>JARVJO010000061.1:14937696-14958468 GCA_031762555.1 Cynodonichthys magdalenae | reverse complement strand
TATATATATACATACTGTATATATAATTTTCTATGAATCTGGCAGTTTTTGTGTTCTGGTTCGTTATGTTGTCCATAAATGTGGGGGAAATTAAATCTAAACAGATGCCACTGTTGTTTCATTCATCATTTGTTTTCATTTGCCCTTAGTCTGACCCCTTCTCTGAGGCCTGCATGCAATGGGAGACCCTTCATGGGACTGATGCACCAGAAAATATAGACCCCAAGATCATAGGGTTACTCAAACTCTTCCACCACGAGAAAGTGTTTTTATTCTGAGAGTGGCTCAGTTGCCTCGTAGGGAGAAGGTTGCAGGACTGAATCCTGGCCAGGGACTTTTCTGGTTAGAGTTTACATGTACTCTCTGTGCCCATGTGGGTTTTCTCCGAGTACCAAAACCATGCATGTTAGGCTAAAGCCTGAAACAAACTTGTTACGACGACGGCATCGGAAAAGTATGGTTCAGGCTTTAACTGTTAACTCTATTGTCTCTTGGTGTGGGTGAGAGTGTGAATGTTTGTTGGTTTCGTGTGTCTCATTGTGGCCCTGTGATGTAACCTGTCCATCCCCTCAGTGACTGCTGGGCACCAGTGACACCTGCGGTGTGGAAAGGAAGAAGTGGGTAAGGATGATAGATGGATAAAAAAAAAAAACCCCAGAAAAAACAGTAACATTAAAAATAAATTTGACAGTTTTTCTCTTTATTGTATTTAAAATTGTCAAAAATGTGCAGAACAAAAAGGAACTTAGAAAATAAATCAAATGTTTTTCTTTTGTATTTTTTCTTAGACAGAAAACAATTTTCTGGAGAAAATCAGGATCGTGCTGGAAGCTCCAAATAGTCTGTGTGGGCGGTCGTCATTGATCCCCTTCAGTCACCGAGGAGTTGTTGTCCGACCGGAAAGCTCACCTGGAAACAACAAGCAGGCTTTACCACCCTGATGCTCCTGCGCACCGAAGTGGAGACAATTGAGAGCTGTTGAGTGTCCACTGCTCCATCGATTCCTTGTATCTTTATCCCACTTGATGACTTTTTTTTTTTTGCTCTATAATTCAGCACATGGAGCCATTCCCAGGCCTTAGCAAGGGACATGGAGAAACAATGTGTGGTGGAAGGTATTTTGATGTTGGCATGCCAGTGGAAGAATGCAAAGGATTTAATGAGAGGAGCCTAAAAGAGAAGGGAGGATTTGAAAATTCTCCAGTGCCAAAACACCCAACGCAATTACCATAAGCTCTCTGTCATTGCAGAATGAAGCTATTTTCAGGCTCCTGCATGGCACACAGGAGAACGATAAACCAAGATTATGCAGCACACACATCCTGGCTGTAACACAGACGAGAGTTTAGAAGATTCCTCTCTAGAGAAACTATGTGAGCCACAGGTGAATGCACAACCCATGAGCTCATGAGGATGAGGATGCTGCTCACCGCTGGGCATGTTTCCCCTCTGGCTAAGTGGAAGGAAGCAACGGTGGTCTTCACTGAGAGGCTCATCTGCCAATCACAGACTCCCCTTATCAGTGGGAGCACCCTGCTGCAGCAGAGCCTTTCTCCATCACTGAGCACTGAAAGAAAAAAAAAAAAAAAAGGAAAATCTGATCCTCAGTCTAGACCTCCTCCTCAGCCTCCTCGTCTCCACACAGCTTAAATAAAATAATGCCACAACAAATTCACAGCAAGCATCTTAAACACTAACAACTCCATCCACTTTGTTAAGCAATTACTCTTCAAGCGGCTGCAAATCCATCCATGTTCTGGCTCTGATCTGCATGTCGGCACGCCTCCCCTGAGCCCTGGTGTCTGTGCAGTCACCCAAATCCTAAAAAAAGCCCACATTCACATACTGTTTTCTCAGCCAGTGTCTGCTCCATGTTGACACTGGCTCATAGTTTATCTATTTCCAGCTCGCAGGCTTGTTTGGCCGTGCAGCTGCCACGGTGATGCAAGACAAGATGGAAGACTGAATGCAGTTCAGTTGCTTAACTAGTTTCCATCAGTTCTGGCAAAGCTTAGATGTGTGTTATGGGACCAATTACCCACCAGAGGACACAGGCAGAGCAGCAACCCATTTTTTAAAAGAAGATATTAATGGAAAAACTAATCTCCGTGATGCAGAGTGGTGGGGTAAAATACCAATAATTGTTGATTTTCTGCATCTGTGTGGCAGTTTATATATTTTTCTTACTCTGTTGTGAGAAGTCCAATGGCGAGCGATGCTTTCAAATTTAGATCTTCAGCTGTGCTCAAGGAAAGTGGCGGACATTATGATTCATGTCATACAGAGGAGTTCGGGCAGGTACACAGCCGAAAGCGCACTGTTTGAAAAACGTGACATGATGTGTTTGCATAAACACAGCTTCAGAAATCTGGGCAGCATGCAGAAGAACACATTAAAGATAGCCGACTGTCGCAATTAAAACAAACCCAGTTTTATGGAAGGGAAACATTAAAGGCCTAGCATTCCTTGAAGGAATAGTATATTTTTCTAACAGACAAATAAGGTGGACTCAAACAGTTGATTCTAAAGTTTTCAGCAAATATTTTGTACAATAAGAAGCATTTGCAGTCAAGGGTCTGCCTGTGGCATAGTCAGTACAGGCTAAGGTCGCCATCCATGATTGATTTTTTAGTAAAAGGCTCTTCAAATAGCTGAAAAATGCTTAGTTTTGAGTAGATCTTTTACAGAATTTTCTAGGGAAGTATACCCCTGGATCCCCCTAGAACTGCTTCACTCCACAGCTGCTTGTTAACATGAACAGGTGTTTCTCATTGCTGTCAGCAGATGTTGGCAGGTATGAGGCAGACTTCTAGTATTCTGTTTAAAATAAATTTTACAGTAATTGGACAACCTGGTTTCTAAAAATGAAAACTAATATCAATGACAAAACTATTTAATTTGGTATGTGAATGTATGTAAATCTGCAGAATAAGAAAATTGAACAAGGGGCGCCACCTTAAATCTTGCCTAAGGCGTTACATTGTCTAGAGCAGGCCCTGTTTGCAGTATATGTTGTGGAAGACTCACAGCTACAACTACACACAATTTTAACTGAATATCTGTAGAATTGGCTGAGTTATAGTCATTCTTGTGTTTCCTAGTGTCAGTTGGCTGTGGCAGCCCTCTTGGATCAAGTTGACTCCAAAAGTTAATCAGTTGTAGATGGCCATCTAATAATTATTTTCTGAAAATTTCATTAAAGTTATTTGTATAGTTCAGGACATATTTTGCTAACAGGCATTCACAAACTTAAGTGAAAACTTTTTCATCTGCCTTCACCTTTCAGTAGTGGGTGATAAATTTCCTGTGGTAGCTTTTAAGTATAGAGTTATCAAACCTCAGATCCTGATTTGACTCACTTAATGTCAAACGGTTTGTTTTCCTTTTTGATTTTGTTTTAAGTCGAGTTGTTGGGCTCCATGTGGAGCTGTCAGATGATGTCGGTGATGAAAAACCAAACCTGACAGCTTTTGCATCTTCGTGTGGATTCATCCTGACGTCTCAGAGGTCTGAGCTTATGTATGATTTAATATGACACATCCCAGCCTTTTGTTTTATTCAGTAAACTCTAACATTACAAGAGTGTGGGGACAATTTTTTTCATAATGTTATCCATGTTCTGCTTTGTAACATCAGATATTCCAGAAAAAAAAACAACAAAAAAAATAAAATAAAATAAAAAACCCATACATTTCAAAGTTGCACTGAAATTCAGCTTCCCTCTGGTGAACAACTTTCGTTTAATGCAACTTGATGAATGCAAAGTTATTTCCAAGCTCATCTCCATGGTAACAGGGCTGTATCTGTCTCTACAAAGAGCTGATGGTTGGATCCTATCAAAAGACATTTTACATCATTTACTGCATGGGGAGCAGGAACCACAGGTAACAATTGTCCACTTGAATCAGTTATGTTTATGTCTTGAAAACTTCACTTCATCACCTTTGAGCGACACATCTTCCAGAAAAATAATCAGCTGGCTGAAATGAGAAAGTGTCCCAGCTTTAGAAAAGGGCTCGTCCCTTTGCATGAAATAATAATAAAGTGTCCAGGATTGACTCCAGTTGTCCATATTATTAGAGGAAGACAAAGAAATAATGACACTAGTTAACCTTTTTAATCCAGCTGTTCGGACTTCACACTGAGCATGCTCCGCTTCAAGGTCAATCTAATTTGCCATTTTGTAATTTGTATTTCTAGATTAGACTCATCAGCTCACAAAACCTTTCTGGCAGCTCTGGAGAGCTGCAAATGTGCAGAAGCTGTACCTTAAACTAGATTATTTCTTAAACTTCTATTTATTAAAACAAATCACATCAAATATTTAGTAACATTTTACAGGTTAAATCAGAATGTTTTAGACTATGAAGGGTTTTCTGGCAGTGCGATCGTTTACTTGTTTCAAGATGTCAATAATTGTCACTTTGCATCACATCTCCCCTCCACCCAACTCTGGCACTGCTTTTTTTTTTTTTTGTTTTCATTTTTTTTATATAAATTTGGGTACCCATTTTTGGAACACCATGAGGCGGTAAACACAGTTTCCATGGAAACATCACGGAGACACACATCGATAAGCGGATTGGAGCAGCTGTACTTCACTGATGACGAATGAAACCTCAAAAGCTGAGAGGGTTTCAGCTGGAGAAACACAATTAAACACATGGCAATATATTTGGGAAGACGGGGAGGAGGAGGAGAAGGAGGGATCCACATGAGCAGAGGAATCTGTTTGATTTTTCTTTATGAGCGAGATAACAAATGACTCTTATCTGTTGCTGCCACGAAGCGCTCTCTCTGGTTCTCCTGCTGCAGCCAGAGTCTGATTCTGCTGTGAGAGAAAAAACAGAGGGGGGAATGCAAATGGGCAACATTTTCCTGTTAGGTTTTTACCAAACAAATAGATTTATTGATTTTCTGCCGCTGATCTCATCAGGCTGGAGAGAAGCCATCAGCAATAGTTTCCTTTGGCAGGAGTCAATAGTTTGAAGACCAAAGAAAGATGCATGTTTTATAACTAGAACCTCACAAAGCATCATGTTTAGTATTGACAATATAAAGGCAAGAATGTGGAAATAAAATACACATACATATATACATACTTTTCATTTATACAAAAAAACAGTAAAAAAAGACAAAGAACATTTTGCAAAGAGAATAATTCAATATAAAGACAGCAAGAAAAGTTATAAAAATAGGGTAAAAGATGGGTAGTTTGGTGGGGGTCAGTCATTAAAACTGTTGCGTTTTAATAAATAAACTGAGACAAAAATTAAAAATTAAAATAAAGTCAAAAAAAAAAATCCTCAGTTGTGTTTTTCATGGATAAAAAAACATTTAAGTTCAGTCAATTAATGTGATCTTTAAAGGAGAAGTATTCACATGTAAATCATTCAGTTGAGGTCTAAATAAAGTGGAACTGCAATTCCTCCTTACTGTAACTCCATAAGCCCCTCTTTCAGCCTTTTTCTGATGTGTGTCTCACACCAACTCATTTTGAGGCTGTCTCTTTAAATCCAAATGTGACGCTTCACAGTCCGTCCCCCTCCAGCTTCCAGAGCGGTTCATTTTAGCTTGATAGAGGAGTTTATAACTATATAGCGGCACAGAAATGTTTTATTTACAAATTCACTAAAAGATGTCAACAATGGAAGACTTGTCCATCCAGCTTTACATGTTGGAGCCAGTCTGACCCAGAGCCAGAGGAGAATGAAGATGATTATAGTTGGTAACTCCAGGCCTATTTATTTTATTTCATTTGATTTTTCTTTAAACCTGGTTATATTTACAACCAGGATTCCTCACTTCTGTGTTCTTGGAAAGAACAACTTGACGGCAGTGAACTGATGGTGTGCTGAGATCTGCTCTGACAGAAGCACATCTGCCCTCGCTGGCCTCGGTGGTCCTTAAAGGACGGGAGCCAAAAACAGACACAAAGCTGAGAGAAAGCACACCAACACTTTGGCCAGTCAACAAATTTAAAAAGTACCTGTAGAGAAAAAAAAAATGTTTATATTGTCAGTTATATTAAGTGAGATGTGAAGAAATTGAGTGAATTGGATCACAAACCTTTTGTCACCCTGTTAGAGAAACTCTGACACATAAGAAGTGTACATTTGTCATTCTGTTGGTGTATTGAGTTCAAATCAATAAAGGGAGCCTTAGTGATGAACTCTTTGCTCTGAAGTCTGAGGGGTTTGTTTTCTAATGAAACAGAGCCTCTGGGGGAAAATACTGAATCTGCTGGCCTTGGTCAGCAAGTCCAGGACCTGGTTTTTAAAATAGAGACACTGAATGTTGTACCTTGGTTCAGAGTGTTGGTGAGTTTTAACTGAGTGGAACTCTGGTGCAAAAAAAAAAAAAGCAAAATACTTGGATCAAAACTGTAGCAGAAATTTCTTTAGAGTGGTTTCAAGATACTCTGTGCATGTCTTTTGAAATGAAACGTTATGAGCAGTAAATATCTTACCTGCTGCAGATATCATTTTAAAATGATGTTTGGAGGAACAGAGTTTAATCAGACCAGACTGATGATATAATGGCTAGTCTGAGCTTAGTTCTGCTCTGAGTAGCCAGTAGCTTGTTAACTTGGTCAGAATTAAACTGTTACACCATTTTAAAAGCTATCTAAAGCAGGTAAGATAGTACCTGCTCACAACTGTTACACGTGTGTAAAAAGTGTCTGATGATGACTTTAAATGAGCCACTGGTTAAAGAACTGATAAAGGTAAGGACTATCAGCTGTTACAGAGTTATCTTTTAACATCCTGTTCAAAATGCAAAAGCACATTTTCCATACAATGCAGAGCAGCTGCAGGAAAAACAAACAGCTCAATCAGCCTAAACTCCATGAAATGTCACTCTAAAATAGCAGCATATGTAAACCATGATAATCCAACCCTGGCAGGTTGATTTAATGGGATAATAACAAAGAAGAACGCTTCATCTGTAATGTGAATTAGTTACAAACCTGAGTTTTTTTCCAAGCAGGAACTAGGAAATGTGGCAGCATCAGAAGCAGATGGTTGAGAAAATATATTTAGCAGAGAAGTAATCCCAATACTAATGGTTTCACCATGACTCATGTCCTGTTTGTTGGACTCTTGAATTCATAAAGACATGAAATGAGCTTGTTTCTTAGAGATGACTTCATAAAAATAGATGCAAGGGTGGAATATTTTACTCTAAAACCTAAACAAAATTTTGAGGTTGTTATTTGGTATATTGTGAAAAGCAAAAAATAAGATTCTCTCTGATTCACCTTCACAAAAGAAACTGGAAATAATCTGCAGCTATGAAGAAAGATACAAAAAGAGTAAATTATTAAAATATTCTAATTAGTTTGGCAGCAGGTGGTTCTCCATAAAAGGCTGCCATTAGAGCTTCATTTTAAGCAGCTATAATAAATCCTAATAAAACATTTATTACACTGGAGAAATTTATCCAGTCCTTTTGATTATATTACTACAATTGAACAGTATTCCTCATGGTTTGATAATGTTGCACTTTGTAAAAATATATATTTTCTTCTACTTCTTTGCATGCTACGGTTAAAACATTTTGCGTTCTTTTTTGCATGTGTTTGTGTGTGTTGGTGGGGCAGGGGGTGATAGACACTGTAAAGTGCTTTGTAGTTGTGGTGAATAGTAATTATGAGGTGTCATAATTGTGAGCCACTTACAAAGCAAAAAGTATCTGTTTTAAACAAACAATTTACAAATTAAGAAAACAGCATTAAAAAGAGGGGAGTGGGGGTTCGTGTATTTTCAGGAACATCGTTTAATTCTACACCACAACATCACATCAACGTATATAAACACCTTGAAATTGTCTTCTGTTTTTTTAAGAACATCCTACCGTTTCTGACACTCCCACTTCAGCACATCTTCAAACAATGCTTCTGGGCTGAAGTGCTCTGTAGGGCAGGAGCTTGGCTGCAGACTGAGCTCCAGGGAGGAGCTTTGCACAAATAGGTGGTGCTTTGTACCAGTAAGTGTTTAGGCAGCTGCACATGGCTACAGGAGATTAAAGGATTTATTAAACATGCACAAATGAATCAAAGCAACACTCTGGGTATGTTTTTGACAAGGGAATGACATTATAAAATGGCTTAAAACTTAAAAAAGTCAATTTTGTGTAATACCTCGCTTTAACATAAATTAAATTAGAGTCCCCAACCCCTGCTGATCTAAATGAGAACACATTTATTTTTCTCAGAATTCTCAGAAAAAAAAGTCAGAACTCAGGATATCTAATCCTCTCCCATTAGAATATAAAGGAAGATTGTCAATTGTGAAATGTAAAATACATCAGTGATGCATTAAAAATACTGTCCACCAGATGGCAGACCAGTATTATTAATATGGGTTTGGCTAAAACTAGATCATATTCAAATGTTTATTTCTCCAAAGAAATATAATAATCTCTAAATGTATTCTATCAAATGTTTACCTTACATTGTGTGACCTTATAAACAAAAACTCAACTTGTATTTGCTAAAATAAACATAAGGAAGCTTCTGTGGCTACTATCAGCAACACTTCAGTGTTAAAACAATTTTACCATTACAGCATTTACTTCATTTTTCTTTTAGCTGTAGCTTTTTATAATAATAATAATAATAATTATTATTATTATTATTATTATGTTTTGCCTATGTTTGTGTGTATGTGTCTCACTGTGTTTGTTGGTCTGTTAGCAAAATATCTCATAAATCACTGGTCAGATTTTAATGAAACTCTCATAAAGTAATCACTGAATGTACATATACAGCTGATTAGATTTTTGGAGTCAATACAGTTCAACATCACTGCCACAGCTAATTGATTTACTCAGAACAAAAATAACTATGAGTTTATATTGAGCTAAAAGTTGTTGTGGTAATCTGTTCGTTAACATATCTCACAAGGACTCATAAAATTGTTCAAAACGTCATTTTACAAAGTTTGTACAAACTAGCTTCAACTTGGTCCTTTTACATTATGAGATGGTCTTTGTTTAAAATTGAGATATGCCCAAGGAATGCTAGGCCTTTCATTTTCTATGCAACTCACAAGATTTATAAACGATTGCCCAAAAACAAACCCATTTCTTCCTCATCAGTTCCATTGACCCAGTTATCTCTGGGGGCCATGTCACATTCTTCTTTTGTTTGTTGCCAGTGTTTAAAATGGAACATTAGGTTCTGCAGATCTGTCCTCTGTCAGCACTTTTTATTTTTAAAAATGGAAAAAATTGAATACAGAAGTATTTTCAAATTTGTACCATCTTTTTTCATAGAGATTTGACAACAAGACTTCTTTTTTAATTGCTGAAAGAGACAAGAAGTCTGGATGTAACTTCCTGCCCATGCAGCTCCCAGCTGTGCGTAAGCCTGTTTTTGTGACTCTGCCTGGACACTCAGGGGCCATAAATCATATCAGCTCAGAGCTGCTTACATGTTCCTCACTTTCTTTTTCTTTTTTTTAGCTGCCAGCGTCACCGCTTTTCCACGGTCAGCTTCAACTCACTGGTGATGCAGTTGTGTTTACAGAGCCTCCAGCAGAGAAACCCCCACAAAACTGTTCCAACACATGACTTTTTATTTTGTTAAAACGCTAATTTAAATGATCAAAGTTCAACAAAAACACTGATAAAAAAAGATGAGAAGCTCGAGCAAGACTTCTTTTAATAGACTTTAATGTAAACAATGTTTTTTGTCCACTCTCTATTGTCACAGAGATTAAACTCAGTTTTCCAACGTTTTAATTTAAATACAAAACCAGATGTCGGGTCCACATTAAAACACCATGTGACGTCTTGGAAGCATTTATTTATTTATTTGGTTTGCTTTTGCTCAAATAAACAGTGAGCATCTCAGCCCATTTTGGTTTTATGCTTAAAAGAACTGCAGAGGAATTTCTGTGCAGACACTAATCTTCAAGTTTATCTTCAAGCCTGAAAGTTCTCAAAACACAGCTGTCTGCACACATATACAACCTGTGGTGGAAAAAGGATCAGTTCTGTGACAGAGAATGTCATTATGGGAGGGAGGCCATTTTTCATTCATATAACAGCAAATTAATAATCTGCCTTTTATGCCAGAGTAAGAGTGTGCACACTGATGTTGAAACATATGTTTATTACCTGAGAATCAAGTCAAAAATGTTTTGAATTGAAAACGTTTTCTTTTTGTTGTTGAAGCAGGAACAACTTTTAAACATCTGGTATGTGGGAAAACCTGAGTTGATCAATTAATTTATGTCTAAAGTCAAATATTTTCAAAGTAAGTACCATTTTGTGTGTCTTTCAGATCCAATAGTTTTATCATCGTCTTACATTGTGACTCTTTTACCCTTTCAGATCAGTTATTGTCAATTTCATATGTATCAAACTCAAGGCTTGGGGACCAAAAGTGGCCTGCCGCTGCATTTTATGTGGCCTGCAATAGCTTCCCAGATGTATTATGTCTTAAAATAAGTTTATTTAGAGCCAGCATTGACCATATACTACATTGCTCATAACACATCAAATATTTTACCCAACAAATATTGGCATCCCACCACCAGGTGGAGGTGCACTGAGTTCAAAAGTAGCCGGCAACCTGTGAAATTCGCTGTGTGAAATCTCCATTTAACTGCATTTTTGTCAGCTACTTTTGCTGTGACCCAGTTGTACTGGAAAGTAGGAGTTTCCCCACTTACAAGTTGCAAATTTAAACTTCAAAGGAAATTCCCTGTTGGAAAGTGGGAAAGTTCATAATTCAAGATTGTCGTTAGTTACCACCCCAGTAAAACTCTCTTACTTTTACTTTTAATAGTATTTGTTTTGTTTATTTCTCATTTAGTCAGTACTTGGTTATAAGAGGACTTGTTAAAATGTTGTTTCTATGTACGAAATACCACACAGAGATCAATTATTATATATTACTCATATGGCCCTTGGTGATAACGGGTTTGACACCTCTGGTCTTTTTCTATTTATTTACTAAAGGTCATCTCATACAAATTCATACATTTTAATCTTTTTGAAGCCAGTTTGTCTTGAGGTCATTTTATTGAAGATTTTCTGGTATGTTTTGCTCCTTTTCACTGCAGGGAATTCTTAATTCTTTTATATCTCAGTTTGTTTACGTAAAGTTTTGTGTCATGTGTTTCTTCTTGGTAAGGCCATGTCAACGAGAATGATGCTTAAAAAACACTTCAAGTTACTTTAATTTCAAATCATCAGTGTTGATGAAATTTTAAACTTGAGATTACTATAATAAAACATCTGAACAGGGAATCTTTTAAATCGGTGTTGTTATGCAGCCTGAAGACTTAACATGTAAAAGAAAGCCCTCAGGCCACAAGTGTCCAACTTTTCTCCCAGCATCTGATCTGCAGCCAACTTTGTTCTCATTGTGTTTTAAACTGCCTCCCATTTTGAGCTCATTCCCTTCGTCTGCCATTTTCCTCCCTGCTCTCTAACCATAGCGGGTAGCTTTTGTTGGGTACAGAGCTTCCCTCAACTTTTTTTTTCTTTTGCAATTAAATGATGCAGGATTGCTTCAGTCACTGCTCTGTTCTGTTTCTCAACTTGTTTTTAGTTGGGGACACAACAGTAGAATAAAAAAAACAGAGTGGATAAATGTGTAACAGAAATTTTCTGTTTTTTTAGTAAGAAAAACACAATATTTACTGTATTTTGAACACATGCCATTTAATTTAAGGCTTTCAGGAAGAGTCACAAACAGTTCTGTTTGCTATTATTATGTTTGGTGTTTTATGCTTTTTTTGGTTCATTTTGATTGCATATGCTCTGTTTTTATGCTCTGTTTCCTTGTTTTATTTCTGCTTTATGTTCTTCCCAGTTTCTCTGGTTTCCTGCTCTATGCACGCAAACATTTATATTGCCTGCCACTTGTGTCTCTCTTTTTGTCTGTCTGTTAGCAAAATATATCATACACCAGTGGTCAGATTGTAGTGAAACTGTCAAAAAGTAATCACTGGATGTTTATCTGTATAGACTGCCACAACCAATTGATTTTAGTCAACACAAAAAATGTCTGTTACTCAGTCAAATTTAGGTCAGTGGATGATCTGCATTTCATGATGGAATTTTAGATTTTCATGCTAATAGTTATCTTGCCTTGTGTGTTCTTCTAATATCTAATAAGGTGTCCTCACTCCTATTTTTATGATTTCTTTTTACTCGTTGGACAAACTCAATTTGCAAGACTAATGCTTTAAAAATCAACAACAACAAAACCTTTATGTTGAACCCAACAACACTGCTTCAATTTAGGATCTTCACGCAAGATCTGGCCAATCCAGATCCTGAATGAATGCAGGAAAGCAAAGCCTCTATAAACAGTGTTAAACATGAAACATTTTACAAGTTTATAAGTCTGTAATTAGGAAATTAAACATCCTCAGGAATAATTTGCAGTCACCGGTGAATCATGTCCCTTCATGAGTGTGTTGCTCTGCAAATGGGCTGCCTGTATCTGAGGTATGATAAGAGATAAATGCGTTTTGTCTGATAAGTTTTGTTTTTCAGTGACTGCCAGCTGCTGTACCAGCCAGCCAACACAATGCTGGAAGGTTCCCATGCAGATCCTCTATTCACACCCACACACACACACACACCAACCTGCTCCATCACCATAATAGAGAAATAAAAAACCGAAGGGACAACTCTTAACTTAGGCACATTAGAACATTTGATCAGTTCTTGTTGTAATTGTCAGACATGTTTTAGTACATATAACTATGAACTTTTATGTAATACAGAAACATAGAAAATATATACTCAATTCAATTCAACTCAAAGGGAAATTATAATTAGGTGGAAAAATAGGCTCACATGTTTGTATGTGAGGTTTTACAGATGAAGGAAACCCAAATAAATTATCCCAAAATAAACTTTTAAGACTCTTAATTTGTTCAAAATCAGGCAAAAACAAAACGTCAGGCACATGCTGCCATAAAAATGAAAGTTCACCTTTTAATAAAAGAAGACATATATTTTCTCCTATAGTTTATAAATTCTTTTTGTGACACTTCAGAGGTGACGACAAACCAGTGAGAACAGCCAGCTGGGTCTGCAGTGCATGGTCTAGATCAGAGGATGTCAGTGCTCCGTATCCATGACTGGTACTGTTTTGCTTTTTAAATCCATGTTTGAAAGTCTGCCTTTTGTCTGAATCCACTGAGGTAAAGGCAAGCATGAGAGGTGATGATGCTGTAAAATTAAACATTCAGATTTTTTCATCCAGGAAGTGCATTTGTTAATTTGAGTTTCTTGTCACTGGGTTTCTAAAGCTACAAATGTAGAATCTCCATAAGCATAATTATTCTAAAACATTTAGTGTTTTTTTTAATTGGAGGTGGCAATTTTATTGCTCATCTGTGTCCCGTTAGTATTTGCTTTTTATTTGATTTTATAGAGTGATTAGAAAAAAAAAGCAGATAAAATATAAAAAGTTAATTATTAAGAGGCATTACTCCAAACCCATCCCACTTTCAGGGAAATAGAAGTGGTTTAAAACTATTATAAATTTCAGAATTAAACACTTGAGGCTTTGAAATCTGATCATAATATTTTGCTTGAGATGTTCTAGATTACATATATTGTTGTGCTTTATGTAAACGGGTGGACTGAATGTTATTTGTTGTAATCTAGATTTACAGTTGAGATGGCAGGACATAACATTACATAAATCGTAAAACAACATGTTTGTTTTGAATAGGATTGCCTTCATATGGAAAAAAATGAAAACAAATTACAGTTGAGATATAAGGTGAGAACACTAAAAATGTTATTATTAAAGTAGCAGATATAATAAGCTTTTCTTTTTTGCTTACTTTCATATAATTTGTGACTTGTTTTTAATTTTTTTCTCTTTTTTTGGTTTTCAAATGAACAAATTAATAAATTAAATACAAAATATAAATAAAACAATTAATATATCTATCTGTATTTATCTTATAATTTTTTCACTGTCCAAACAGGTCATTTTGAGAGTCATCTATGACAGGTAAGATAGCAGCTACTCATAATCTTTACACAAAACCAGACTTTAACAAGAGTATTCCTTTAAGAGATGCTTTGATTGTTTTTTGTGACTAATAACGCTGGTCTCTCTGGACTTGGAAGTCCAGCCAAACTTTTTGATGTGGACTGGAGGTGGGGGTGGGCTGAGGTCCTCCCTCTTAAGTAATCCCCTCTGTAGTGACGTCACCACGCTGCCTCCGAGAGGACTCAGCAGTGTGAGAGAGTGTGGTTTCCGACCAGCCTGCAGTGAAGTCAGCGTGTTCATCCCGTCTGTGCGGCTGGAGCTTCAACTTTCAGCTCATCTCTTCGCTTTGGCGCACTTTGGGAAACTGTCGACATCATGGGTAAGTGTTGCTGAGAACAATCCCCTACAGCTGAGGAGATGGATTTAGGAGTTTTCCTGATGACAGCATGCTCCAAAGCGCCTCTCATCCAACTCACTTTATTGTTTGTTTTTATCTCGGGGTGCGCCTGTTGGGTTGAACTGCAACGAAGTTTTCCCCCCATAAAGTTGCGCTGCAGAACAGAAGCAGACTGCTGACCTGATTTAGAAGAGCAGCCTGCTGAAGCAGCTAAAGGAAAGCGATTAGGCAGAGATTATTGGAGATTCCTCCAGTCACCTCAGAGCAGGTCTGTGGAGGTGTTAAGTCCAGGTCAGCTTCACTGTCTCCCGACGCCTGGTGCGTACTTCAGTCAAACTTTTATCTCCAACCCAACCAGGGCCAGCGTTATCTACATCCATTAATCATTTCTGATTAGAACTCATTGATCACGTGACAGTAATTGACTGAAAGGGGCTATGTTTTTATCAGTTCTGGCTCCACGGTGAAAAGATGAGCTGTGAGGCTGACTCATCTTGAAACGACTTCCAAGTGTTCACCATCTGGACTCCCAACTTGGAAACTGTATAAAATCCTGTGGATGCCTTGAAACTTCTCAATAAGACTTTTAAATTATGCTAATTAGAAACAGGTGACTCCAGTTCTTGCATAAGTTATTATAACTAATTATAACAATGTGTTTGTTTTTGTTTCTGTTAGCAAAATATCTCATGAACTATTAGATGAGTTACATTGAAACTCTCAAAAAGTAAATATTAGACATTCATCCACAACTGTTTAACTTCTGGGATTAACTGGATTCAAGATGGCCGGCACAGTTAATTAACTATGAAAGAACAAAATGACTGTAACTCTGGTAATTTTACACACATTGAGCAAAATTTGTGTTTGGAGGTAGCTAAGAGTTGTCTCTATTAGATGTGCCAAGGGCTAACAGATTTTGCAAGATATTTGTTGAAAACATATGCATTTACCATCTGAGTCAACCTTGACTGTCTGTTAGCAAAATATTTCACAAACCACTGGGTGGATTTTAATGAAACAGTCAAAATGTCATGATTAGGTGTTCATCTGCAACTGATTGACTTTTGGGTTTTACCTAATTCTAGATGGATGTCTTGGCTGCAACTTTAGCAAACTCAAAAATAGTTCTAAACTAGTCAGTTTTACAGACACTGAGCTAAAATTTGACTATAGTAGCCAAGAGTCATCTCAAACACATAATCTGAGTACCAACAGATTGGATAAGATTGTTTGGAGGTTAGGCATGCAAAGCGACATACATGCCTTCAAGAAATGCTACTTTAAATAGAAAAATTATATTCTGTCATTTTGAGCTGTTAAATTGGAATCTGTCCGCTTTGTTTGTTTGATTGCTTTGTTTGTCACAGTGCAGCTGAGGCTCTGGGCTGGGGGAACGCTGTGAGAAAGTGTATCAATGCTCATTAATTCGCTCTGAAGCTCCCACAGAAGAGCCTTTGTGCTCCTAATTTGGAGCTGCTCCTTTGTGCGACTTCAGTGGCTCTTCATGTAGGGAGAGAGGGAGAAGTTCACTGAATTGCAAGTTTCATAGCGGATGCCCTGCGAACTGATTCCCCACAGACCCTCATTCACTGTCTCTCAGAGGATATTGCTCTGCATAGCAATCAAACATTTGTGCATTGTCTTTTAGCTAAAACACCCATTTTATTTTCAAATGCTTTCAAAGGCCCTCTGATTTCTAAAACAAAAAAAAATTAAGTGTGTACATGACGGGACACATTTGGAGACTCATTTGTTGACGTAAACGTATCATTCTGGGTGCCACATGACTTTGTTTCGTGTGAGATGTCTGTGAAAACAGAACAAGGATCAACTGTGATGCAGTCCAGCCCAAAATAAACAGGATGTCTCGAAGCTGATTGTGTGCGACGCTGACACGAACGTGTCATTCAGATGTTTTTTTACATAACGCCAATTGATTTGATTCGATTTTGAGTTGACCTTTAAATTGTTTGTTGGAGAAATTTGCATCAGTGTCCTGAAAGATCAAAATTGAGTGTAACGTGTGCAGGGGCAGAGCTAGGCTGTTTTGCCAGGGGTGGCACAGGGGTGGCCAAAGCATCTTTTAGGGATTGCATACAAATAAAAAAAAGCCCACTGGAATTGAGCATTCAACATGGCCACCACACCTAATTCTCAAATGGCTTTATTTCAGCTGTTTTAAGATACTTTGAGCTGAAACTTTGTGTGATCTTAGCTAAGAATAATCCAACAATTGTGCTGAATGTGAGTCACAACTTATTATTCAGCCATTTTTAGGCATACAAAGCTAAAAAATTAGTGTATAAGTAGCTGAAACAATCTTTATAAATTTGAAATGCTAATCAAAACTGGAAGGTCACCAGTTCGATCCCCCGTTCCAGCTGTCTCAGTCGTTGTGTCCTTGGGCAAGACACTTCACCCGCTTTGCCTACTGATGGTGGTCAGAGGGTCCGGTGGCGCCGATGCATGGCAGCCCCACCTCTGTCAGTGTGCTCCAGGGCAGCTGTGGCTACAGTGTAGTTTGCCATCATCAGTGTGTGAATGTGTGAATGACTGTAAGTGTAAAGCACTTTGGGGTCCGGAGGGATTTGATAAAGCGCTATATAAGTTCAGGCCATTTACCATTCTTGTCAGCATATTTTGTATTCAGTGGTGTTATTGAATAGGTCGTCGACACTGGATACAAAACGGATCCAAAGTGTTGCATCATTGTAAGAAATGTCACAAGTAAAAGTGCAAACATTCTGCTGTAGATCTCTGGCTCAGTTATTTAATATTTGGTCGATACATTAGTCCAATTTTTACCACCTTTCAAACAATCAACATCCACGTCTAGGCTTTAAGGATAAATTTGTTATTCCATTTTTTGAATTCTACTGAATTGTAATGTGAACATGAAACTGTTCAATCAAAAACAAACCAATTGGCTTCATAAATCGACCAAAATCTGTCTTGATTTCTACAGATTAGAATGAGCTGTTGGAAAACTCTAATCAGTTAATCTCTGATGATTTCATGACTATAATGAAGTCCTTTCATGACCTATTTTGTTCCTGCTGTTTCTTATCTGTTGTCTGTCTTGTGCTCTTTAATGATGCACATTCCTGCTCCATCTGAACAAGCAGGGTGTCTGGAAAATGTTACATCAGGGATCATTGTGGCTGAACTTTATGTGCGGTGACCCCCACATCCTGAGTCGGAGAAAAGGAAGGATCTACGAATGCTAAAGTGAGCCGCAGCATGCTGTTTCATCCACTCGCTGATCAACAACTTGTCAACTGAGGACAGAGAACTAGAGTCAGAAATTTTCTTTTTTTTGAGGGGGCTACTTTTAGTTGACTAATGGTTCTTCTGCTCGAAGGCAAATTAGAGGTCACAAACACATGATTCGGTTACCAAGATGTGCAACGAAAAACAAAATAAGTCATTGTGTTGAATCAAACCAAATTTTGTTTCTGCTAACTTTTTCAGAGTAATATATCATTTTTATGCCATCATAAATTGCCTCCCATCTTTTGCTTTGCAGTCATTTATTGTGAAACATTTCATTTATAATGAGTTACTTGCTGCCATAGATGATTTCTGGCCTTCTTTCCATTTGGCATTGTTTTGACCGAGCTTCTTTGGTGATTGTACAACATATAAGGCCCATACAATGCTTTTCTTCAACTGTGCAGCTCCAACCCCCCCCCCCCCTTCCTGCTCCAATTTGTTTTCCTACTTCCTAACCTCCTTTGGATTTCTCTCATCTTCTCTGAGAGCACTGCTGGTCTGCCAGGAGCAGTCGAGTTAATTTGCAGAGCTAACAAGTCCTCCAACAACAAAGAGAGGTTTTGAGGATCGTGACATGAAACGATAGGAATGGAAGTTTTCTTGCTCAAGCGTGAGTTTGCCCATCACTTTCACTAAAAGCCAAAAAGTAAAGGATGGAAGATTGACTCTGTTTTCCTGGGAGTTGCTGCATATTACTGATATGTCGTAACCGCTTTGCTTCATATTTAGATCAAGGTTAAAATCCTCCCTACACGCTGGAATACACTGCTTTTTTCACACGCACAAGCAGCTGAGCAACATGTCGGATAAAATAAGCCAAAGATACAAACAGATCTTTCTCTGCACTCTGAGGGGCACAAAGCGATTATCAGTTTGAGAAAGACAGTTTCTTCCTCAGTTTTTCATCACGTAGACACCAGTGTTGTGTGTGCAGAGTTAAATACTTGCCAGTAGCGGTCTACATCGGTGTTTTGTTCACAGTCGCAGGATTGTTCCAGAAGGCCTGTGGGGAAATAAAGGGGAAAGAGACGCTGCAGCTGATGAACATTTACTCACTGATCCAACAGGCATTCAGTCACATTTGGCTATCTGTGTCATTCCACGCAGCAGCATTTTTTTTCCTTTTTTTTTCTTTTTTTTTTTTTTTTTTACACCACAACTCAGTGAATAT
The DNA here is from genome assembly GCA_031762555.1 of Cynodonichthys magdalenae. Classification (NCBI taxonomy): domain Eukaryota; kingdom Metazoa; phylum Chordata; class Actinopteri; order Cyprinodontiformes; family Rivulidae; genus Cynodonichthys; species Cynodonichthys magdalenae. The sequence continues at coordinate 14,939,643 of JARVJO010000061.1, read as the reverse complement.
AAGCATTGATTTACAATTGATACCCTTTCATTGATTAAATTATCAATGTTTTCCCAGAATGACCAGTTCAGGGCATCAATTAGTGCTTGTCTGAAAGTTATACTCCCTTTGCCTCTACTCTGTAACAGAGACACGGATATTTAGAGCTTTGGCTAAACTAGTTTGGTATAATTAGAAAAGCTATTTGAACAAATTTCACTTTAAGGTCAAAAAAACTTCAGAAACACACACACTTTTGCGTTAGATTGATTGAGCGTTTCTCAAAATGTCGAGCTCTTTAAACACGCTTAAAGTAAAAAAAAAAAATACTGATTCATTGCTGTTGTGCTTTCTACTACCGAAAGAGTATGCTCGAATTTAGCTTATGAGATATTGTTTCTGAAATTCCTCATATGTCACAGAAATCTCCAACTCAGAAAGAGCTCGTAAACAAATGGTTTTCATGGCTAAGGCCCTATTCACACTAACCCAGATATGTTGCTGCATTTGCACCTCCCCTCCAAATTAAGACTAAAAAAAGGTAAAAATAAAGCAACAAACTGGTAAATGATATCACATGTAAAAAAAGCTGCAATTATTTTAGTAGAATATTTAGCTAGAATGTTCTTTCTTTGTATTTTTGATCTTATCTGCTCTTACTGTTGCAGTGTAGGTATGTCTTCATTTGTAACAAAAACTCTCTTTGTTTGGTTGAAGATTATTCACTCAAATAAAGTAAAAAAAAAAAGGTGAAGGAAGTGTAGTCAGGGCCTTAGGTTAGGCAAATGTTTAACAGGTGGATGAGCGTTCCGCTTGCAGAATTAAACACAAAAACTTTGACTGTGCCATTGAGTGTAACCATGTAGAAGAATTTTAAATATTTCAATTCTGTCACGTTGTTTTTAGCCACAGATCATAAGATTTTTGTTTGAACTCTCCAAACCTTTTGGCATTGAACCGTGACTTAGACTGTGTAAAAGTAGCCCATTAATTAAAACACATGCAAAATTGAGTATGCAGTTTTCAGCATGCCTTTGAGCTTATGAAAAAGAGCTCTTTGCTCTCAATGAGATTTGCTTTGTTAAATAAATGACATGTAAATCTTAAATGGTTCAAATATTTTATTTTCATTTGCCTCACTTGTATGCTGACAAATACCCGATCAAGGTTTCTTGGAAAATATGATCCCAGATGTTTCCTATTTTTCATCATCAAAGATCAGGGCAACGAGGTGTGCCAAGATAGCCGTGGCAGCTCACATAGAGAGAGAAAAACTGTTTCAAAATAATAAGAAAGCATTCAGAACATTATTCAGGATCCTAATGTGACTGCAGCTCATATGTAAAATTACTTAGGTGATCTGAGAGGAAACAAAGGGCCCCCTGACTTATTCCTCTGTAAGATTGTCTGTCAGGAGTGAGAGCAGAATGCATTAGTCTGCTTTTCAGCTTTGGGAGCCCATATGTTTGAGCTGTTGGCTGTGTGCCCACTGAGTGTATTCAACCCTCCACAGACACGGTTTTGTCTTCAGCCCTTTAACGCAGCTGCTAAACAACCGTAAGACAAAAGCATCTGGGGTACCCCAGCAAACACCAATGAGAAACGATCTTCATGTGAAGAGTCGTGCCAGACAGCTTGAGACTGAGACGCAGCCAAACGCAACACTTGAGTTGAATTAAGCAACGATTTAAATGAATATGTAACCTTACGGGAATGTTTCCACACCCCCAAAATTGTGTGCAGTATCCCATTGAAGATATTTAACATCTCTGTCATGGCACCATCACAAATCCTGTGACGATATTCCCTCTAAGCTTCTTGTTCATCTTACTTAAGATGGTAGAAATGTGCATGACTCATTGTTGCTCTTGTTGTTATGACACAGTGATTCTCTCCTACCAGAAATCATTTTTCTGACCAGAGAGAGAGAGAGAGAGAGAGAGAGAGAGAGAGAGAGAGAGAGAGAGA
>JARVJO010000061.1:14914604-14934740 GCA_031762555.1 Cynodonichthys magdalenae | reverse complement strand
TTTTTGTATCGAAAAAATATCGAACCGTGAGACTAAAGTATCGAACCGAATCGTGAATTTTCTGTATCGTTGCACCCCTAATATATACGTATAACAATATGAAGTTTTCTGCTATTTGAAGTCCTAAAATAAGTAACAAATAGCCCTGATTTTACACTGTACCGATTATCCTACAACTTTTTTTTTTATTTACCAATTATTAAGCGCTTAGTCATTAAATGTAAGTACAAACCCATCTCTGTTGGGGTTGTTGGATTGAGGTTACGACCAGCTCCCTTGTCCTACCAGGATCCGGGCTCAGGATGTAGGGCTTTGAGACACCCGAAGAGCCTTGAGTGACAATGGCATTAAAGTGATCTGCATGTTAGCTGCTCTGTTGTAGTGCTGACAACAAACCTTGACACGGAGGCCTTTGACTGGCTAAGAGGAGGGGGGTTTCTGTCTTACAAACGTTGGGTAACAGACCCTGAGATTTGGTAAAGGGTTGAGGTCAAAGGTCAAGGGTGAGAGGTTGGCAGCGTGAGGTGGAGGACAATAGGACAGACAGGAGTGGAGCTTAGAAAGAGATCCTATCAGCTGGAGGAGACGTGGAGCAGGGTGGGAGCTGTTCGTGGGAAGAAACCCTTCAAGATTAGCTGGTCAGTCTCGTCTGCTGTCATAGTTCTGAGCTTCATTATGTCTTCATTGAGCCGGTGTGTGTTCACATTGAGGTGCTCTGAGCAACAAGGGTGGAAAAGAAAGTCTCCAACCACTGTGTTATTGGCTACTCAGACAGCTGGAGTGCAAGAACTTTTGAGTTGTGAAAACCCTCATAAGTGAAAGCTGGATTCTTTGACATTAAATGTACACTGGTTTAAAAAAATAATATATATAGTTTTTATTTATTTTTTGGTCCATCCAAACCATGGTGGCAGTATGCAAAGTTTAAAGGGCTGCATAATAGAAAGCATGTGTGTTTCTTACTCTCATTTCAACATGCTTTGGCCAAAACCACAGTAGCTGTGAAGGTGCCAAAGAGTCAAGTTTGTGAAGTCATTTTTTTTCTTTTTTCTTTTTTTGGAGAATAAAAATGATTGCCAGGCGTCTCTGAGCGAATGTTCTCCTTCCAGACCTGAAACTATTATAACAAAAACATGCAATTAAAGAAGTGCTGAGTAAAACACCCTGGGCATTGTTTGGTAAAACACAGGGGGAGAAGAATAAAATCTGAAAATGGCAGCAATACTAAGACATAAAGTTTGTTGCTGCTAAAAGCGGTTAAAACGATAAATTCATTTTATGCTACTGCAATCAAAAATGAAGAATGCAGGTAGTATTGTTTTGGTAGAATTCCTCTTCTTTAGTATTGATGCAGATAATAAAATATTGCACCACAAATTGTTGCGTGGGTTGGTTTTATTCTGATATTTTGAGGTTTGTTGATATGGGGGTAGAGAGACACAGTTTCAGGTTTTTAGGTCCAATAAAAGATCAACATCTGGTAAGAACATCTATTTAAACATATAAAGATTTGAATGTAGATTTCAAAATAAGGGTTTATTTTGTTTCCAGACAGTGTTTAAAGGAACTCTTTGGACCTTTTATACATTAGATGGATACATGGAGCTTTTGAACTGGTGGTCAGACAAATGGACTATCATTTTTGACATTTACAGACTGTGGGATTGAAAAAAAATACTGTTATTACTAGAAAAAAAGAGAGGTGAATGTAAATTCAAGAGGGGTTATAAACAGCTGCAGGCAAATAAAAGCATCAATTTGAAGTTTAAATGGAAGCTTGCAAAGGCTCTACTTAACCTTTAACCTTGTTCTGTGGTCAACGACTAAGCACATTTCCTCTGATTTCTTCTTATTGCTATGTAAACAATGAGTCTGGAGAATATTGTTTTTTCCCTTGTTCATGGCTTTTTGATGGAGTCAAAAGGAAGCTCATTATAGGACTCATTATACTGTAAGCCAGTCCCATGTGGTTTTTGCTCTCGCTTTCCATATGCCGTACTATGATGATTGCGGTTTAATTTTTTCCATAATAACTTCTCAGAGCCTTTTCTTTATTTATAAGTTTTAAGGCTGTTTTTTTTTTTTTTTTTTGCTTCTACGTTGTGTTGGAAGCAATGATTTTAAACGTTTCTGTTTGTTCTGAATTGCTCAAAAAATGTTCCACAGTTTCTAAGTTAAGTGGAGTTCAGTAAAGTACAGTACAATAAAGTAAATAAGAAACGGGTCAACCAACAAATTAATAGATTTGTAAATTGGCTTTGCTGTGCAGAGTTGCTGTAAACCAATCAATAATTTGGATTTGTGCCAAATATGTAGAGAGGGGAAAAAAATTGCAGACTGACCTATAAAGAGAAACTGCTCTTAAAACTGGGTCATCGTAGTCCTGTGGACTAAAACTCACTGACTGAACCAAAGTGCCAAAACAATGTCTACAAGAATCTCAAGACCCAAAGACGGTGAGTGTTTTTCCATGAGCGCAGCAAAAATGTTCCAAAAATATTTAGATGATCTGTTCACGCTCTGGTTTTGGCTTGCGTTTAATTTGGAACAGACATCGACCTTCATCATGAGTCATCCTCACATGAGCCACTCAACACACCCATTTGGCCTGATCTATTTCGCTCCTTTCTGGTTGCAGTGAGAGGGCTTCACAGGCCTTTTTCACAGGGCGTGAGTGGTGCTTGGGCCTGGGCTCAGACTGGGTTCCCTGAGAACTTCTTCCTTGGTGTGAGCCAGGCAGGGTGTGGGTCTTTCATGGGTGACCGAACACTGAGGAGCATTCAGGGCTGCCCAATCTCTCAGCGTGAAAGGCGGACCCACAATGAAGCCCGTTTCATTTGTATGAGCTTCATCGTCATTCAGATGGTGTCTTCAAGATGGGAGTGGCCCCGTCTCAATGCGGAGTCTTGAGCATGAAGGACCTTAGCTTTGTTGCAGACATTCATTTGATTATTCCCACAGTCTCCAAGCCTGTCAAGGTTTTTGGTAGAATCAAATTCACTCATACTTTTTTCATTTTAAATTGTTTTGGACAATTTTAAAACTTACTTTTAATTCAGTTTTATTACACTTTTAAAAACAACTTAACATATTTTTGCTTGCTCTTGTTTGGGTTTCCCCACTAAAACAAATTTAGCTAGTTTTTGTTGACTCTCTATATGATGACTTAGAATTAGGAAAACATAAATGTGTTTGTTCGACTTTAGTTTTTGTGTTTACTGTTCGCCTGAGCTAGCCAGAGACTCAACATGCACTTTTTTCACAAGCACTTTTTAAACTTTACTCAAAGTCATGATAATTAACTTCTATAAACACAGCTTTGTTTCTTCCCCCCACTGAGCAGTTTTGGAGGTGAGATCAGCTGCATGTGCATCACATTTATCTGCTTCAAGCAAAACATAAAAGCATTTTTAACATTTATTTCTGATAGTTGCAGTTTTTTAACCCATAATATCGCTGAAGGCAGTTTCATGGTGTCCAGATTTACAGTACACATCTTCAAGGTGACTTTTGGCCTAAATTTTGTCTTTTGTCTGAATAATTGAGGCTTATTGTTTGGAACCATTCAGACTTTTGAACAGTGTCATAAATAAAAAGTTGCTTTATTTGAAGAAGTGTTCTGGCAGGAAATTCACCATCAGGCACTATTTGATAATCAACACCAAAAGGACTTTGTTGTTTGTTATTAATTCATGCTGAACTTGGAATATAAGTTATGTCATAAATCTCATGAATCATTGTACATATTTTGATAAAACTCCCAAAATCCCTCGTTACATCCACAAATGGACAACCTGATTTAAGGTGGCTGCCACAGCTAATTACTTTAAGCAAACACAAAGATGTTAAAATGCTGTCTTTTAGTAATTGAGTCCTTCACAACACTTCCAGTGCTAAATGATCATGTTTAAAACTTTAGCATGCAAGGCAGCGAACAACATGCATTTCTGCAAATTTTTTTATACTAGTTTAATCAAAGTCTACATTCCTTTGAGCACACAGACAAGAAATGATTAAACTTTCCCTCTGTTTTGATTCAAGCTTTGATTGTGGTGCCTTGCAATATTGCAACAGAAAAAACGTCCCATTATGTTCCATAAAGCTCATCCCTTAAGATGAAAACAACCATCCTCACTTTCTGTTTTGCTCCCTTATTACAACATTTCTTTGGAAAATTTCTGAGTAATTTCATTAGGGAAAAAAAGAACATTTGCAACATTTTTGGATGTTTTGGATTGGGGAACTTGTTAAAGTAAAAACAGAAACCCATTCCGAGCAGAGCTGATCACGTGTTTTGAATTTCCTCTCAAATGCTCTAAACCATTTGTCTGTGCTCTCTTTATGGTCTGCATGGATCAAGAGGACTCTTTTAGTTTTGGTCACATTCCTGTTTTCTGAATCAGCCTGTGTGGTTTGATATATTTAGTTCTGACTGAGCGCGAACAACATGATTTGATGCTTCGCTCGAGCTGCTAGCATTTATGGGGGTATTGCGAGAACAAACTAGAAAGTAGAAGTCCTGCCGTCGTGAGGAAGATGCGAGTTCTCTGAGCTTTCACAGGGCTCGTGGTAGAAATGATTAGTGCAGCAGTTGTTGTTGTGGGATCCCTGCTAAGTTCACTTCCCTGACCCCTGAGGCTCCCCCTCTCCCTGACCCTCCCCCCTTTCTCATTTCTGAGGTCTAGTATCCGTGAGAAGAGCCCACTCCAGCTCAGCACCAGCGGTCCCCGCTCTGCTGAAAGGCCTTTCTCTCATTAGAATGCCCCTGGGGCTCCTTAGCCTGTTGTTGCCAAACACACGCAGCCAAGATCTTCTTCTTCTCTCTTTTGGTCATCTCTCATCATTCATCTTCTCTCTTTTATTCATAACAACTTGTTTCCCATCCCAGCATCCGTTTGACTCTACTTTTTCCTGCTTTTGCTATCTTCTCTTTAATTTTTCAGTCCTCTGTTTATCCTATATTTATCGTTTCCTCTGTTGTCTGCATCAGCGCAGAGGATGCTCTGCTTCCTTGTGTAGGAAATGTAGATTTGTCCATTTTTTTTTTTTTTTCACGTGTCCTCTTTATGAATTAGAAGGCACCAGATGGAGGAAAGACAGAGGTCAGGTTCTAGTAATGTATGCTGCAGAAGCAGAGGTCAAACGGTGAAAAAGAGAAGATGAAGGGTTCATCACAGCAGGCGCACCATTCCTGTTTTCAGAGCGCGGTCACATGAGTTCTTGCTCCTGCTTGCAAATAGGTTTTATCCCAAACTGAAGTAAAGATCCCAAAATTTCAATTTTAACTTTAAATCTGGATTTTTATTCAGTAAATTTTTTTTGAGTTTGATAGGAAGAGATTTGTGTGATTATTTGCTAAAACGAAACTTAAACCCCAAAAAGTTGATGGGGGGGGGGGAATCACATTGTGGTCTTGTTTTCTAAGCTTTAAAAAATTGTTATTGCAGTGGCTTCATGGTGGTAAGGCAAAAGATCACAAGAGAAAAATGAGAACATGAGAGAGAGAAAGAAGGTAGCGACCCGAGAATGAGAGAAAAAGGGGGAGAGATTTTGCTGAAACTCAACATTTTTGCTAGACTAAAGAGACACAGTCATGGCAACTCCATCAAATAACCAAAGACTGAGACCAGAGCAGGACAAAGGAGTTACCAATGAGCTTTTCCACAGAGCCGGTTCTGTTTGTTTCAGAGCTGTATTTACAGAGGCTGAAACCCTCTCTGCTCTCTTTAGTGTCATTTAATGTAACAGTTGGAAAAATGTTGTTCAGTAATCCCATTTTAAATTTCACAACAATGAGATGGTAAGAGAGAACAATTAATATCTTACCTGTTAATTCTTTGAACAACCTGTTTTGGTTATTCTGGTTGTTTCATTCCCAGATTGAGAAGTTAATGAGTCAATACCGAAGTGGATTCCTGGTCCCCAAAATTTCACAGCAGTTCATGTTAACACTGCTTTGTAAACCTTTACATAACCAACCACTTTGCATTACATTGGTAATGACAAAGTATTTTTGTGGTTATTTGTAATGGCAAATGGCCTGAACTTCTATAGCACTTTATCAAGTCCAAGGACTTCAAAGCTCTTTAAACTACAGTCATTCACAGGTCAGAATACCTGTTAGCTCATCAATCTCATCAAAATTGAACTCTGCACCTCCAAATAGAAGATATTGGAGAAATGATCTACAAGAAGTAGCTTTTCATTAATATCCCTACTTAAAAAGATCTGAACTTCTGCTTCAAGATGACTTCTGTTCTACTTGTCATCAAAATACATCTTTTATTATTTTGACAAGCGTGCTATTGAGAGAAATGACACAGCACATTTATTTTCTCACCTCACATTTGTAACTTCTTATTTTGATAAAAGTATTATTTATGCAAGATTGCAGCATCTATTAGGATTCTTAATATCATGAACTATTATTCTAACATAAAAAGAAATATTAGGCTTGGATGTGAAGAGTGAGGTCAGTTTCTCTTAAAATAACAATGTTATAGGAGCATTTGAAATCTTCCCTCAGAGTGTTGTACTATCTCAGAAACTGTCCAAGGGTGACAAAGTGACTATGATTATTTCATTAATATTACAGTTTTTTTAAGACCAAGCTAATAAGATCAGATGTTTTTTAGATAAACTTGCTGGCTGAGATCTTTTCTCAGCATATGTAATTAGCTTTTATAGTGTTTTTAAATGTCTTTCCCCTCTGCAGACTGTGGAAAATGAGACTCATAAACATTGTTCTGGCAGTTTAAGTTGGGCAACAAACAAGAATACTTAGCATTAGCTGAAAACAGACACATCTGTTAGCAATGAGTTGTGATTTCAGATTGGAAATGGATGGTTTTGACGAAGCTGGAAGGTAGTTTGTTGTTTAGGACCGTTTCAGTGTCTTTGTCCTATAAGTTGTGTGTTAATGTCTGTTTATCGCGTACATACTTTTCCAAATGACAAAGTTGTGTTTGGTACCACTCTTTGTTTGAGAGGGTGTGTCTTGTGTTTGGATACCAGGTTAAACAATTTGCTTTAACAAGTCGCAGCTTGCTGCATTGCCATCTATTATGTTTAGGGAAAGGATGTTTTCTGCTTTCCAGCAAACATTTAGCTGAATCAAGGCCTTTTTTTACACATAAATAATATCTGGAAATGTTAGTAATATTTTATATGTCAATTGTATCAAATCAACATGGAAAAAAACAAACTGGTTTACGGTGATACTGTGCTCATTGAATCTGCTGTAGATTCTATGCTAGCCAGGGTTGCTAGATAAGAAATAGCAATTTATCAAAAAAAATTGTAATTTGATCAAAACTATCTCATGTGCAGAGTGAGGATGCATGTTCTTGAAAAGGGGAGGTTGTAAAATGAGGTGTGTTTGGTCATCCAGTGGTTAGACTCAGCACATGGCACAATTGTAAGTATACATGGTAGAATTGTTGGAAAGTGCTATTGATGTGTAGAAATATATGCAGTCAATAGTCATATTCACTCAAAAAAGATTTTCAAAATGTTTCCTTTGGATTTACTTAAATATATTATGTCAACAGGTTCTACTCAACTGAATTAAGTAAATCTAAATCAATTTTTCCACTTACTTAATAAGTTAACATGAAGTAATTGTTAGATTTACTCAATTCAGTTGAGTAGATGAATTTTTTTTCGTTCTTTTTTTGAGTGTTCCTTGTATGTGTAACATACTTTGTGAAATATAAAGATTGTGATTCTGACAAACTATTATGAAGAAAAATAATCTGGCAACATTGATGTTAGGTGAATATTAAAACACTTTCTTTTGTCATGTAGTTGTTTTTATGTTTTTCTTTTTATTATCTTTGGTCTGAATGTAAGCCTGCCTTCATCTCCCTTTTAGCCTTGATGAGCAATCCCATCCACACCCAAACAGGATCCTCCTGGGGTGTTACGAGGTTATTATCCTGGCCGGGCTGTGCACAGTGCTGGAGGGGCACACAGGATGGAGCTCAGTGGTGGGCTTCTAGCCTGTGGGCCGGAAGAGCAGAATCGTGGCTCACTGCTGGTCTGAATGGGCCCTGAGAGTCCAGTGTGATGGACCGTCAGGGGCAGCAGCATACACTGGCCCTTTGTATTGGGACTTCTTGGACTCTTTCTCTGTTTTTTTTTTTTTTTTCACACAATGTCACACACTCACACTTACACAAAAACTTTTTTTTTCCACACAAGGGACTTTTTTTTTTTTTTTCCCCCTAACTTCTTTCCTCGTGATCATGATGTGGTAGATTTGCCTCAAAGTCAGACGTTGTAAATCTCTCTGTTTCTTCTTGGTTCACTATTTCGTTTTGTGTTTTGTGATTTTTTTTTTTTTTTTCCTTTGAACCATGTTTTGTGACGAGCAAGAGCAGAACACGGAGTTCTTGAAGTGGCCGAAGGTCCGACCAGATGATTTATTAAGGGACAGGAAAGTCATCAGAAAACCCGACTTGATTTTCAATTCTAATGTTTGACTTGGAGTGAGCAAACTCTGTTTATGCCTTTTTAACACTGGAAAGAAAACACAAGATTATTTTTGATATGCACATAACTAAGGTGTCACAAATACAATAAAAATGTAAAAAATACAATTAAAAGATCAAATTTTAACATGATCTTTTTATTTTTTTACATTTTGAAGTAACTCTTGAATATGGGCAAAATAAATGTAGAAAAAAAGGCCTTTTTTCTTTTTTTATAAAACATTTTTATGTTATAAAAATTGCTTAAATAGTGCAGTATTTTAGAAGTGCTGCTTTGACACCTTTTTTTTGTCTCTGTTAAAAACTGTGCATCACAATTGTGTCATGTGCTTTCTAACTCAATAAATCAATTGATGTTCACTACCCTGTTCACTTTGTCACATTAGTTAAACTGAAACAACACCAAGACTGACACACATGGTTCAACTGTTACCAACATCAGGAGCTCCAGTCTGCTTAACAGGGGCCTCATTTATATATATATATATATATATATATATATATATATATATATATATAATAAAATATTTTCCTTCCCCAAAATACAGAATGTTAGATATAAAATCCCCAAAATACAGAATGTTAGATATAAAATCCCAAACATTCTGTATTTTGCGGGAGGAAAAGTCCCCCTAAATATAGAGCAAGATACTTAAAGGAAAATAAAGGTTTCGGTGAAGTTTCCGGTTTTACATTATAACAAAATCTCTAGTTTGACTTTCAGTGACGCAACGAGGAGGACCCGCCATCCCATAATGCAACGCGAAGCCGACCCACTTCCTCTTTAGCAACGCATGGCCACTTTTCATACTAACATTGGCCTCCCTGTAGAAAAATAAACATTTCTGTATCGTTTGTTTGCGTTGTTCCTCTACAAAATGAAAGTCAAAGTTCTTTCAAGAAATCCGGATGATTATGTCCGGGAGACTAAACATGATATTCAGCGAGGTAAGTTTAATTTTATTCACCGACAGGGTAAACAACAAAGCTATAACGTTACTTTTCCATTTTGTAGCATTTTACTGTACTGAAGTCACACTAGTTCATATGTTTTTAAAGATTAAAAATCTAAACTTTTTATATCTACAAAAGCTGACACGAATACTTTCAATATCTAATCTCTAAAATTGTTGAACTGCAAGAAAATGTCAGTTTTATTAAAGGCTATCAAATGTTTTTTAGTCTGCCCCCACCCCCAGATATCCCCACATACTCATTCAAACACACACATAGCAGAATATTACCATTTCATCCAAAACTCAAATATTACTTTCATGAGCTGACATTTTAATATCCAATCTCTTTTAATGAAATGCTATTTTAGTGCAGAGACAATCAATGTAGTAAAAAAATGCTATTTTAAGTTAATTCTGTATTTTGCAAAGCATTGTGCTATGATGTTTTGTATATCATCCTTTTGAATATAACAACATGAAGAGTAAAACACACATTGAGGGTTATATTTGAACAGAATTTATGGCCTTTTTGGACAAAAGCGCTTAAATATTAAATAAGTGCATGACTGGTAATGCAGGCAGAGTCAATGAAAAAAAAACGCTATTAAAGTACAGTTCATCCTGTCATAATATGGTAAAAAAAATAAACAAGCTTAGCACATTCAGATAGTGAAAACCTTGTTTCAGTTATAATCTTTATCAATGATTGAAATCGTTAGATGTTTCTGACAAACTACAAACACCGAACTGATACTTTTGTGTGTGTTTTTGGAGAGAAACGTTAAAGTTGCAGGAAGACGCATCTTTGTTATAATCTTAGGCGTACAAATACCCTGTATAGTTGACCATAGTGCTCAACTCATGAAGTGTGACAGTCTTATCCCTTGAATCATGTTCAGTGCACTCAGTTTAGCAGCAGTCCTCTTTGTGGCTAAGTTTTTAAACTATATACTAAGCTACAGACTGTGTGTCATCGATGACCTTTCCTTGGTAATAAACTTGTTACTGCAACGGTGCGGCCCAATAGACCAAATGTCATTGCTTCATGCAAAACTCTGTCAAATTTCTGGTCTTGGATTTTGGTGGTGTTCACAAAATCCAACTCTGTCAGGTTTATTTCAGAAAGATTGCTCATCTTACATTTTGCCTTTGAAACAAACCTCTCCATTTTGAAACTTACTCTCTGTTAAAGAGAAAAATAACAAATAATAAAAAATATGTTCCTTGTTTTGTGTGTCCCTATAAGTTTGGGGTGCAATGTGGCATTGCAATTTTAGTATCTCTTGTTTGCTACATGTTCTGGTATTGAAAAAAATTATATTGAATGTTGTTTCTCCCTTGGCTTGGCCCTGGGTTCCCCCTCAGGGAGACGCATCCCACAGTTTGAGAACTACTGTCAGTTTTATCATCATGCCCTGACTGCTTTCCTTTTGTTAGTTCCTAGGAACTATGACCCCTCCCTTCATCCTTTCGAGGTGAGCAGAGAGTACACACGGGCTCTGAATGCCACAAAGTTGGAGCGGGTGTTTGCCAAGCCCTTCTTGGCTTCCCTGGATGGTCACAGAGATGGAGTGAACTGTATGGCCAAGCACACAAAGAGTCTCTCCACCCTGCTGTCAGGTTCCTGTGATGGACAGGTAAACTGCTGTGTGTAAACTCACTTGAAACAAAGACCTGTAAATAATTATGTTTTTAAATTTGTTTTGTCTTGAATTTGTTCTTCTATCAAAAGGTGAAACTGTGGAACCTTACCAAGCATGAATGTGTCCGCACTCTTCAGGCACATGAAGGTTTTGTGAGAGGAATGATTGTCAGATACTGTGGGACTTCCTTTTTCACGGTAAACAATTTTGACTTCTAAGAAACTGTCAACAAGTCGTATTTTTCAACCAATACAGGGGTTGACATAAGCGTTATTTAGGTTGTCCAAGACAACCTATTTTCGTTTCGGACAGCCAGATCCCGCCTCCCGGTTGTCCGGTAGACAGCCAATAATAAAAGATGCAAAAAGTTGTCCTCTGCGGTGATTGACTGGAATTTGTAATGAAAGGGGGAATAAACTTCTTAAAGCCATCCAGATTCTCTACTGACAGTTCTTTCAACCAATGGAGAGAACCACAGTCAAAGTTTTACTCAATCAGATCAGAGCAGGGCGGGTCGTGCTGTCAGACTGACAGCGGGTGCAAAGAGCTGCAGCCTCGAGTCAGAGGGCAGGTGTTCGCTCCCGGTAGTACTGTCAGTGTTTTCAGGACTATTTTCCATCGAGGATTTTGTATTTTATGTATATATATTATATTTTTGAAAGCACCTTGCAGCATTTCCACTGTGTATTCACGTGCACAAGAAAACCGCGAGAGATCACCTGATCATCGTTTTTGAAGCGGGGACTCAGAGGATGTTTGACCTCATCTCAACCTACAGCACAGCTCTGACCTGCCCCGGACTTCAGAGTCTTAAACTCTTTATTTTTCAAACATTAATGTGTCGAAGCATCCTCGTTATCTTACAAACCTGCAACTTGCACGTGAACGCCTCATTTTTAAAGGAGCAGCGTTGCTGTGGGAGCATGCATTCTTATTTTCAAACACATTAGAATAATATTAAAGAAGAGTTTTGTATGTTTAGATTATAACACCATGTCTTCGTTTCACTTAAGTTTTTCCCCTAAAATCACTCTCCTTGAGTCTGCTTCAGGTGTTTATCAGAAATATCTGCTAAATTTAATTCTACCAGGTGTTTTTGTGCTAAAATTTTTTAGAACCATACTGAGAGGTAACTAAATGTAATTCAGTAAATATGCAAATTAAATAGTATTAAATGACTGCATGAGCTGAAATCCTGTAAATATAATCCATTTCAATTAAACAAACATTTTAGGGGAGAAATCTGTCAAACAGAAAAATAAAGAAAATGCTATAATTTAAAAATGTAAAAATAAATATATCTGACAGCTCCTCAGCTGAAAACATTAAAATTAAAGTAAAATAGAAAAAAAAAGCAGTTTAAATCACCCCTCTTTCTTTAAAATATCTTCAGTTTTAAAAATCTAAATATTTCAGGTTAAATTCTTTTTTCATTTGTCAAATGGACAACCAAACATTTTGGCAGACAACTAGATTTTGTCAACAGGTTGTCTGCCGGACAAAAAAAAATCCTTGTTTACCAATGCAATATACTAATGCTCTAATACATAGATTGATTGACGATTGAAGTTATCAGCATAATAAGACCCAGTATGTCTGATCTAAACAGGTGGGTGATGACAAAACTATTAAGCAATGGAAAATGGAAGCACCGGGTTATGGAGAGGTAGAGGAGCCTCTTAACACTATCCTGGGCAAAGTAAGCACTAGTTTGTTGTAATAATTAATGAAATAGAATCATACTTTAGTGACTTGTCACTTAAAAATAAATCTCTTGTAGATGGTTTTCACAGGAATTGACCATCACCAGAAGATAGGTGTGTTTGCAACATGTGGCCAGCAGGTGGACATCTGGGATGAGCAGAGGAGCAGCCCAGTCCGCTCCTTTACCTGGGGTGTAGACAGCTTCAGTTCTGTTCGCTTCAACCCTGTGGAGGTAAAACACAGCTGGATCCACCACACTGAGCTGGTCAAATTAATGCACATCACTTATACTTTAAACTCTTGTCATTAATTATTACATAAACTTAATTTAAGCAAACTTCTTGTTGATTCCTTCTAAATTATTTGTTTGTCCTTCCACAGACAAATCTTCTTGGAAGCTGTGCATCTGACAGAAGTATAGTTTTGTATGACATGAGGGAAGCAACACCACTTAAAAAGGTAGTTTTTAATGCACAGTTTTAGCATGAATGTTTTTTTTCGTAGTCTTCTCAAGTAGGAAAAAACAAGTGGTGATTGTATGTTTTCATCTATAGGTTATTATGGCAATGAAGACCAACACAATATGCTGGAACCCTATGGAAGCTTATTACTTTACTTGTGCAAATGAAGACTACAAGTGAGTTTAAGACAAAAATTGTCTTATAGCCATTTAACCAATGAAAAACCTTCCTTATCTGTATGTGGTAATGTTTCATCAAATGAATATGCTGTAGCTCTCTAATTTAAATAAAGGTACATTTTAGTCTGTTTTGGTTTATTTGATTCCATTCTAATCAACATTTAACCATGTCATCTGAAGGTCTAACACTGGCTTCTGTTTATCTCACCAGCCTGTACACATATGATATGAGGTTCCTTGAAAAGCCCGTAATGGTACATATGGACCACGTGTCTGCGGTACTGGATGTTGATTACTCTCCCACTGGACAGGAGTTTGTGTCTGCCAGTTTTGACAGGACTATTCGCATCTTCCCCAAAGATGCAGGACACAGCAGGTCAGTGAGTCGTCCACTCTGGGTACAGATTGATTGCAGTAAGATCTGTTGTCGAATACTGTACTTGAAAATACAGTAGTTTCTATCTGTCACAGCTGGTATAGTGAGTGGATGTCAGAATTTGAGCAGCATTTTAACCACATTAAGGAGTATTTTTGTAAGCTGCTTGAGTATTAAATAGGGCTATATTTCAGTATAGAATGTCAGTATAAACTTGCTGTAATCCAATGCAGCAATGACCCACACATAAAAACAAGGTACCTTAGGTGTAAAAACAATGATGCTTCAGTTTCTGTGTAAGTACACAATAATGGTACACGTTTTTATTGTCTAAACCGCAGAATTAGAATACACTTTTATATGAAGATTTAAGCAGATAAATTGCTTTTGTACACCTTTTAGTTTTTGGTTCCAACCACAATTCATAGTCTTAAACCAGTATCTCTGTGGGCTGTTTGTGACAAGTTCCCAAACAGCACTCAGGAAGTCTCTAAAGTGTCTCAAAACATTTGTTGAGAATCTGTTTTCTTCTTTAGGTTGCTTACAGTCTTGTAGCTTGAACTTTAAACATATTTCTCAAAATATTTGCATAGTTGGCATTGGTGTCTTATATTCTCTGCATCTTAGCTTTTGTAAATGTTTAAGTAGTAGACCTGTTTTTTGACACCCTCAAAGAAACTTTCCTAATAACAGAAAACATCAAAGAATACAGCTGTGAATATCCAAGCCTAAAATCCATTTCAACGATAAACAATAATTATTAAAAACTGCTTATCTTTATTTCAAAAGTTTTCCCCAGTAGTTTAAATCCTAATCCTGTGGTGGCTACCTAGTTGAGCAATATTAGGATTTTTTTTTAATCACAATTAATTGTGGCATTTAGCTGATGACAACTAATATGACGATTAAAAGACGACAATTGCACTTTCTTGTTTTTGACTCTAAATCAATTACCCTGTTCTAAGATTATACTTATAAATCAGCAGTCAAACTAACTTCTTAATTTTAATAGGTTAAAATGGTACCTTTTCCACAATGTGAAGCGGTAGCATATTTTGAGTAATACAATATACCGCGCCCTGCATCATCTCCTTCCAGTTCTTTCTTTGCTGCTCATGAGAGATGGACTGACTGGATGCATCGTGGATTCACAGCTGATAAGATTTGTTTTCACCATTTGTTGGAGGAGAGTTTGTTGCCAGCCCATGTAGACCACACTCTATGTGGACCGTAGGACGCTCATGTATAAACAGCTGTGAAATGAGACATTCTACAGATGACATATGATTGCGTGACTACACGCTGCCCTGTTACAATAGTGATACATTTTATATCACATGCTTTCAGTTGCTTTTTCACAGTATAACTACAAAATTAAGTATAATTATAGAAATGTTACACATAAATTAAAAAAAAAAATAATTTGGGTTTAACTCCAGTATCAGTACTTGTAATTTCAGTTTATTTAACATCTCATTGCAGCAAAAACTTTAATCGGCAAAGTTGCTAAACGTATATTTAAAAACAAATTATTTTGTCCATGATAAATTTCCTAACCCCCAAAACTCTGCTGTAAAATTAATTCAAAAAACCTCCACCATCTTAGTTTTTCTGTATAGTTGGCTGATGGAGCAATGAATTCTGGGATATTGTCGGCCACGTACAATATTCAGATGCAGCCTATGTTTTTGTGGTTTTGTTGTCTGCGTGAGTAGGTGTCCAGGAATTGGGACAGCCTACGGTGCGGTGCAGTGACATAAGCAGACGACAAATGCACCCTACGTCGGCTGCAACCCCTGAATTGAGACACAGCCATTGCAGTAATTGCAAAGTGTCAAATATTAATTAGTGACAGTTATTTTGACAATTGCACTCAATATGATTTTTTCCAACCCTATACCTAGGTGTTTACAAAGCATGCTGAGGCAGGTTCAGTGTTGGTGGACATCGAATCAATGTACATTGCTAGAAAACCCTATTTCAAGCCACGCACCCAAATATAGTTTAGAATTTTCTAAAAGTTGTATTCTTAAAAAGTGGCTGGTCGCAAACTGAAAAAATTCTGCCTTTTCTAACAATTTTGAGTCATTAATTAGTTTCCAGTTAATTAGGATCTGATCCTGATGACTGAGGATCTATACAAACTACTTGAACAGTTGAGATACAATCATTGTGTTGTGTTGTTTACATTATAGTTTTATTTTTTACATTCAGGGAAGTCTATCACACCAAACGAATGCAACATGTCATCTGCATCAAGTGGTCAGCAGACAACAAGTACATCCTCAGCGGCTCTGACGAAATGAATATCCGACTGTGGAAGGCCAACGCAGCGGAGAAACTAGGAGTGGTGAGCGCCGTCTTGTTTCAGCCACACTTTTTCTGTTTTTATGGTTTTATAATGTATGCTGGCTTTTTGGCAGCTGTCTGGTTAATTTCTTATTGTAATGTCTACATGCTGATCAACAACTGCGTTTTCCTGAGTTGTCAAATATCTAGTCTTTCTTTATGAGTTGGCTGCTTTGTTCAGCACAGCCTTGGCTCTGCGCCCACCTCAGCACTGTAACAGTGGGAGACTCTGCCAGGAGCTACAGCTCTACTGTTGCCAAATGCACTGATGGATGCTGACTGAGGGTACGATCACTCTCAATAAGTACCCTGGACCACCAATTGGCACACTGGCTCTTGTTGACAGGGAAGTCTTAAAAAACTTAAAGCCCTTGGTGTTTTGTTTTGACAAAAATCACTGGAAAATAAATTTACGTAATTCTTTCTGTTTTTTGATGTCTCTGTGAGAACTGTTGTCCCTGAATTTAATAATATTAATGAGTTCTTTACTCTCACATTGTCTCACGCTTGTTTAAACACCACTCCCAGCTAAATCATATAAATTATCGTATGTGCCATCTTCAGCAGTCATTTCACTCTTAATCAGATTCTTTCCTGCTTATTCTCTTAATGCAGCTACATAGTGGGAATGGCCTCCTTTTGGCACTTGTTTTCCTGTCACAGTGTAAGAGAAGATTTATTTGCAAGCTTTGCACTTAAATAGATCAGACAAGGGCTGCTCCTATCAGCAGTTTAAATTGTCCAATCACTTAAACAGAGCTCACATAATGGAGCATTAAGAATCAAGTTGTACTGAGAGGGTCTTTAATTACCAAGAAACACTGAAATGCTGAATCAAGTCTTGGTCTGAGCCTAAAGGCATCATGCTGACCTGATGGGGACCTATCTGACTGCTGCTACACCCTTTTTCCACATCTTTTTAAACAGTTAAAGTTGTGTCCTTCTGTAATTAAGACTAAGTTTTAAAATATGAATAATCAAGCACAGCCTTTTTACAAATGGTATTCTGGAAACTGTGACTTAGTCTGCTACTGTTTTTCATTTTAATAGTTATCTTTACCAGATTTTTCTTCAACCAAAAACCACTTGTAGATGTGTTGGAAATATTTATTGCCCACTGCCAGAAAGTGCAGGGTCAGCAATAATGTTTTTGCCCGTGTGAGTATGTCTAGCTGTCGGTTACCAAATTATCTTCTGAATTGCTGGAGAAATTTACTCTCAGAAAATAATCACTGCATGTACATCAACAAATAATTCTTTACCTGCTCTCTAGGCTACATTCAAAGTGAAGGCAATTTGCTTGCTTCTCTTCCGCACATGGTCTGGACTCTTGGCTATTCAAAAACGATTGTTTGCTGGAGGCGTGGATTCTGTTGAAGTTTAAAACGATAGGTTCTTATTTTACCCTATCGCTAACGTTTGGCCGTGTCGTATGTAGTGCAACAGCTCAACCGTGAAGGAAGCTAAGCTAAAGAAGCTAACTGGAAATTGCATGTGCTGTAAATAACCATCTGGGAAGAGAGAAGTATCAAGCTGTAAATGAGTGCTGCAGGCTTTGGGAGACAAATTTAATTTAATTTGGAAGTCTTGTCAGCACAGACTAGCTTCATTCACTTCCTCTGCTGCCATTGCTAAACTACAGACGGACTAAAACAGCGCAGAAAATCAACATTGTTGTTCACAACTTCTCCTTCTGTTCACTGATTGTTCTGGTTGAAATTCTGCCGAAGAAATCCATGTCAATGAGTAAAAGCCCAGACGGAGCAGAGAAGGGAGGTTAGAATCAAGCAGAATTGAGTAGGAAGGGAAGGGCCAGTCTAGGTCAGAGAAAGTCGTCCGAAATGTCGTAATCACCAATCTGGTGTCTCATGTCATATTGAAGTATAAACCAAGCTTTACCCTGAGCGTGACATCTTGTGATTTGATGGGTTTACGTATGTTATTTTTAAGGTGTGACCAAAACTACAACTGTATGTCTCAGCGTAAAATTGACTCATTCTAAAACTCTGGCATGAAAGGTGGCAGGTGATGTGCTCCAAGGGTTGCCAGACCTTTATTTCTAACTGAATGTAAAAAATATATATATAATATGATGTGGTGTTGTCAGTTTCAGTCTTTGCAGCATTACATTGATGCAATATTTTGAATAATTTCTTGGTTTGGATTGTAACAAGTCCAACTCACTAAGTCGGACGCTTCCACTATAAACTCGAGTCATTTTATGCTGTTTCAGACATAGTGTGTTGGGTTCAGATTGTCCGGTGTCACTGGAGAATTAGTTTACTACAACAGGATCAGCATCTAGCAGCTCTTCCACAACAAATTCAATTTGAGACAAATCATTGCTTTTCATTAGAATAAAAGCCTCTGAGGAGAGCAGTCCAGGACAGACTGGTCCAGTTAGCCGTGGTTTTTATGAGCGAAACAGATGGAGGAATGTTGTGCTGTTGTTTTCACTTTTTAACAGACATTGATTTGTTTTAGAATGACTTGCCGTGTTTCCATCCTTTTTTAATGCGCATTTTGAAGTATCTCGTTAGAAAAGGTGAATGGAAATGACCTGATTCGAAAAAACTTCCTCTGTTTCGCAAAAAAGTTTATACGCTCGCTTGAGGTGGTTTTTAGATTTTTCGAAAAACAGTTAATACACAAAAGAGAGATGGAAACACATTTGCCGAATAAGTTCTGATGTAGCGAACGTTCAGCTCACTTGTTGATCAGCTGTTCCTGCTGTCTGTCTGGTACTGGACTGCAGCTGGACCCTCCTCCCGCTGTCGGGATCTTCTCAGTTATTCCCGTAACATGAAGAGAATTGCATTTCTTTTACTACGTCTCCAGACAGCAGTAACATCACCAAAACTAGTTAATATGACAGAATAAGTACAACTTTCCTAATAGTAGCATCATGTTCCTGATAACTTCTCTCCATTGTCCTGGGATGTGTATCCCTGCTAGTTTGCAAATTCTACTTCCTGTTTACTACAGACATGCGTCTGATATAATTACACTTTGTGTAGCCATGTCTGATTCGCATTTTTTTTTTTTTCCTTTTTGCGAAATTTTAAAAATTTGCTTAAAATTTGAATTAAAATTGGATGGAAACACGGACACAGCTACTGTTGTAAAGCTCAACTTACTGCTTAGTGTTGAATATTTTATACTTAACAAAATACCCGTTGAGGTGAACCGTAGGACTTGTGGTTCTTCACTGGTTTCATACTTGAGTGAGAGCCCCTTGGGTCACTCTGCTGTCACTACTGGAGCCAGAGTTGGTGGAAAAGCTGAGAGAATAATTATAACTTGACAATTTAGTAAGACCACTTGAGCCATATGTGGGGATGAGTTCAGCAAAGCAGCGTCAGCAAGGACCGTCCTTTTTGTGCAGCTGTGGGAAACCTGCTGTTCTCACATAAACAAAAAAAACTTTCCTAAAATGGCCTACATTTAACTGAAACTCATGACCACTGCTTCAAAGAATGTAAACAGGGGTGGTTTTCTTGCTGAGGTAGATGTGCTGAATACAACACTTGTTTGAGATACGGATAAAAAACTTTAGCAAACATACACCAACGCTGTTTCAAATAAATCCTCCCCAAAAATGCTGGCTTCTAAGCATCCACCAGCTCTCCATGTTGTTTTTAAACACCACACATGTCAAGATGCTCTGAGCCTAATCTCACCACAGCATCTGTTTGGTATCTTTGCTGCAGCTTTTGATCACAGCATACATCACCTTCAGAAGATTACCCTTTTCTCATTAACAAAATGTCAGAAAAATTATTAATTTCTACCAAGACTGAGTAATATTTTGACCCTATGAAATCCTAAGTTTTGCTTAAATTGTTTTCTCATATATATGTGATTATTAATATTGTCTACTGAAGTAACTGTGATGTGTGTCACACTCGGCTGCGAACCGCTCCAGCGAGAGCTGGAGATCACGATCTGATGAAGCCAATAGGACCACATCATCTGC
>JARVJO010000061.1:14894522-14914504 GCA_031762555.1 Cynodonichthys magdalenae | reverse complement strand
TATATATATATATATATATATATATATATATATATATAATAAAATATGCTGATGCATTTGTTGACTCTTTAAATAACACACATTTTTTAAATTGGGCAGTTGTATTGAATTTTCTTCATGTCATTCCTTGAAGAAACACCTCTCTTGCATTTCAAAGTTTTAAACAAAGATCTTACACAATCTGTTAGCACTTGCAGTAAGATATAAATGCATGTTTTCTCTTACATAAACAGACCCCAATAGCCCTTCACAGTCAGTGAGTTGACTGTAACATGTTTTTGACTGGATTGCAGCTTTGCGACAGTACTATCTTCAAGAGCAGCTCTTTCTTTAAACACATATTTACTTTCTGCTGGGCTCAATATCCCATGGAGCTCTACAATCTGCCACCCATTGTCCTTCCCTGATGTGCTTGTCAGAGAAATGTGGTCCACAGTTCAGGTTAGCAACGCTGCCTGTGGGCACGCTCTGACAGAGTTGTGGTCAAAATGTTTCCATGGCAACTATTATGCACTCACCACGAGGCAGAAATGTGATTTTCTTTTATATCCCAGAACTACATAAACAGATAGGCTGAGGCTTCTGACTCCAAAAGTACTGGCCCAGCAGAAATATATCTGTTTTAATTTCCTTTATCCTGCCAAAATGTACAAACTGTAATAAACTTTTAAGACCCTCACTCCATGAAAAAGTCACAGATTAATGGTTTTGAGCAAAGGAATGCTTAGATTTTCTTCCAGTACATCACTTTATTCTCCTACTGCGTGAAAGAAAGGTGGCTGATGTAGTCTAATAATAGCTGGGAATGTGGCAGAATTATTGTTATAATTTTATGTATATCTTTATTAATCTCTCATTAAGGCTGTTCTTTTATAGAAGTGTTTTGGATTATACTGTATGTCCTTTAGCATGCACCATCTTGGCCAACAAAAGCCTCATATAACTGGAGTACAGTGGTGTCATGGTTATCCCAGTGAATGAAAGATGCAAAACAAAGCCAAATGATCAACCCTCTCTCATCATGCTTGATAGTTTGAATGAGGTGTTGGTGTTGATACGATGAATTTAGTTTCTAATGCACCAAATGTGTCTCTGAATATTATATTCAAACAAGGGTTTGTCCAGAGGCTGTTGTTACAGAAATCTTTTGATTTGATCTGAGGCCAAATTAAAGACATGCAGCTTTGCACTTGTAACCCTGTCAAACAAAACAATACCGTTTTTTTTTTTTTTTTTTTTCAAAATGCATCTTCAAATTTGAGCATTTTTTCACACTTTTATTAAATCTGACCTGTGGAGTCGGGGATGCTCCTGCAGCTAACCAAAAATCTGAATATTTCAGTCTGCAGGAAACTTCCAAAACATCTGTTTTTATAAATGTCACTCTTGCTGACAATCAGTTTATCAGAAACATCTGATTAGCTACACAGGGCTGCTACTTCATTTTTTAATTCCTAATGGAGCATAAATTAATTACTTTTTCACATACTGGCTTAGTTTTTGTTAAGGAATTTGTGTAATATGCTGTGTGCTATTGCTTGTCTGAGAATACATTCATTTCATGTTAAAAGCATGGTTGCTTTATTATATTTTGACCTGATATACTGTATTCTTGACCTGAAACATACGTTTCATGCCAGACTCTCCTTGCAGGTTTGAGAATCAGTTTGCATAAGGCTTAAATGTTATGAAAAAAATCTGTTGCTAAGTTGAGTTTAGTGAAATTTGCCATTGTCTGTTACTTCTATCTTTAAACATGGTCATCAGATCATTCAAAAACATACAAATGTTGCTCACAGCAGCTTGAAATTCTTCTGCTGTAGTGTGACACAAAGCAATGGTGCGAGACCTAAAACATAAACAGGCAGTGTGACCTGGTTGTTCTTTGACTCTGCAGCATCCTGGCTGACACATGTGGATCTGATTGGAGGCACAGTGTGGCTCGTTAGCTTGTGCCCACAGACAGGGCATTGTGGCGAACGGCTCCACCTCAGAAAACACACAAACACATTGGATGAGACAAACTCATCTGGGTCACTTCAGTCCCCTCATGGTTAGCTGCCATTGATTTCCATTGCAGCTTGGCAAACACCCACTGCTCTGACCTGCTGGACAGCCATTAGTGCCCTTTAAGTGGAGTGATGATTGTCAAACGAAACAGAAAGGCAAAGTGAGTTGTAAAACCTCAAAGGAACACAGCAAGTTGTTTCCACAGGTTCTGAGCAATGCAGACAGTTGAAGTCATGCTTGATAGAGTGTACTTCCTTTACAGAGAAATTTAGATTGAAACAGTGGTTCTTTATTTAGATGTGTTGAACGACGCCAGTGTCAGTTCACTTCTGATTATTTTGTCCTTATTTAAAATAAGGTACAGAACTTCTAAACCACAACTAGTTTCTTCATGCTTAAATTTAAGGAGCAAGACTTGCTTGTATTTTTAAATAGTCCTGATTAGTAGTTCTTTAGAGTTTCTGAAAGTCTTTGAAAGATTTTGTTTGGACTTTGGTCTTTTCATTTAGTTTCTGTTCAGTCCTGGTGCCTGACAATTACAACACACTGTACATTATGTGCTTAAAAATGAAGAAATGGAATAAGTGAAGGACAGAAATGTTGGACCTAAAAGATTATCAACAACAGATAAACAGTATTTGCAAAGTATTTCTTCAAGAAATAATAAAAAAAAATCCAGCAAGGAACCTAAAAAAAGACCTGAGAGATTAAACCAGACTCTTCACCAGCAGATTTGATTTGAAAAACAAAACCAATTTATATCTATGAATGTATTTTTAGCTAATAGTTTTTTTCAAACTCAACTTATCTGAGCCAAATTATTTTAAATATTAAACCGTGCCATCCCTGTTTAAAAGCCTTTTTATACCTAAATGATTCAACCAACCAACACACAAATAAAAATAATACATTCCTCTGAAAAAGTAAAAAAAATAAAAATAATTTTGCTGACTTTCACAAAGCCTGAAAAAAATATGGAACAGGAACACTAAAATATTTCAAGAAAGTTTGATTCATTGGAATTAAATTTAACAAATTGAGAAATGACTCGATTTTTGCACAGTACTGTACAATTATATTCTCAAGCTGCAGTTCCTGAAACACTTTTTTCTTGTTCTTGTTTTCTATTTTGAACAGGTTGCTTTGAGTGCTGCATCAAATGTTTAGGCGAAGTGCCCTATGCATCACTGGTTGCTACAATCCTCTGCTTCTCCGGCGTCGCCCTGTTCTGTGGTTGTGGCCACGTGGCTCTCACTGGCACCGTGACCATCCTGGAGAACCACTTTTCCAAGACCACAACTGACCATGCCATGCTCACTGATGTGTAAGTGCTGTACAATAATTCAGTATCGAGAAATATATTGCGATAGAAAATGGTGATATGACTTTTTAATAAATTTGAGTGAAAAATGTTGCGTCAGTTCATCAGTGTATGATGACGTACAACACAGGCCCAAAACCAGTACTCAGTGTTACCAATCTGTTTACACCATGTTAGCAATGCCACCTACAACACCGTAGATATCTGTGCCAAAATGAGCTCAACAGAGGTGGGTGAACAAGCGCCCACATTTGGAAAAAGAATCGGAAGAAATACTTAAGATAGAAAGGACTACTGTAATTCAGTGGTGTGGAAGAGGTTCCTGTTTCTAAGGTTTGATATACGTCAGCTGTTTCAGTCTGACTCACAGCAGGAACATATCAAATCTTTTCCACTGTCTGATAAAGTTCCACTTGATAAAATGAAGCACCCTAGAAGTTTAATCCCTCTTTCTAAAACATCAACATCTCCCCATCAGCAGCTGTGTCAAGCAGAGTGAAACCTGCACTGCAAACACAGATTTGTATGGCAATCTGTATGACATAAAAATGGCTTCACCACACTTGCACTCCAGATATCTGAAATTGGTTTATGAGTAGATATAGTTAATTAAAATATCTCTAATTAAATTTTGATACAGGCAAAATACCTATTTGAGATACCAATACGTGTATGGAGGCTCCTGTTCAAGATATCTGCAATAAACAGTGGTGGGCACAGTTCTGCTCATCCGCTAACCTGCTAATAGTGGAACTAATATTTTGCTGAGCGGTTTAGTTTTAGCATTTATTTTATGGTGTATTAATGAACATTACTTCTGTTATTTACTTTGGTAAATTACAATGCTGCTAAAAATTGTAAAGTTCATGTCAAAACTGTTATTAACTTGCATAATATTTCCTTGTACATGTGCCAGTGAAATGCTTGATTACTCTAAGCTATTCATGGGGTCTCCTCTTCAATACAGGCCAGACCTTCTGACT
Organism: Cynodonichthys magdalenae; assembly: GCA_031762555.1. Lineage (NCBI taxonomy): Eukaryota > Metazoa > Chordata > Actinopteri > Cyprinodontiformes > Rivulidae > Cynodonichthys > Cynodonichthys magdalenae. The sequence continues at coordinate 14,910,190 of JARVJO010000061.1, read as the reverse complement.
CACGATTTTAGTTTTCCCAGCATTCTTTGCAGCAGAGTCGTTGTTCAGTTCGTTTTTGAGTTTGTTGCAAAATATAACATGAAACAAAGGCACATCTTTGATTTAATCTGGGGCAAATATATATTTGTTTTTAGTGTTAATGTTAAAAAAAGAATTAAATTAGCAGGAACACAATATATCAGGCTTTAAATTTTCACTTCCTGTTTTTTCTTTCCCTATCTGCTTGTCTGGTTTTTGTCAGCAGTTTTAGCTCTGCTTCCTTGGATATAAAGCAATCTATTTTCTCAAATTTAACCTCTAAAAGTGACAAATGTTTTTATCTGTGATCTAAGAACCATTTTGAGTTATGTTGACTTAGGTTGTCAAATTACACATTTAAGTTTGGTTTGATATATTTGTTGAAGTTTAGTTACTGTAAATCTGACAGACCACGATCGAGAGGTCTGAAGCAGGGGTAAAAAGAAAACACGTTCAACCCTGTTTAAGAGCCTTAAATTGACTCAAAGGGTATTTTATGGGCAGGTGTGGGCAATTCCTTTATTATGTCATTTTCAATGAAGCAGATAAAAGATGATTTTGCTGTGAAGAAAACGTGGTTAAAGGAGCTCTCCGTGCAGGTGAAACAAGCCATCCTTAAGTTGCGAAAACAGGAAAAAAAACACATAAAAGGCAGCACAGTTCAGGAAGAACATTCTTTAGAGAGATGAAACAAAGATCAACATCTATCAGATTGATGGAAAGGAAAACAGTACGGTGAAGACGTGGTACAGCTCATGATCCAAAACATATCACTTCATCCATAGAACACAGAGCAGTGTGATGGTTTGGGCATGCATGGCGCTGGGTCACTATTCTTTATGGATGATGAGACATGGTACAGAAATAGTGGGATGAATTCTGAGACTCAAATCCAGCCAAACTGACTGGTCGGCATTTCATAATACAGATGGACAATGACCCAAAACATAAAGCCAAAGTAACATAGGAGTTTATTAATACAAAAAGGTGGAATAGTCTTGAATGCCCAAGTCAGTCACCTGATCTCAACCCGACTAAACGTTTCACTTGTTGAAAACTAAAGTTCAGACAGAAAGGCCCACAAACAAACAGCAACTTAAAACTGCTGCAGTGAAGGCCTGGCAGAGCATTAAAAAGGAGGAAACACAGTGTCTGGTGATGTCCATGAGTTCAAGACTTCAGGCAATCATTACCAACAAACAGCTGTCAACCAAGAAATTAACATTTTATTCACAAATAATTAATTTGTCCAATTACTTTTGAGCCCCTGAAATGAAGGAATTATGTTTAAAAAATGCTTTAGTTCGTTAAATTTCTATGCGGCCATTTTGTTTAACCCACTGAATTAAAGCTGAGTCTGAACTTCAACCTCATCCAAAATGTTTTGTTCAAAATTAATTGTGGTAATGTACAGAATCAAAATTAGGAAACTGTTGTCTCTGTCCAAATAGATACGAACTGAACTGTATATCATAGACTAAAATTAAGAGTTCCATTGTGATATAAATTGTAGCCATATTGTCCAACCCTAAGTCATCTTATACATTGCATACATGCATGGCTGCATGAAAAACATGCAAATCATGGTAAACTTTAAAGAAAATAAACATAGGAAACTTTAGAATTTTTAACAAAATTTATTATCCAATATCCTCATTGGGGAAATTTCCTTCCAGGTATCCATCACAATAAAGACAAGTCCAAACCCAATACTTACAACTCTTTTAAAAGCAGGCTTTGTTTAGGCTATTTTTAACTAAAAACGTCTCCCGCATTTACCTGACCCTCTGGAACATTCCTAATATGGATCTTTTTACAGCACATCCATTCGTCTAGACCATAAAACAGGGACATCAGAGCGGGCTGCACATGTGTTTAATGTTGGTGTGGATTCAAGAGCACTGTTTAATTTAAGCTGTCCACAGGGGTAGTCCGTCTTTTTCATGGAGGTTTTCCAGAGACATGCATCACCTGTTATCTCCACATGTGGGCTTGCATCCATCTGCATCTTTAAATTTAATCACCGCCATCTGTTTATAGTTACCAACCCAAATTACTTGTGTTTTAAGGATTGCACGAGGGCAAAGAAATACCATATGCGGCTATTTTTTGATGCAAACAACGGTATGCCATGCTAGTACCACTATCCAGGTGGTGTTTATATACCAAAGAACAGTAGAGCCTGACTGTAACATTGCTCTTTAACAGAATACAGCTGATGCAGTATGTCATCTATGGCATTGCTTCATTTTTCTTCCTGTATGGAATCATTCTGCTCGCCGAGGGCTTCTACACAACTAGCGCTGTAAAGGAACTGCACAGTGAGTTCAAGACCACCATCTGTGGACGCTGCATCAGTGGAATGGTATGTTAACACAACCACATTGGTTTTTTTTTAACACATGCTTGAAAAGGGCTTAATGGGATGTTCCATTGTAGAAGATGGTATTTTGTTGTAAATGTTGTTTTGATCCTAACTCTGCATTTCGACGTAGTTTGTGTTCCTCACATACATCCTGGGTGTGGCCTGGCTCGGTGTGTTTGGCTTTTCGGCTGTGCCCGTCTTCCTGTTCTACAACATGTTGTCTACCTGCAACGCCATGAAGTCAACGATGGTCAATAGTACAAGCATAGATTCCATCTGCGTGGACGTCCGTCAGTACGGTACGAAAACTACGCTTTGTCAGAACAATTTGAGATCCCATTTAACCAAGCAAAATTTTTTTTCTTAGTGTACACACTGTCTTAACATTCTTAGCGTTTAGTTTGCATTGTAATCGAGTCTCTATGCTTGAACAGTGATAACTGATTTAACAGCTCTTTTCACAAGCTTCTTGCTGAAAGAAAAGTGTATCTTAAAGTGTGAAATCAATGGAATGTGCCATTGAGTCTTTAAAATGTCAATATTATTTTTAGAATCTGTACTATGTGCATGTTATCACAATAGAGTGTATTTCAAGGTTTTTTTTCATATGTTTTGCCATCTATTGCAAGACAAAAGCAACTTTAGTGCAAAATATAATTATTTTATTTTTACTGGTGCAGGCATTATCCCGTGGAACGCCACACCAGGAAAGGCCTGTGGATCTATGCTTGGTGACATCTGCAACTCCAATGATGTAAGCTCTTGTTTGCTCTAGTGATGTACTCTCTGCATATTTATAACCTATCATAATAAAGGTTGTAATATATAAGATTGGAGTAATTGTTTAAAATTGTTAATCGTTATTGTTAATTGTCATTTTTCAGTTCTACCTGTCTTATCATCTGTACATCGTAGCGTGTGCTGGTGCAGGAGCCACTGTAATTGCTCTGGTAAGATCGCCTTTAATGTCCTATCTTTTCTCTTTAGTTCATCTTTGCATGGTTTGTATCAGCAGATCATGTGTCAAATGCTCCTCTTTTCATTCCTTTGTGGTTCATGTAACCACCCTGAAGGTGATCAAACATTGACTTCTTCTCAACTCCATTTGCTGTTTTTACCATCTGCTTAGATGCATATGGCTTGGTTTGGATTTGAGAACTGATGGGTTATTGTGCAAAATTATCTTTATAGTTTTTAAAATTAACAGTACATTTAAACCAGAAATCTGTAGGCAAAACATTTTTGAAAATTTGTAATGATTTTTAACATTTAACTGTTAAAAAGTGATTGGACACTTTTAGGCATGGGCCAGTATGAAAGTCTGAGTAGACTGGTGTGGGTTTTTCTCTGTCCACACTAGTCTTAAAAAAATACCAAATAAAACATGTGACTCTACTAGGATACTGGTGCTCAATCTGTCGGTTGTTTTCCTGCTCTTCAGTGTATCTTCGGTCTGAAGAAGCTTGTTAATCACTTGTTGATTCAAACCAGGTGTGTTGAACAGAAAAACATCTCCAAAATGCAGTACAATGGCCCTTGAAGACCAGGATTGGGCACCATTGTTCTAGAGGAAAAACATGTTCACATTTACATTAAATACTGAGAAAGACAAGGCTTACTTAAGCTAGAGCTTCAACATATATTATTACTAGACACTGGGCAGAAAGCTGGAAGTTGAAACCACTAGGAACAAGCACTCCCTATAGTAGGCTGGTTGTGTCATCAACATGAATAAAGATGGACGAAACCCCATAAATTATCTAAAACTGTAGTCATTGTCTTTTTTTTCTTTGGGTGCTGCCACGTTGACTTTTTGCAACGTGAGGCTGTACAATGGATACTAATTCCTGCTGCAGCCTCACTAACCGGCTGTTAAATTGTCAATCACAATATAACGTGACACCTTGGTTCAACCCTCAAATAACTAACTGAAATTAAACCTAAAGAGGTATATTTGAACATGTAGCAGCAAGGGAAAACCTGTGTCAATAAACAGATACAAATAATAAAAAGATCTAATGATTCTGGTGCGGTGGTCTCAGGATTCCATCACTGCTTTTTGAAGATGATGTGGTCCTGTTGGCGTCATTGAGCCGTGATCTTCAGCTCTCATTGGAGCGGTCCACAGCAGTGTGAAGTGGCTGGGATGAGGATCAGCACTTCCAAATCTGAGGCCATGGTCTTCAGTCAGAAGAAGGTAGAATGTTTTTTTCCAGGTTGGGGATAAGGTCCTACCTCAAGTGGACGAGTTCAAGTGTTATGGGGTTTTGTTCACGAGTGAGGGAAAATGGAGCATGAGATTGATAGATGATGGGTCCGGCTTCTGCAGTATTGTGGACTCTGTACCAGTCTGTTACATTAAAGAGGGAACTGAGCCGTAAGGCAAAGTACTCTGTTTACTGGTTGTCTACATTCCTACCCTCACTTAAGGTTATGAACTTTGGGTAGTGACCACAAGTAAAAGAATGCAGATACAAACAGTCGAAATGAGTTCTCTCCACAGGGTAGCTGGACTCTCCCGTAGAGATAGGGTAAATAATTCAGTTATCTGAAAAGACTCAGTGTAGCTGCTGCTCCTTCACATGGAGAGGAGTCAGTTGAGGTGGTTTGTGCATCTGGTAAGGATGCCTCCTGGATGCCTCCCTAGGGAGGTGCTTCAGGCATATCCAACTGGAAGGAGACCCCAGTGGAGACCCAGGACACGCTGGAGAGACATTGTCTCTCGACTGGCCTGGGAACGCCTTTGAATCCTACCTGAAGAGCTGGAAAAGGTGGCTGTGGCAAGAGAGGTCTGGATCTCGCTACTCAAACTGCCGCCCCCGTGACCCTCCTCTGGAACAAGCAGTAGATAATGGTTGGATGGATAATGTGTATTAGTTTTTAGTCAAGAAAATGTTTCATTTTTTCTATGAAGGGCAGAACATAGAAATTGTTCAGCAACCAGTCACACTAGGGGGCGCTCCTCTTTTATGACTTCAACTTCTGGCTTCCTGTCTGATCTCTGATTAAATATTAAAGTGAAATCACTAAACAAGAACATAGAATAAACATCAGCTAAATCTAAAAGCGGTTCTAAAATAAATGTAGTTATTTTTCATGGCTAATACATCATTCGCATTTTGTTTATTTATAAAGTAACACTGGAAGTCCAGATAAGTTGTCGTTTTTTTAATGACAGGGAACATTTCGGGAATTGTTTTCTCTTATAGCCATCTTAAAGGTAACTGACAGCTTACAGCAAAAGGTGCCCTGTCTCTGGCATTTCATGAAAAATCACATAAGAATTACCAGTATGACGGAAAATTTTAGTGATTTTGAAACTGTCATATTTTTATTTATTTTTTTTGTAAACCAGGTTTTATCTTAAACCAGAGGCCAGCCCATGTCTAAATCACTTTACAAAGTTGTGGTCTATTATATCAGTAACAACGAAGTCAATAGCATGTGCTCTTACCGCCTTTTCTGTTCTCTTCCACCAGCTGATCTACATGATGGCTACCACTTATAACTTTGCTGTTTTGAAGTTTAAGAGTCGGGAAGACTGCTGCACTAAGTTTTGAACTGGTTTATGAACATGGCACCACATTCAACTGTGCTGATTAGAGAACCTTTGCCACTGACAACAAACAAACTAAAAGAAACAAAACAAAAAATCAATAGAAAAGTTGACATCTCTCCAATAGAATTCATGTCATGTAAATAGCTGATTGTATGCTTCTTTTAGCATTTGGTATCCAGAGATTTTGCTTGTCTAAGCAGAATAAGGATTCTCAGAGTGAGGTGATACTTAGACAACAAAATATTTCAAAGAAATGAGCAGAGCTAAAAATTCACAGTGGAGATATTTATATTCATAATGTGCAACGAGAGTTTTGGCCAGCAAGAGTAATTAAGATAAGGAAAATAAAAACAGTATTTTGCATGCACCTTCACGAGCATCAGCCGAGTTCAGTCAGAGCTGAATTGCAAATTTGTGATAAAAAAAACTTAGCTCACCTGTGATTTTAATCTATGCGAACGTCTAATGATAAAATATTGAAGATGTTCTCAGGTTTAATAGTTTTGGTCATCAGATTAGCAGTATTGGTTAGACTAATGTCAACATACTGTAGCTGTGTAAAAATAAATGTTTAATTGATTTATGAAATTTGGTGCCAACCTATAAATGCAAAACCTTCAGTATTAAAGTGCCCTTGCAAAATAGTGCCTATTATAAACTGAACTAAAAAGAAAAAAAATTATCCACTGTGTTGTACTGATGAGTATTGTTGTGTATTGTAGAGTTTAAAGTAACTATGCCTCCCTTCAGTAATGTAACATGGTAAAGGTTAGGCCAGTACAAGTTGTAAACTTCTTCACGAGGCCCTAAGCCTCTTTTTATTTTCACACTTTTTATAAAATAAAAAATGAATGCTATTTTAGTGTAGTGTAAAGGCCTCTTTTTTTCCACTGAGCTGATGCTTTTAGGTTGACAGTTTCATACGTTTTTCTTTATATTATTTTAAAGTGCCATAAAGGAGCAGTTGTTAATTTTAACACGAAAACCTGCATGCTTACAACTTTCAGGACTTTTTTTTTATTATTATTTTTGTTAATGGTTACTTATACTTCATATATTTAAATTTTCTTTGTTTTACAAGACTGTAGCTTTTACTTTCAATATAAAATAAACAATCTTTGTTTACGAAATTATTTCTTTTTGGGGTGTTTTTTTTCATTACGGAGCACAGTTGAGTTTACAAAATCCAGAGTTTCATGCTTTGCACTAACCTTCTACAGCTAAAGAAAGCTTGCATGCATCACCCCTGGCTTTTTTTCTCCATTACTCACTTTCTTGCTATAAAAGTTTCCTTTAGTGAATTCTAAAATGTTTGTAATGATATTGTCTGAGTTTTGTGACGTGGTATAATTAAAAAAAAACAACCTAACTCTATGTTTGTTTACGTCCATGATTTTACTTTAGCTCTGATTTCCCGTAGCTTGCTTTGCATCTCTCTGACATGCTCACTGGCCATCCACCTCACCCTTCTCTTCCAGATCCACTTCCTCATGATTCTCTCAGCAAACTGGGCCTACCTTAAAGATGCCAGTCAAATGCATGCCTACCAAGACATCAAAATGAAGGAAGAGCGGGAGCTGCAGGACATCACCTCACGCTCAAAGGAATGCCTCAATTCCTACACATAAGGATATTGCACACAAAAAAAATCCACAGAAACACACACATACACACACACAGGGCCATGCATACACTGTGGCCCCATTTGGACCAAGGTGACTTAGCTAAATTAACCTGCCGACTGCGAACACTGTGCAGTACTAACCCGGCTCCTAACAAACTAATGCATAAAGTGCTGCTTTCTGCACTAACTCACCAAGAACTGTTTGACCCTGGCTACAAACATGCTGACTTTTCCTATTTTGTTGGGGAAATACTGTGGAATTCTGATATTCATGCTGTTGTTTGTTTCCTCCTTTACCATTTTTTTTCTAGCCAGATTTCTCTGGTGAATGTTGATATGTTGCACTATGCTTATAAAGCTCATAACAACGGTTTGATTTACAGACTTCTTTTGCTCTCTTTTGTTTTTCCCCCTTATTTGTTTGAGTCTGGGTTTCAACTAGGGAAACCATTTTGTCAGTTAAAAAAAACAAAACAAATGACCTAAACATTAAAAGGAAGCCCTTACATCCAATCTATAGTTGGTGCCTCGCACTTTGCTAAGATGTTCATACAGTGCATCTAAAACCAAGAGTTGGGTATCTATGCTCTGAGTCAACATCCCCTGCATACCCTTCTCAGTAAAGCTGTTATTTGATGATTTATTAGTTTTAAATTACATTATTTTGTTGATCAGTTAGTGAAGTTACTCTGAACAATCATGGCCTACATTACCTCTACCTCAGGTGTGCATTACAGGTTAAGGCAACACATAAACCACTTTTTCCTTGTAAAACAAAGCATTTGGATTGTAAATCACACAAAGTATTGTGGACATAAAACAAGCCTCAGAAGCTCCTCTCTATCACATTATTGAACAAAAACTGTTACAAATAATGCCATAATGACCTGTGTAATATATTTTTCTACCAAGAATAACGTGCAGACTTCATAAAAAAAAATTTATTTTGGTTTTGTTGTATTTAGACAAATAAAAAATAGTTTGCCAGTGAAGAGCCTGAAACCTTAGATTACAGAACATAGCTGTTGTAATATTTGTAAAAGGTTGACTTTAGACATTTTTTAAAGAGGATAAGAATCACGTTCATTGCGTTTGAAACAAATTAGTTTAAAGCAGTGTAAATGTTACCATTGTAGTGTTTTGTCACTGTAAGGATGGAAGTCTTGTGATGATTTTCTAAACTGCATTTGTTGAAAATTAGCCATTTTCATATTGTTGAAATAATTACTCATGTTATCTTTGTATTTTTTGTTGTTAGATGAGTTACAGGAATAACTTGATGTTTCATTTGTTGCATGAAGACGACTGTTTTCACAGATGTACAGTTTTGTGAACCGACATCAGAGATAGGTGGTTTTTTGCTCTTTTCCTTTTTTCTAACTGAATTATTAATTTCTTTTTTGTAGCTAATTGTTTTTGGCTTATTTTAGTTATTTTAAATATTTTCTGTCTGATAGTATACCTGAGCTTTCTATAAATGTCAAGGGCTTCCTTGCAAACAGTCACACCATCAGTTGTTTAAAAACCCAAACAGACATAAAAATGTAAGTTTTAGCCAAAGTATGAATACCAATGCTGTCCAATTTGTTATAGTATTTCTGTGAAATTGTGGTTAAAAATTCTCATTGTTTAATGTAGGACAGGCATAAAGTGGCAGAACAGGAAAAAAAGTGAAGTATTTTCTTTTAAATGAACCAAAAAGGAATGAAAAGCTGCCCATCAATCACCAGGAAGACCTCAATCAGCCAACAAGAACCTGGTCTGAATGGAAACACATTTTTTATGACTCCACTCACTTCTGATTTTTTTTTTCCTTTTTTAAATAAAAAAACAAATTTGTGCTTCTTGTTATAAGTGTGTTTATTTGATCGTTTCCAGCTGGTAAAAATTAATTTAAGTGTACAATCAATAAAAAAAAAAAACTACACGTCACATTTTAATTCCTGTTCATAACTCAGGGATGAAAGTCTCACCAGAAATCATCATCATCATCCTCTTTAGGAGAATACGCTGCAATGCTGAAAAAACAAAATCCAACTGAGTTAATAAATGAAACCCTAGAGACAAAAAAAAACAAAGCCCAAAACATAATGCCTTTTTTAAATTAACTAAATGTAATTCCAGAGCGAATCACATCATCACAAATATGCCAAATGAAAAAGCAATTAAATCCCAATCGTATTGGGAAAAGATTAAGGGGCTTTTATGCTTTTATTAACTTTCCCAAAGTAACAGCATGGCTTTGAAATAAAAGACAAACTGTTTTATTCATAAATAAGTAATACGTTTAAAAGATAATGCTGTCTTGTTGAAAGTTTTATTACCTTTCATCTTTCTCCTCAGATAAACTCCTGTCCTCCGGACTGTTTCGTTCTTCCTGTCTTACAGGATTCTTAGAAACAAAAAAAAAAAAGTCAAACACTCAGGTAAAAGTTTCTTATAGAAGCTTCTGGCAAAAATGGGTGCAACTCACATCCTGATGCTGCTTCTCTCTCGCTTCAAAGATCATCATGTATTTCTCTAGTGGATTTTCACCTTTTGACTCTTCCTTCTGCTCCTCACTCTCTCCTTTCCCAACCTTCGTTTCTTCTTCCTCCTCATCCTTTTCTGGTTGCCCTGTCTGTTGCAGCAGCTGATTGGACATTGTTTATTTTAGTGTAATGTATTCAGTTGCTTTATTTGTGAAGTTCAGAAAGAGAATTTTGAGTGCAATAGTTGTCACCGTCTCTTTCTCTAATCGGTCCAGCTCTTGCCGCTCTCGCTCCTTAGCCGCTTCCAGCTCTCTCTGCCTTCGTTCTTCTCTTTCTTGTCGTTCTTTTCCCCACTTTTGCTCCTCTTCTTTCGCATTTACTATTCTGGCAGAATGACCTGAAGCCTGTGGAACCTCTGGTGACATGCGGTGTGACAAGTTAGTTCATGCTTTACTTGAAAAATTAGCAAACACTAAAAATGGCAGCAATATAGTAAAATGAGTCAGGCTGGCGCAGTGAGAATGAGACGATTCAGTGTTCATCATCTGCGGCCAACCTAGATCATGGGTCATTCCTGGTAGGACTAACGACTCACCCGCCTGATCATGCGGACTTATTAGGTCTTCTGGGAGGTCCTGAGGGTGGGGGCTGGGGGTGGCATCGGGGGCCTCCTCAGAGAGAGGGACAGCAGTGTCCAGGAGAAGCTCTGGAATGCGACCGGGCTCTGAAGGGAGACGCACACAAAGAGAGCTTTTATGCTCCACCATAATGCAGCAGGGCCAGAGGAGCCGCACAGAATGCATAATCAGCTGTCCTTCATCTTCACTATTGTGCAAGACCACTGAAGGGATGTGTTGGAGGCCAGTCGCTAAACCTTCATGCTTCATTTCATTAACAAATATTAATAAAACAACACAATTTTCCAACAATCTGTAAATGCAGGCAAAAAATAAACACTTTTCAAGCATTTTGCACCAACTACATGCATGAGAGTCAAAATATAAAATGCACTTGTCTGACAAGATGCAGGGCATGGTTTTTAATTTAGAAGAGGAAGAAAACTCTTCAAGTGGAACTCCTACCACACTGAAAAGGGGCAACTGGACATTCTTACAGAGGATAAGACCTTTTCTGCAGAGTTTGAAGCTTAATCTCAGCTTGAAACTCTACATCAGGGATAGACAACTGGAGAGCGGCAGGCTGTATGTGGCCCTTGGCTGACTTCCGTCCGGCCCACTAATAAACCCCAACAAAAAACGATGGCCCCTTTCATCATTTAAGTTGCCCATCCCTGCTCTACATATTTCAGTTTAGATTTGAGAAAGCTTAGTGTGAGAAACAAAATCACTTCATCAAAAACAGAAGTCCAACTGCATGTGGATTCAATCGTGTTTTCAGATGACAGGTTCAGTTAAGGCATCTCTGTCCAATAGAGGAAGTTCAATCTCGTACAACAGATCTATAAATATGCCTTATGAGCACTGAAAAACAAAACTTATATTACTTCTACACGAAGAGCAACTAACCGATATGACAGACTAGAGAACTAGGTCTCCTATCAGTCAACAACATTGGTCTGAAAATGCACGCCAACATGTTTGTGTTGCTTCATAAAACCTGTGAGGTCTTCAAGGTTGATCTTCTCGGGCTGCGGGGAGGATTCTGAACTGGAGAACACGGGCTGTGATTTGGATGGACTGAAAGGAACGGCAGCAAACACGACAGCATTGATATTCAGCACCGTCAAAATAATTTCAAAATGTTGCAGCGTCCTTGCCAAAGTCGTGCCAGATGGTACCTGGACTGCTCTCGTGCTGTGCTCTTGAGCTGAGGACTCGGAGGTGGACTGAGCTCAGGAGAAACGTCGGCGGTGGTCCCTGCCTCGCTGAGGGAAGCAGGAGAGAGCTGTCCATCAGGCTGTGGCTGAGGAAGCACCGCTGGAGACAAAACTGCCCCTGATACAGGAAGTTTATAAAAAATTTAAAAAAGCTCAAAAATGAAGTAAATTTTGAATGGATAAATTATAACAATTTAAAAGACCAGTTAAAATAATTAAAGTGTTTTAATACCTTCTGCATATTTGTCTTGATGTTTCCTCCTGGAAGTGGACTGTGATGTGCAGGAAGGTTGTTTAGATGAATCAGAACTTCCATTTTGAGTTTTTACCCCTCTTGGAGACAAAGATTCAGTCTGCAAATGGTGACTGTTATCAGTATAAACTGTAGTCTGGGGCTGGTTGTAGTTAACTCCTGGTTGTGCAGACAGGAAGTGGGTTTGGGCATTGTGAGATATCAAGGTGGGAGACTGAACATGCTGAGGAGAAAGTGGTTTGAGTATCATCTTCTGTTTGTGTGTTGAATGGATGTGCGAACGCTGAGAGTCTTGTTTTCGATGAGAAAAACTAGGGGAATGTGAGAGATGTGCTTGTTGTGGGGAAAGGGGTTTTGGGGGAAGCATGTGCGAGACGGTGGCGTGTGCTGCCCTCTGCTGGTAGCTCCTATAAGCTTCCTCCATGATTTCTGCCTCCTTCTGCAGCTCCAGGATCCGAGCCTTGTCGTTTGCCATGAGCTCCATGTCAGAGATGGAATATTCCTTCAGAGGTGAGTTGTGTTGGCTCGGGGGTCCACCTGCTTCACAAACATCATCATAACCCACCCCGGGTCTCAGCAGAACTCTGTCCACGTAAATGTCAGGCGGAACCAGTTTGTCAGTGCTGAGCTCCAGCACAGAGCGATCAACAAGAGAGGGCTTGGGGTTACGCAGCACTTCGTTTTCAAGAGCTGTCATCATTCAGTAAATCACAGAGAGGAAAGAGGAAAAAACAAAGTGTTGAGCTCTAATACAGAAGAACAACCACCATGAAAGATTAGAGGAAAAAGAACTAAACTGTGGTCTAAAAACATGCATCAAAAACACTAAAAATTGTGTCTCTTCCCCATTTTAAAAACAGTAAATTTGTTTCTATATTGGGAAAGAAGGCATTAGGAGCATAGCAAAACATTTCAGTCAAATGTTAATTTACAAAACCAAAAAGATGAAGCGTTAACTACACACATTATAAACATGCACAAGTTAAACTAACATAACTAGAAGTGACTAACCACACTGAGACGTGTTAAAGTGGACATATCATGCTTTTAAATCCTTTTTCACATGTAAATCATTCAGTTGGGGTCTATATAAAATGGAACTGAAACCCTTCGATCTGAATGCCTCCTTATTGTAACTCCACAAGCCCCTATTTCACCTCTTTTCTGGGATTTGGCTCAGGTCAACTCATTTTAAGGCTGTTTCTTTAAATCTAAACGAGGTGCTCCACACCCTGCCCCCCTCCAGCTTCCAGACCGGTCCATTCCAGTTTGATAGAGGGGTTTTTGACTATATTGCTGCACAGAAACTTTTTTATTTACAAATGAATTAAAAGATGTCAACGGCAGACTTGTCCATCCAGCCTTACATGTTGGAGCCAGAGTCTGACTCAGAGCCAGAGGAGGATGAAGATGACCAAAATGTAGTTGTTAGGTCCAGACCTCATCTGACAATTCTGTTGCAAAAACTGTGATGTAGTAGTTCAGAAAATGCCATAGAAAATAGAAAACACTGAATGGGTTGATAAAAATGACCCAATAGGGAAATAAAGATAACTACGCAACAAGAACACAACAAAATGCTTTGTGTATTTTGCATGATATGTCCTCTTTAAATATATTTCCCATCACATGCTACCTTGTTGTGTTTGGCGAAGCTGCATCTTCATGTCCTCAACAAGTTTAGTCAACCACTGTGACCTCTCCTCACACTCTAACAGCTGAGCCTTGAACTGAGAGCACCGTTCCATCTGCAGGAGCAAACAGTCCCATTTTATAAAGAGATTATCATCGGCACACAATGTCTGCAAAGTTTTGATTTGAATAAACCACCAGACTTAAAGACGCTTGAATCCACAAAGACGCATGAAAATGAAATAGTTTCCCACAGTTAAACATCTGGTGTGAAGGCACTGACCTCACTGTGGAGCTGCATCTGCAGCACCTGCTTCTGGTTGTTAAACTCTTCCTCATCCACTCGGCGAGCGGTCTGCAGCCTCTGAAGCTCCGCCTGCATGGCCAGCTGTTCTTTGGATGGTTTGATCAATTCTAAAAAGCAAAAGAAAAGGTTATCAAAGTCAAACTATCAACTAAATCTAAAACTTATTTTACCTGAAATTCCTGTTGGTCTGATTACCTATAGATTTTGTACATAAGTGATTGGTTTTGATTGTGTAAATAAATGATCTCATTTATTATTAGATCAAATTGAAATCACTTGTCCAGAAATCTTTATTGAGTGTCGAAATACACTGTGATATACTGATGTGGTACATTTCTCGAAAAAGAAAGAATCCTCAAAACCTTACGTTTTGAGAGGAGTGTAGTTGACCCCTGGTCTCTTACAAACTCTATTTTGACTTCAGTATTTTGTTTTACCTTAAAATAATGTCAGAAATGAGATAATTCTATCAACTGCTGGTTCAAAACTAAAAAGAGTTGGGCATACTTTTGTCTGGTCTGTATTTGCCTATTTACCTGTTATGTAAGTTCCAGACTAATTATTTATCCATCCTCACATGGATTATTTATCCATCCCCACTAACCATAACCATAACCATAAGTTCCAGACTACTGAGCTCACTGCCAACTAGACATGGATCACAGTTTGTAACTAAACAGAACCGGCCTACTTTATAAAGGCAAATAATTAAACTGTGGAATTCATGCACACTCAATCTATCACCCACCCACTTTAAATATTTCCTTTTTTCTGATGTTTCAAACATGTTTATAGCCGAAGTAAAGCTTCGTCAGACATACTTCACCTCATCTCTTCTTGTACAAAAAGGTACATTTTTGTTTGCGACTGGTAAAAAGATGCTTTCTGTATCTGCTCACATTCACTTTACCTTTAATCCTTCTCTCACTGAATGTCTGTAAAGCTACAACCACAACACAGAAGCTCCACATTTGCAGGCAGAAAAACTCAGCCAGAGGCAGTGGGACAGTCTGGAATGAACGCTTCACAGTACAAAGAACTCCTGATTGGATCCAGACTCAGAAATTCAGTAAACAACTTAAAGCTATTTTTATTTCAGCTAGGCAAATGTGCACTTTTTCATATTTTATGGATTAAAATGTCCAAATGACACCACTACTAAAGACATGACGTGTTTGGGTAACTAAAAGCTGCTCCTCACCTGCACGGAGCTGTCGGTTCTCCTCTTGGGTTTCCTCCAGCTGTTTCTTCAGCAGCTGCAGCTGTCCCTGCAGCTCCACTTTGTCTCTCTTCAAGCTAGAACAATCACCTGTGCTCTCAAGTCTTTCCCTTAGCAGCTCCTTCTGTTGAGTCAGCAAGGAAATCTGTTGCTGTGCAGTTTCTAGCTCAACCTGAGACAAAAAAGACAAAATAAAAAGAGACGTAAAAAACAGAGCAAAATATAAAGGTTATAGCATGAAAATTACCCACAAAAAATGTTTAAACATTCTAGCTGAAAATCAAATAGTAGTAGTAATGCGTTTTCCAGAGTTGTAAAGTAACTAAGTACAAATACTTTGTTACTGTACTTAAGTAGAATTTTGGGGTATCTGTACTTTACTT
>JARVJO010000061.1:14876309-14894422 GCA_031762555.1 Cynodonichthys magdalenae | reverse complement strand
TTTTTTGGGCGGGGGGGGGGGTGTCACCTCCTAATAAATGTCAATACAGAAAATCTAACTGCTCATTTTAAATCAATACTTTTAATACTTAAGTACAAAAAATATCAGATACTTTATGACTTGTACTCAAGTAATATTCCTAAAGGAGACTTTAACTTTTACCAAAGTATTTTTTTGGTGAGATAGTTGTACTTTTACTCAAGTATCACTTTGTAGTACTTTATACAACACTGGCTTTTTCCTTTGCTCATTTACTAATAGTGTAAAATAAACAATGCTGGCAAAATGAGGTTGTGATTTTTTTTTTTTTTTTTACCCGCAGCCTTTTCAGCTCAGAACACGCTCTGTTGTGCTCTTCCAATCTGTCGTTAATTACAGAGGACTTCTTCTGGATCTCAGCAGTTTCCACTGAAATTAAAACAAGGTGAAGGAAATTGAAACGCGAAAACAAGCAAAAAAGCCAAAAATCTCCTAAAATAATGGAAATACTTGCCTTCGTTTCTGTTCTCGCTCTCAGTGAGTTTCTGTGTTCTTTTCACAAATTCCTCCTTCAACTCGAGCTGGTACCTAAAAACATCAAATCAGAACATTGGGTCAAATAAATGGTGTATGAATGAGACTAACAGTGTGAGAAAACCTCACATAAAAGACATAAATGAACATATGGATGTCTGTAAATTAAACTTGTTTACAGAGATTTATTTAACAAGAAAATATTCCAGATTCTCATTGCATAGCATAACCGTTTGAAGTTTTGTGAGTTTTGCTGCTACAGTATGATGAATGAGGATTTAACTCAACAGTGACATCCTCTGGGGATTCAAGATTATCTAAAACATTTATTAACCTTACATTTGTTTGTAATGAATACAAGCTGAAACAAAACCTAAAAAAACATTTCTGTGTTTAACCTAAAAAAAAAAAAACACCACCTAGAAAGTTCATTCCTCAGGTTTTGGTCGTATGTGTCCTCCAAAGTCTTCACAGCCAGCTCTCTTCTCCTTAGAAGCTCTTCGGACATCTTGACCTTCTCTGCCTGAATTTGACAGGTTCTGTTTGACAGAGATGTTCAGTATGAACCGGTAGCTTCAATAAGTAAGACGGGAGGAAAAAATGTTTCTAAAAAGAGAAGCACTCACTGTTCAAAAGCCTCCGCCTTCAACCTCTGTTCATTCTCTCTGTTACGCAGGGATTCAATTTCTTTCAGCAATAACTGTCTCTGCATGTAGATGTTTTTTTCTTCAATCTGGGGGGGGGAACCAAACAAACAAAAACATAATAATAATTATACCTAGTTACAAACATGGCACAAAATAAGCATCATTTTAAAGGTTTTACACACTAGGACAGGATATATTTTAAAGAAAATTAAATCATCTTCTCCCCATCAAGTCTTAAAAAACTCAAAACACATTAGATGGTGCAGAAACAGCCCAAGAATGAAAAACATGAAGTAAAAATCTTTTTCCAAGCAAAGAGAGCTTTTCTGTGTACTCATGTCTCTCTCCTGGTATTAGTATTAATTCTGTGTGTTGGTGTCTTTTTAGTGATTGTCCTATTGTTAGTTTTAGAAGATTGGTCTTTTTTCATCAAGAGTTTAGAAATGTTTAACTTTCTTGAACCACAAAGAGCCCATTGGTTAGTATTTCTACATACAACAATTGCATTATTTCATATTTTACGCATTTGTTGTAGCTAAAATAATTATATCTAAATTGAATGGTCAATGAATGAATGAATACACAAAACTCTAAACTGGTTTGTTGAAACTGGAGCCATTGTGTTCAAAGCAGGATCAGAGCAATAAAACTGACCATTCAGTAGCTTCTTTGTGTTATGAGAGTAGCCATATATGTTTAATGCTAAAATATTTGAATTCAGTGAAATGTAAATGTAAACTAGATACTTTTTTTGGATGGGGACTTAAAATTCTGGGCTTTATTTTGAGAGAAAGCAACAGTAAAACTTAACTTCAGCAATGCTTTACCTCTTGCTGTTTTTGCATTCTATCAATAGCATTTTTCTCCCGCTCCATCAGCGCCTTCGCCTTCCTTTCATAAGTCCTCTCCAGGTCTTGCTTCATCTTATCAAACTCCTTGTGAAACTTTGCTTTTTCTTCCACCCTCACCTTGGCGATTTCAACTTCTTTAAAATGCTGCAGCTTAAAAAAAAAAAAAGACAAAAGCACATATTGATATGAAAGCCAACAAAAACCTGACTATTAACCAAAATTGGATGTTTGAGTGTGTGTACCTTTGTGTTCATTTCTGCTTCCATCTGTGCCCCGGCCTCTTTTCTATATGCGGCCAGTTTTGATTGGAAATAAAACACTTTGTCTTCACTAGAATTAAGGCCCTGATACTCCTCATCAATCATTTTCATCTTCTCCACTGTAAATGAAAGGAGAAACAGGACACTTTTAAGAAACCCATGCTGAATGTCACAGATTAAACCAAAAAATATTCATTTCAGTCAACAGGTCATCATACCAAGAGACTCTCCATAACTTGATAAGCTGCCTGTCTGAGTTTCCACATCATGACAAAGGCTGTGAGTAGAGTTGTTGGTCAGCTGTGTCAAAAGGCTGAGCAGAAACCCTGGATACAGTCAAAGTATTAAAAACATGACTTGAAAATATAAGCACCTTTATTAGATGAAAAGGTGTCTTAAACATACCTTCATCTTTGTTTTCTGTATTTACCTGGAAAATAAATATTAAAGTTGTTAGCACAAGGTAAATTATGTCTAATTTAAGTATTTTATTTGTATTGTAGATTATGACACATTTTTATTCACCATGAATGCGAAGAGGGGTAAAGCAGGACTTACTTTAAGAAGTTGAAAAAGGTCTTCTTTCTTTAAAACCTAAAACAGAAATCAACATCCTTATTTACAGGTATGATCCTCACACTGTAAGCCACAGATATTAAAGGTCTACGTGCAGTCATACACACCTGAGCCTTACTTAGGCCACTTTCAGGGTAGAATACAGAAAGAGTGTATTCATAGCCTGAGGTTTGGAGATGATCTGCCACTATGCTGTTACAGGCTGAAAGTAAAATAGGTTCTGCTTTCACAGCTACTGGTCTAGGTACTGGATCTTGTCCTGACAAATGTGGATACTTTAATTCCTGAATGAGCTGATTTCGTAGCTGTGCCTAAAGCAGATTTAATGAAAGATAACATGATTAATGGCATTTCCCCATAAGTTTTTTTTACAGAGCTAAACAATGCTGTTATGACTTACTTTTAGAGTATCGATCACGCCTTTATTTTTAAAAGTTTGATAGAGCCTCTTCCTCAGCTCGTCTGAAGATAAACCTTCCTCCCTGGATGATGAGGACATAATGAAGCCTGCAAATCCTGAACAACGCGGCACTTTAACGAACAAAATACCTCATTATTAAAAACCTTACTAATATTATTAACTAATATCAGACTTTAATTTCTCTATCTCAAAACGTAATAACTAAAAAGACGAAAAATCTGCTATTTAGCTCTTTGACAACAACAAAGCGTCTCTTTAAAGGTACCCAAACATTTAAATTTGTCAACGGACGACGTCGCACAATTATGACGTAACGAATACAAACGCGTCAGTAAGGCATTTTATTAGTAACAGTTTATTTACAATTGTTTCTATTGCTATCAGTTCTTTAAAACATATCTTATAATAACTTTTGAAAACGCATCACTGTATTTCAAGAGATTTGTCAGTGTCGTCATCTCTGTGCGACTGGCTCTTCCAGGAAGAAGAAGGAAGCAGGAAAAAGGAGTCGACAACGTTTGGTTGATTATTTTATAAATTTTACTGTACGTGCATTATTTTTTGCTATTTATTTTTCTAATATTGTTACTATAAAGCAACATCTATCACTTAAAGCACATGTTGTGCACTGTCTAGCAATAATTTAGTTCGACGTGACTCTGCTGCCTAGCCTAAGATGTCATTTTGACTAATGTTTTGGTTTTTAATGCACTCTGTAGGGAAGTTTGACTCGATAAGAAGAGGAGAAAACGATGTCAGGAAGCTTTTACTTTGTCATGGTTGGTCATCATGACAACCCCGTGTTTGAGTATGAGTTTTTGCCTCCTGGAAAACCTGAGTCAAAGGTATTCACAATTAGACCAATACACCTACTGTGCTTGTGATAGGTCATAATATTTTAGAAATAAGCCATAATTGCCTGCTTTGATTAAGCCTAAAACATAATTTTAGTAACACAATCCAGCACACTTAAAATGGAACTCCTACTGTAGCAATTTAAATGAATGATTGTACTTGTTTCAGCATGAATAATAAAGGCATTATTGTATTTAATAGTTTGTTTGGGATTTCTTGCTCTGATCACAGGATGATCATCGCCACCTGAACCAGTTCATTGCACACGCAGCCCTGGATTTGGTGGATGAAAATATGTGGTTGTCCAACAGTATGTACTTGAAAACTGTGGACAAGTTCAACGAGTGGTTTGTGTCGGCTTTCGTCACTGCTGGACATATCCTTTTACACCGTTTCCTCAGCCATTTTAGACGCATAAAAGATGAGAACTGCTCAGTTTGCTTATAATTTGAATTCTTAATGTTTCAGTTTATCCCCCTAGCTTTATTTTCTTTAATTGTTTGTCATACATATAAGATTCATTATGCTGCATGATGTGCGGCAAGAAGATGGAATCAAAAACTTTTTTAATGACGTGTATGACTTATACATTAAGGTAAGTTTTACATCATTATTAAAATAACTACGAACAGCAAATTTGTTTTGATCCTTTGATATTTACATCTATTGTTTTCTAGTTTGCCATGAATCCGTTCTATGAAGTCAACGCACCAATCCGCTCCACGGCTTTCGAGAGGAAAGTTCAATTTCTTGGAAAGAAACATCTCCAGAGTTAATCCCTTAATGCAGGATATTGTATATATTGAACATACTTGTTTTTGTCTTTTCCTAATGTGTGAAGATGTAAAATGTACTCTAACAGAACATTTTGTGTAAGATCTCTGCTTTCTGACAGAATTTTGTTGTGGCTACTGTTAACTAATTTTGATCACGGACATTAAAACTTAACTTTTATGTCTAAATGATTTGCCAAGAATGAGCAAACATAAAAATAACACAGAAAATGTGTGCTGTAAGTTCCTTATTTATGAATTTAGAGCATAGCAGTGCACAAAGAGCAGAGTACCAAGATAAGATATGCTTCTTGATTACCTTTAGAATAATAAAGTGATTCATGCGGTAGTGTTCATGCTACAAAACAAGCTGATCAGACAGTTCTATGGGTGTTTATTTAGCATATCGGTTTTACAAGGTTATAATAATTTTAACGTAAAACATTGGAAGAAGATGCCCGCGTCACTTTCAGATGATTAGATAGTAGCTAAAGACCTTCAGTGTACATGTAGGACAATGTTAGAAAGTTGCATTAAAGGTTGGTCAAAACAGATGCACAATTGAAGAAGTGACAATGATTGGTACTTTCATGAAGAAAAAAATGCCATAGTGTTTTAGTTTCTAAGGTAAAACACACTTACAAACTTAAAAAAAATAATTTATAAAAAGTTGCCATGCATGTGAATGTTATTTCCAGTGGGAAAGGCAAGTCTGTTTATAACAGCTTTGATGTATTCATGATGCAAACTGTACAGAAGCAAAACTTCAAGGTGATAAATTTTCTATTTACTAGATTATTCAAAGGAAAACCTGTGCTACAGTACAGTACAGTCACCTTATTAATTTTCATTGTACCTACTGATAAAATTTTAAATACAAGTATTTACTCTGCATAAATGCATCGTGGGATTGAGGGTTAGATGCTTGATTACTGGCACTCAGTAAGTGTTACATATCGGTGCACAAAATGTAAAAATCATTTTATCTTCATGAACGTGTAAACACTTGATAAGGACATAGAGTATTATAATATTCAGGGATAATCTTTGACTGACACCAGTAGTTTCCATTCCAAATTGTTCTGTCAGAATTTTAAAAAGTGGGAAACCTGAATCAGAGTCACAGAGTTAATTTCTAATTAGATTATTTTAGTGTTCTAGGTTCAAGTCCCAATGATGAGAATCACCAAATCTACAAAAAAATCAAAAAGCTAGTAGCATAGTTTGTTACTTCAGTGTCATATGCCTACAGCCTCATCACCTAACAGGCATGACAGGTTGATCGGTGGCAGCTCCTGGATGTTAACAGCAAGCACCAGAGCGGGGTTTTCTGTGGAGCTTAACTGTGTCCGTGGGGATAAGGTAGTCCGTTTTGTCATCCATTGCTAACACTCTATGCACTGCTTCCTCAAAGGCCACCGCTACATTGGTGGAATCCTTAGCACTGGTCTCGTAATACGGGTAGTCCCCATTTTCCTGGCACCACTGCCGAGCGTCCTCTGCAGACACTTGCCTCTCTGTTACATCTACCTTGTTGCCCAAGACCACAAATGGGAACTTCTCCGGCTCCTTGATATCAGCATAGTAGATAAACTCTTTCTTCCAGTTGCTCAAGTTGAAAAAACTCTGGTTGTCGTCCACGCTGAAAGTGAGCAGGCAGCAATCGGAGCCACGATAGAAAGGAGTCCTCAGGCTGCGGAAGCGCTCCTGGCCAGCAGTGTCCCAGATCTGGAGGGTAACGTTGCACCCGTCTACAGTGAGCTCCTTGTTTAGGAACTCGACACCAATGGTGTGGAAAAGGTGGGCATCAAATTTATTGGTGACGTAACGATTCATTAAGGAGCTCTTCCCAACCCCACCATCACCAAGTAAGATGACTTTCAGTGTGGACTTCTTTGCTGCCATGATTACAGACCTAATCAACCACTTTGAAATGTATTACCTAATGGAGAAAAAACATTGTTAGGAATAAAAACAAAAACTAACATTTTGAAACTGAACAGTAAGCAAATTACACTTTAAAGCAAAAACTAAAATTAGTTTACTCTCACCCCAGATCGTTTTGATCACATCCAGTTGTCCAGATCATGTGCTGTGGCCCAGTCCTAGGTCACATGCTCATTTGTTTATTGTTGTTGTTGGCAGCCGTAAGATAATATTTAACCTGCTGAAACACATTAAAGTCAAGCCCTGTATAACACATAATTCTAAATAGCAGTTCCAAATAAACAGAAGAACCAACAACAATCAAAACTAAACTTGTAAACATCACGAAGGTTTAGCTTGGTACATTAAATTAAATCGACACAACATGATCTAAGTTGAAAGAACGAGAAATCTAGCCCACCAATCAGCTAGTTGTTAACTAAGCTAGGCTAATTTGAAAATACATAACAGCTAGAGTTAGAGTAAATCATCTAGTCCGGATTCATTCACATCACAAGCATGACTGTCCCAAACGTACCTTAGAGTCTGACACAGCTACTGATTCAACAGCAAAATAAGACTCGGAATATTTACAGTGATATGACTTCTTTCGTTTGATAGCTCGATAAAGTCAGGTCGAACCGTTTCCTGGTTTGGAAACGCTAAACCGATAGCTGCTAGCAAATAGCTAACAGCGCGAGATCATGTGATCATGCCAACACTAGAGTTTGGATGTGTCAGGCCCATAGCTATATTTTTATTATAGGTATTGTACAGGTCCATACGACTTCAACAAAAATATGTTTTATTTTTAATAGAAACTATTTTATGCTATTATAAGATTATATATACATATATAGCTTGAGCAGGCATTTTGTATTTTATTTTCTCTTCACAAATTGTATAAACGAGTTATCCTTTACTTTTTGTAGTAGCAACCTCTCACCACAGGGGGGAGACATTTAGTTTGTACTGTTTGCTTTCCACAGCTCCACAAATGTGTTTATTTCAGAGTATTAAATAGGCACATTGCTTTAGGACAATAAGCAAGATTTTTTAAACTTATTTTAACCATTTGCATTTGTGAAATGAAGCTCCTTTTATAAACTTTTTTTTCTGTTCCTTCTTCAGGGGACGTCACACAGTCATCCTCCTCCATCTCACTCTGTCCTCTGCATCCTCCGTCCTCACTCCAACTCATCCATATCCTCCCCAACGGCATCCATATATCTCCTCTTTGGCCTTTTTCTGTCATTTTTCTGGCAGCTGTATCTTTAACATCCTTGTATCAGTATTTACACAAAACAAGTTGTATAAAGTAGCATTTCTATCACAAGTCTACACATTGTATAGAAAAAAATAGACAATATTTACAAAAAGTGATTTAATACAACAATTCAGCATTATTTCAGTACAAATTTTGCAACATACATGCACTGATACATTTTAGCACCTGAACAAAACAGCCTTCAATAACTTTACTAACTTATGACATGAGATGTATTTCCCCATAGAAATTCATATTACATTGCATTGATATTTCTTTGGTTTACTTCAGCACAATACTGTCGAACCCAACTAACAGAGTTAGCTCTTCCACCTGTTCCTGAGTTATCTGTATTTTAAAAGACTCGCTAGAAATTCTAAATATAGAACATATCAGGGTGGACTGACACAGCAGCACGGTGTGAAAGTAAACTTGCATGCACCCATTGTAGATATTTCTTTGCTTTTGATTGTTGTGGTTATTAGATTAGAGAAATCCTTAATAGGTTTTGATCCAAGTTGAAGATTCCTAAAAGACTGGACCTACATCCTCTTGACAAGCCCCTGAGGTCAACACAACATTGTCCAGCCCTATCTCGCCTCCAACGCCCTTCCCACGCTTAGCTTCAAAGATAATCTGAAAGACATTTAGTAGTATTTTTTAATTGCAGATTGCGCAACACATGTTTGAAACAAAAACCTATGAAACATTTGTTAGATGAAATGATCAGACTCACAGATTGTGGCGCTTCATCCCTCCAGGCCACGGTGAGGAGTTCTGTCTGCCAGCTCTGGTCTTTGCTTTGGTTCTGCTCCCACACTGGATAAGCATTGTTATCCAGCAGCACCCGGAGCGAGCCCACATTATGGCCCAGCACGCGGTAGTCAAAGGTGAGACAGAAGCTGCCCTGCTGGGGTTGGTCACTGAGAAGCAGCTTCAGCTTGGCCACATCTTCTTGCTCCCCAAGCAACCCACTTAAAGCCATGTAATACTCAGCACCTGAAAAAAACAAAAAAAAAAACACAAAAAAAGGGGGGGGGGGTAACTACCATAAAAGTCATTGAATCCAGACATGTGACAAAAAGTATCATTTCATTACCATTATCATGATATGCCACAATCCAGTCCATGTCATCAGCTCTGTCTTGAACCCATTCACATGCTCCTTGATCAAAGTTGCAGTCCATGAAATATTCTGGGCAATAAACAAAATTTGCTCATTTTAGATTACCAGCATAGAACTCATTATAACCATGATATAGGGACATATATTTATTTACCTTTCTGAGGTGATTCGATGTGGATTTCTTTGATTTCTGTGGCTGGGCCAACCATAGACTCAAAGTCTTCTGGAATGGTGGTGAAAACAAAGCAGAAATTGTTTTTAAAATAGGGATTTTCTGACTATTAAACATCCTGTTGAAAGATCAGGCAGTTTGTTCATCTTAGACATTCCAATTCTACGATCATTCTGAAAATCCTATAAATCCTGTTATGAGGTGTTTCAACAGAGACTTAAGGCAGGATTTCCTGAAGGGAAGAGTGGCACAAAACAGAATATTTACTAAACCACTGCACCTACAAAAATCCCTGTGTACTCTGAAGCAGTACTTTAGATGTTCTAAGGTGGAGTTTTGTGGGGAAGTTTATGAACATATAATATCTTACCTGTTGTGGATAGCTCTTTGAACAACCTCAGTTTGAAGAAATAGCGTAATTGTAAATATATTCACAATCTAATGACTACTCTGAGTGGGGTTAAGATCAACGTGAACTGCTGCTCCTGTTTTAAAACAATTTTTATGAAAAAGAATTCTATAGATTTTACTGTAAAATTACAAATCCTCAAGAAATGACTGAAACGAAGTACATACATTACATCTCAGGTTTGCAAGTAAGCCTCTGCAACAAGTTTTAAATTGCAGTTCCTTATAGATTGTAGTTTAAATGAAACATATAATAATTTGGTATTTTTAATTGCAATGTAAAATGTTTTCCACTACATCATACAGTATGAAACATATTTTGAAACAGTTATTTCCACAATGTGAACAGTAGAAAAAGGGGTTTTCACTGACAGGTGTAGACCTGTCCTCTTGTTTCTAAGGTCTTGAAATGGAGCCATAATTTCAGGATGAAACCCCCCACCCCAAGCCTTTTTAAAGCTCCTGCAGCAAACCACCCCCCTCCCTGAAAACCAGCCTCAGAGGAGTGACAGCTGGGGGTTTTGAACCTGCTCAGCCAAAGATGGGTGGTGTTAGAGAGAAGTGGCGTGTTGATGACAGGCTTTCCTAAGGGGAGTCAAGTCTTTTAGCACAACAGCTGTTTTGGGGAAAACATAATAAAAGGTTTGGGGGCTGTGCAACCTTCCTCTGTTCCTCGCCCTCCTCCTCCGGGATGGGAAACAGGCACAGGATGAGTTTTATCCTCGGGCTCACACATGCCAAAGGAGTAAAATTCCTCCTGGGAGGTGATGGATGTCTTGGGGCTTGTCTTCTCTTGCTATCTTAGGTCTAACACAGGACTTGTGTTTTTGTAAAGAACAAGGTTAGTGCTGAAAGGCAACCTTACTTATGGGTCCTTTTCACTAAAGTGAAAGCTAATAGATGACCTCTTTCTTTTTTTTTCCTCCTTATTTTTCTTTTTTGTTGTTGCAAACGTTTATCAAGTTTAGCCAACAGATCTTACCTGTTAACCAACCTCGGAATATATTTCTCACAAAAAAGCAAACTAATGACTAGTCCAATTGAAGCCAAGACCAAAGTGGTCCTAAATACAAAAAGTCATACATAGGAGTTTAATTTTACTTTTCTAATACTGTCAGTTTTTAAATTTGATGAAATTCCTGTTGGGAATTCTGGGATTTGTTAGGTTTTTCTTAGTGCTGGGTTTATTGTTTAGGGTTTTCTGTCTGTCTCATGTGTGGTTAATTCTGAATAAGTTTGCTCTTCTGCTCCCAGGTGTGTCCATTCCTCTAATTAGTCCTGTGTGTATTTAAGTTCAGTCCATGCCTGTTCTCGGTGTGGGTGCTTTGTCTACTGTTGGGTGATGATGTAATGAAGATTTTTAAAAGCCTAATTAAAACTAAACCTATTTAAAAGTTTGTATTTAAACATGTATGAAGACAACCCAACCATTGAAAAACAAAGATCTGGATTGGATGGATTTGTTTACATTGAAAGGCAGGACATAAATATTATACTGCAGCCAGCTTAGTGTGGGAAGATTGCCCTTTGTGGCTTCAACTTCCATATTCCAGTCCTGTATTTAGGTATAATATAGTACATGTTGATGTTTCTAACATTCCCACAGAGCCCCACTTATATGATCATTTTAAGTTTTCTTTATTGAAATAGTCTGTAAAATCCCTGTGATATTAGAGTCACATTAGAAGCTGTTCACTGACAGACATTATAAATGAAAGTTGTTTTTTCTTCAGGTTAAAATGAAAGGAAGCAACAAGAACCCTTTTATTCATTAAGGGTTTAACCTGGAGCACCAGATGTTAAAATAAGAGCAACATTCCAGCTAAATAAAAACTCACCAAAAACATCTCCTCTTGGATTGAGCTGGTTTTCTTCCTCTTCCTCTTCCTCTTCTTCCTGTCCAGGAAATTTCTCTTTCCTTTCCTCCATCTGGGGGCCGACATAGTCCTCTTCATCGTAGTCGAAAGGTTGATGGTGGACCAGAAGAGGCGGTGGCGTCGCAAAAGTTTCGGGGATGGTGTTTTTGATGTCCTCTTTGTCAGGCCTACCTCCCAGAATCTCAGGCCTCAGCTGGGAGTCCGGGATGGCTGCAGGCCAGAAAAGAAATCATAAAAAGACACATGGATCAGTAATTACAGGTTAGTACTTTACCAGGACTCAGACATGTTTTTTTGTTTGTATGTTTTGCGCAGGTTTAGTTAAGTTATAAATCCCTTTTTTGCAGGTAGTTACAAATTCACAAATAAGACATTTTTTAGGGAGCTCAGGAAATTCACATGCCAGTCCAATTTAAAGTTACTAAACTGATTGCAGATTAAGAGAGCTTGGGATAGTGAACACATAATGCACAATGTCAATTAAAACCTGCCATGCTGAGGATGCATCAAGCTGCTGAAAAATTTGAAGTTAAATCAGGCCAAGGAAGAGATGCACGCAGAGATCAGCTAAAGCTGGTTTCCACACAGTCTCACCATTGATGAAATCATCTGCACTGCCTTTGTCTCCACCCCACCGTCTCTCATAAAATGGTTTGACTATAAAAAATAAAAGCACCTTCATTTACAACGAAACGTCTAACCTGCAGTCAGTCTGCATTTAGCTTCGTCGGACATCTGTTCCCTCTGTGTTTGAAGATTAAAGCTCGAAAACCTTTTTTTTTCTTTGGTCTGGATATAAATCCTATTTATGCAGGTGTGTTTTCATTCTGTGTCTCTACTGCTAAAAGTCTGCAAAAGAGGATTGGAGTCTAAAGACAGGAAACTAACTTTGGCAGGACTCCAGTTTGCTGATAGAGTTTAAATGAAATGTGCAGCTGTAAAACTCTTCCTGACTTATTTTGCCTGCTTTGACTTGGAAAAGATGTCACCCATCTGCTTTTGGCCCCTTTTAGTGCCATTTAAAATGAACTGTATTATAAATGTTTCTGGAGCAGATATTAGATCTCACCAGAGCACTCAAAGCCGTTGCCTCTGAAGCCGGCCTTGCACTTGCACTTGTAGGCTCCGTGAGCGTTCAGGCACATGGCGTGGTGGCTGCACTTGTGGGTTTCAGCTGCGCACTCATCAACATCTGCAATGAAAAGAACCCTTTTGTACCCTCAAAATAGGAATTAGGTGTTTCACCTCGCAAATACCTCGTCGACCTCACCTACGCAGTCATATTTGCCGCTGACATATTTCAGGTCGTAGCCGTCCTGGCACTTGCAGTAATAGCTGCCAAAGGTGTTCACACATTGTCTGTTGTAAGGGCAGAGGTTCTTGCCAGTTATGCATTCATCAATATCTGAACAGGAGACAAATAAGGGAAAAAAAAAACATTTGCGGGTAAAAACACAGTTAGTGAATGTAGCCTAAATGAACATATGACAAAATGTTACATTGTACCAAGACACGTGTATTTCAACAAGCCACAGTTATGTTGAAATGAAACTTTGAGTTCAATGTAACGTTTTGTATGTCAGTGAATTCACTCAAATGATCAAACACTTTTAATCACGTTAGGACAGATTTGTAAATATTATTAGTAATAGTTTTTACACTATTCTAATCTATTTCTGTAGGTAATCCAGATAAGTAACTGAAACAAAGTCGAGATAACAGTTTAATTTAGCTGAAAGGGATTTTCAAATCAAAGCAACTACCCAAAACGTGGATGTTTGCTCTCGTTTGTTCTGCAAGCAGAGCCAAACAAAGAGGACTGAGCCCTGTTTCCTGCCCTCTTCTGCTCAGAAACCTGTTGTCTTCTTGTCCAGCTGCGTGCCTCCAGGGACTTCAGCAGAATCACTAATCTGCATGTGGGGAGCTTTGTAATCACTGAGATATAGATACAATCTCCCGGTGGCTTCACTCATTCCATTACAGGTAATGTTTGGGAAGCTGTGAACAACTGATTGTAGGTTTATATGTTGTTTCACTTACAGGAAACTTAATTGCTTCAAATGATGTTAATAGGATATCACTAAACCTTCTGAAACAGTGCAGAATGGTTCTTGTACTTGGCCTTCTCCTGAAATCCAGATATGAATGATACTATTGTGCCTGTGTTTCTCTTTACTTTCATTATTTCTTTACTTCTTCCGTACATTTTTAGGCACACATCTACTTCCGCAATTTTGTGCTACTTCAACAATTAATATGTCAAAATGTTCTGCTTCTTTTCTTTTACTTTTTTTAGCTATTAAGCTTTTTGCTACCTTTTTTTATTGAAAATGTATAAAACTGTCTTCAACAGTCTTATAAAACCCTTAAAATTTTTACTGCACTTTTTACTTTTTGTACTGGTTCTGCTACCTTTAGCTTCTTTGTGGCTAGTTTCAGTATTTTTCTACTACTACCCTTTTTGCTGTTTAATATTTTTTGCTAATTTTTAGCTACATTTGAGCTGTATTCAGTTTTGTTGACACATTTTCCTTACTTATCTATTGATTTTTTTTTCTGATTTTCAGCAAAAGTCAGCTGTTCAAAGCTTGACTTCAGCAGCTTTCAGCAAAAATCTTTCAGCATTAAGTATTTACGCTGTATTTTCACAGATATTCTCTAGTTAATTTTGTTTTTATTTTAATTTCTTTTAGCCATGTTGCTTCACCTAAATGAATGACTGTTTGTCTTTTTTTTGACAACTGAGTTTCTGGACTTCCATTCAAAAATGTTTATTCTGCAAGTAGTGCTGGCCATTAACCAATACACAGTTTAACTGGGACTGAAATTTTACGTGGCATACAGCTGGTCTTCTGCCTCTTTCAGGATTATCTTCTGTGCAGCAGGTCTGATCATGATTACTTCTTGGTGCGTTTTCAAAGTAAAAGCCTATTTTCTTGATCTATTTTTGAACATGCTGAATCCGAGGAAATACGATCATCTGGGTGTAGTATATTACTTCCCCCATGTAATCATGAGAGCGAGCCTGGCTCAGATACAGCTTAAGAAGTTTTGTGGAAAAGAAATAAAACCTAATTGTATCCATGATTCATAAGCCAGGCAGACAGAAGCTATAACTTTTCCCAGTGAGTATATGATCCCATATATGTGACAATAAAAGCCAACGTTAGAGTCTTTCCATCATGTCTTTATTAGAAAGGAAAACATGATTTATAGGTAGCTGTATTGTGTGTGTGGCAGCTCACCTACACATCTTCTTTCATCTTGTCCGAGTTGAAGGCCTGCAGATGGGCAGAGGCAGCGGATCACCCCCTCGACGTCCTCACAGCCGTACTGACAGTGAGCCAGTGAGCAGGTCCTGGAATCTACACCGACATGATGGACTCACTTCCTCACATATGCATACTGTATATTTAATCTTTAGTGTTTCATCTCAAAATGTGAAAAGACTGCACAACAGGACTTACTGGCACAAGAGCCATCAGCCATTAGCATGTATCCATTAAGGCAGTAGCATTTGTAACTTCCATGGGTGTTCATGCAGCGATGCTCACAAGGACGAGGTTTCAGGCCACACTCGTTGAGATCTGGACACAGGAAGAAATGCATCCTGTTAGTTAAAAATCATACATTTAAGGTCATGAGTTCATGCAGCACAAAAGAGGCTTTATTCACTGGAAATTAGATCATTTTGATTTCAATCTGACCCAGGTTTTTCCACACCCTCTTCGGTGACCTGGTGCACCCACCTTGATTACACGTCTTTCCGGTGTATCCAGGGAAACACTTGCATTTGTTGAGGCCAACACACTCTCCGTGCTTGCAGCCGTGCTCACACTGAGCTGGGAAAACATTCAACGTGAAGAAAATACCACCAGAAATATTAGTGGTGGAGACTGATGGATCATATTCAAACCGCACATTTCTATTAGTCAGGCATTTCCTTCATATTTTTTTGTGGGTTAAGAAAATCTGATAAAAAAATAACAAGATGCAGGATTTTGAAGCAGTATATTCAGATTTTTCTTTGGAACTGAAGTGTTTTGTGTTTAAGTTTGGACAGTTTTTTACCCTCGCATTGCCCTTTACTGTTTTTCTTCCAGCCGTAACAGCACTCCAGTCTCCGTCCATATCGACACACACCTGGCTGGTTTCCAGCAAGGACTTGTCGGAAGTGTCTTTGTAGAAGAAAGATGGTAAAATAACAGTCATTTTATTTATACTTCATGCTGATAAAAGGAAGAAACACAAACCTGGGTATCATTGTGACCAAAACATTACCTCAGCAGTCAAACAAAACAGATGACTGTTGCAAAACTTTGTTGTTCAGTCCTGCACATTTACAAACAGACTTTTTAAAGTGGAGATAAAATGAACAATTACTGTCTTACCTGCTGTAGATAGGTCTCTGAATGATGTTCTAAGCATTAAATAAGACTGTTTTTGCAACCTTTTCACAAACATGTTTTGTTAAAGAGTCTGAACTGTTAAACTAAACTGAGGTCATTTATAACTTTTCAAAGAACATCACTTTAACAGATCTAAACTATCACTTTGGCTTCATTCACACTGCAGGTAAATATGACCCAAATTAGATTTTTTTGCTGCACGCGACCCAATTCAGATTTCTTTCTTGACAGTGTGAACGTGAACTAGTCCGATTTTTTAAAATCCAACCCAGACCTTTTCAGTATGTGGTACTGAATTGAATACAAATCTGATGTTTTTCAAAACCACCTCAGTCTGAAAGCTCGTGTCACATTTCATCTGATTAATATGTCTGAGAGGTGGGGGTGAGCAGATGGATCCAATAATAATACCAACCTCAAGTCATGCTGTTTAAATCTTGTAGCTCATCTTCAGCTACAGAACAGTAGTCCATTTGCTTAATCTTTGTTCTTTTAATTTTCATGTCCTGGATGACAGAGAATCCTCAGAAATATACAATAGCAACATCAGTCTGTTGCGGATCGTATCAACACTAAAGTTACACGATTACTTTACGTTAAGCACATTGCTTCATTCAAAAAATAAAATGCTGCACCGGAGCAGTCGGTCAGAGGCAGGTTGAACTGCAAACGCTAACACTAAACAAATATGTCAGATAATTGTTTAATCAGCTCTGATTATACCACAACTTCAGAATCGACATGCTAACAAGCATCAGTGTTTCTGTGCACTGGCATCAGTGCTGCGGAAAGTTCACACTGAAGTTGAATGAAAGTTGCATTTAAAATATGTGAATGTTCATACCAAAAAATATATATTAAAAAAAAAAATCTGAATTGAGCATTGAGACCTGCAGTACATAGCCTTTAAAGGAGACATATGATGCTTTTAAATCCTTCTCTTTCACATTTAAATCATTCACTTGGTATCTATATAAAGTGAAACTGCAATGATATGTTCTAAACTCATTACTGTAACTCCACAAGCCCCTCGTTTACTCCTTGTCTAAGGTGTGTCTCAGATCAACTCGTTTTTGAGGTTGTCTCTTTAAATTCAAAGGGACGCTTCACACCCTGCTCCTCTGCACTTTCCAGACTGGTCCACTTTGAGTGGTATGATTATAAAGTGGCACAGGAACTTTTTATTTACAAATGAATTAAAAGATGTCAACAAGAGAAGACTTGTCCATCCAGCCTTGTTGGAGCCAGATACTGACCCAGACCCAGAGGAGAATGAAGACAACGAAACTGCAGTTTTTAAGTTCAGACCTTATTTAAAAGTTCCATCACAAATGTTGTGACGTAAAAGTTCAGAAACTGTAACAAAAAATAAAGAAAAATGAATGGCTTAAAAATTATGACCCAAATAGAATATAAAGATATCTACGCAGCACCGGGAGAGACTAAATTAAACTTTTCTGCATTCCAGACTACAAGTACACAACAAAATGTGTTAAAAAAGTTGCTTTTGCATATGTCCCCTTTAAACTCTCCCAAACCTGACTCTCTTTTTAAAAATCCCTTTTTTTAAGCAAGGCTCTGGAAACAAACAGTCATATGAAGTGTCTCCTCACAGGCTTGTTCAGTGATAGAAGTGAGTCTCCCTGTGGAGCAGCAGCCAGCTGACAGGAAGTAAAGTAAAACACACAAACCAGATGCTCCACACAGTCATACTCAATGCACAACTCAAATTCACCTTGAACATTTTGAGAGTCTTGTTACTCTACAGAGATGCAAATCTAGTGTTATTCTAAGCCGTGGTTAAGGAGTTAGCGTTACAACTGAAATAACCTGGAGTAAACAGAGATTGCATTGCAGGAAGTGTATTTTTATGAAGGTAGATATGTGTCATAAGTCACCTGCAAAATTTAGATTTGTAACTTGTAAAAATATGATTTGTGTACCTGTGAAAAAAATTCACCTGTAAAATTTAGATTTGTGTACCTGCAGAAAAGATTTGTAGTTGTATTTAAAAATTTCACCTGCAAAATTT
>JARVJO010000061.1:14808372-14864130 GCA_031762555.1 Cynodonichthys magdalenae | reverse complement strand
AATAATACATAGTTTTTATTTTTTTCCGATTTGGCAAAAATAATGTAATAACCCTGCCAGAAAAGAATATAGCTATTTTTGTAGCTGATTTTGCAAAAACCATATACAATTTTTATTTGATTGGAGTTGTTTTAAGAAAGAAGCAGTCTACTTTGATCTTAAAATGAAGTGCATTAGTCTAAAATAGTTATCAAATGCTCATAACATTTTCACAGGACCCCCACTTTAATAGATTACAAAAGACATTAACTTTAATTTTGAGACAGAAGCCACCTGCATGAAGATGGAAAACAAACACATTTTAAAAGAAGGATCCCAAGTCATATGGTTGCTAAAAACATAAATGTGTTGGACACATTATTTAATTTACGATTCATAATTCAGCGCAGTTGTTCTCCTATGTTCCAACAAAGGCCTTTTGAATAAAAAGATCATAAATGCAGGTGCCTTACTGAAAACATATTAACTTGTTGCTGCTAACTGGTGCTGAAAAAAAGAGGAAATAGAAGGACACGCCTCAGGTTATTTATATTGTCACACTTCCTGATATGATGAATCTGATGAGTTTAAATGCTGAGTTTAGCCTCAGCTGGACACCTAACTTTCTCTGCTTTTTAATAATGCAGGAGCTGTGGTTTAATGAGGAAGCATTAGAGCTCTCAAGAGGGTGGACGAGTGGTTAATTATCATTCGTTGCCTGTAAAAAGACATTATAATGAAATATTCAGCTCGTCAGGTGCTTTGTCAAGCTCTTCTTAAAGGCTTAGAATATTCTTTGCCTGCTTCAATTATGTTGACTTTTGAATGTTGTAAAGATAATGTTTTCCCCTTTTATTAGGACTCTACTGGCAGATTGACTTGATCACACACACATCATGATGCATTATGAAAGAGTTCTCTGTTTTCATAACAGGGAAGCACTTCTGAACACTTCCTGTATGACAATGTCTAAATCGGTTCACAGCAGTTTTATCATCGTATAAACAGGTTTTAACTTACAGTTTCCAAAGACCAAATGTTTGTTTTTTTTTAGCACTGATGTAGTTCCGTAGTTCCAGTACTTCTTGTTTCTGTTTGTTGTGAGGCGGTTTTTTCTACAAAATTGTGTTTTCAAGGTTTGACAAAAACATCACAGTTTTAATGTTACATGACCCCCCCCACACACACACACACACACACACACACACACCATTGTCAAATTTCTGTTGCCTCAAAGCTGCCGTTTAATCTTTGGAGCTAGAGCGATTCAGTTTACCGTTCATGCTTGAAGGTCAGAGTTCAAAGCTGCCTTTTATTCGTTCTGTCCTGCAGAGGTTTGTGTGAGGTATAATTACACAACTGTGACCCCAGAAAAGGAGAGCCCCACCTCAACTCAGTGCAGTGATCTGGTAAAGTGCACGCCTAACAGGATAGGACATTCTTTCAAAGCACTTTTACTGTCCACTGGTTTAAAAAAAAATATCTCATGTGCTATTACACACCTGTGCTATCATCTCGAAAAGTCAGTGAAAACAAAACCAGACAGACTTCAGGTTAAGTTTACAGTTAGAATAATTTATTTCACATAAAGAAAAGCTAAGTGAAGGTCTAGCTTGAAGGAATACATATTGCACGCTACCTTTCTTGCGACAGTTCCCGATTAAGATCTTGTTAAGAGATGATGGAGTAAACCTTTAAAATACTACAGTGCACAATTTCACACAAAGTATGTGTTCTTAATTACATCTGTTAAATTGACTGAAGTAAAGATCATTTTTATATTGGCTAATATCAATTTGCTATGGTGGAAATCTTGACCTATATAGACTCCAAAAATACAGCTGCTGATGTTTCTGAATATTTTTATTAGAAGACAGAGATGTCATCATAGATAACAGCACAGCTGAAAACAAATATCTTTTAAACACTCAAAATAAATGTTTGTGTCAGGTACACATTAAGTTTTAGGATCATTTTTTGTAAAATTGATTGAGCTATAGCCATGTTTGAGTCTTTCAATTTCAGTTTCTGTGTCCGCCATCTTGAATTAGGTTGACTCTAAAAGTGAATCAGTTGTAGACGCACATCCAGTTATTACTTTCAGCTAGTTTCTCTAACATACAGGCACACAAACACAAACAGACAAGAGGAAAACATTCTTTGCTTTTCCGTTTTGGCAGAAGGTGATAATAAATATCAGTTACCACGGTAACACCAGTTTCTTTCTATGCTACCAAATACATTTTGGTGCATGTAACAGATGCAGACCTGAGGAAGGTTTGCATGTTCCAGTGTGCTCCTCTGCAGAGGTGCACTACTCTGAGTGGAAACAACCCACAACAAAGAGAACAGAGTAAATGCCATAAATAGCAGAAGTTACAGTACAGAAACTGCGTCATCTTTGCTTTCAGCAGCACACCTCATACACCACACACACAAATGCACATTCCCAGGA
Source organism: Cynodonichthys magdalenae (assembly GCA_031762555.1). Lineage (NCBI taxonomy): Eukaryota > Metazoa > Chordata > Actinopteri > Cyprinodontiformes > Rivulidae > Cynodonichthys > Cynodonichthys magdalenae. The sequence continues at coordinate 14,861,696 of JARVJO010000061.1, read as the reverse complement.
TTCTACTTAGATCTGCAGGAGATACGAGAAAAGAATGTCCTGGCTTTAGGTGTTTTTAAAACCGTTACAAACAGACATGCAACACACTGAGTAAAATGAAGCTCGCATGTAGAAATGTAGTCAAAGCTGAAGGCATTTATGATGGATCATCAGGTAAAACCCAGCAGTTAGGAAATGTTTTCAACACTATGTTGGGAAACATTCTGTATAAGGGCTTGTTGGGAAATGCTTTGTATCAGCGCTAAATGCTAGTTATGACAGTTATTTTTAATTTAAATCAACCTGCAAGTTTCTGTCAGAAGAATTATTAGCATATATTTAGGAATGTCTGCATCATAATGCAAACAATATGCACAGTAAATCACACGAATTTTAATGTACATTTGACAAAAATAATGATAAACTTTAGGAGCTTCATTAGTTTTAACAAAGCCAAAACAGAATCCTGCACCACAGTTTCATTTTCCACATGGATAATATATTTTCACAGTAATGTCTTCTTTTCTAATTTACCATCTTAGAACCCGTCTTGCCTCAAAAAAGTTTATAGCCTTGAGAAGTTGAGCAGATGTGAAACTTTCACATGAATCTATTCTTGTTGATGTGATACTTTTTTAAATCTACTGACCTTTGAAAAAAGGAAATACAATTTTACCAAACAACAATCATACAGTATCTGCACGATCTAAAGTTTCAGTCCAAAGCAGCACTCTGTTCTAGTTGCTAGTTCAACAGCACAGTTTTTTTTTTTACTGTGACACTGTAGCTCCTCAACCACATCCTGTTGCTCACCTTCAAGATTCCCGACCGCCCCAAAATTCACATGTGAGCTACTTTAATCATCAGTGGCATTATAATGATGTCAGGGTATGGCATCTTTCTTCTCTACATTGTCATAAAGTTTATTTTCTGTAAATGTAGATGTTATGTTGGTGAAAAATACAAATCAAATGCTGTACAATAACTTAAAAAATGGCTCCATTTGAATGTATTAGCTGAGAGAAATACTAATCTTTGCAGCCAATGTAATTAGCCGTTGAGAAACACATTTTAAGCTGCACAAACATTTCTCTGTCTTGGGGAATGATGTTGACAGAAGTCAAGCTTTGGGGATTTCTCAGACCAAATAAAGGTATGTGGTAAATAATGTGCAAGACAAAAATCTGCGCATCTTTGTTTCTGACAGCAACAAAATGCTCCCCCCTGTGATTACTGCTGCTAAACGTCTGTCCACACCTTTAAATGTAGACTGTGTAATGTCTCACTCCCCACTCACTCCTCTCTCACTTCCTGTCTTGGTTGTCATTTTTGATCACAACCTGAGCACGATCACCGCCATCATGTCACATGAAACCCTCACATACAGTGGATGCTGGTGTGAAACAATCCAAACATTTTATAGCTGCAAACTTTTACATTGCTGTCAGTTTTGGATTATATAGTCTTTCCATCAGAAGAATTAAGATAGTTCAGTGAACGAGGAACTATCAGCTATAGCTAGCTGCTGCTGCCATGTTTGCTTACAATAAAACATATAAATGAATGTGAATCATGAAGCAGCCCCTTCCTGACCATGACCTCTTAACCCAAGGTTCTCTATCAGAACCAACTCGAACTAGTTTCTTTAAAGTTTGTTCTGACCTGAATAATGTCAGATTATTTTGTGCTTGTATCATTTCTAGAACACCTAATCAGTTGATAAATGCTTAAAAATGTTGCTAATCTTTGGAAAAATATCATAAATGAAGTTTGTTTTTTTATGTTTTTTATGAAACAAAAATAACGTTGATTTGTTGGCCCTAACTTTATGAGAATGAACAAATGGAATGAAGTGAGAGAAGTAAGTGTCACCCTCTTTCTTCCCTCTGTACCTCTCACTATGTATGTAACACAAAATTGACAGTGATGTAACAGTTTCTGCAGGTTTGAGTCTTTCAGCATGGTAACAGTTCCCATTGGTCTTGCTGATAACATATAAACTCCGTTTCTCCAAACAGCTGTCTACAACATGACCTTGCTTTGAATGATCTAAAATATTGTTTTGTTTACTTTAAAAATGCTATATTTGTACACATTTAGACTATATTTTTAATTGGTCCAGGAAAAAAAGTTTCATTGATGTCATAATTTATTTTTGAAGAAATGATCATCTCACTATGTTTTGTTTCCACTTCATCAGGTTGCTGATGGCCGAGCTGATTATCTCCAGCAATCAACAGGTGTAAGGCTGAGCACACCTTAGACAGGACACTGCTCTGTCACAGGGACAAACAAAATCACAAAACTTAAAGCACACACCTGAATGAAATTTACATCTCCATTTTACCTACAGTATTATGCATGTGTTTGGACAGGAAAAAACAAAAGTAAAAGCTGAACAAGCTCAATGTAAAATAATGTTTAAGGAGCAGTTGTATGTCTTTTTTCCCCCTTGTAAATCTATAATATATTATCTTGTTTTAATAGTTTTAGTTGTGTATTTTGTTAGAGGAACTCTTTACTCAATGACTTATGTTTAAGCTACAAGTCTTATTTTGTCAAATAATGTTCTTTGCTCTTTCCATTGTTTCAAAGGTTTTAAATAGCCATTTTGTGTTTCCACTTCAGTTTTTTGGTGACTTTTACTAGAATGAGCACAAATATTTCAATATTTCTGTTGAATCATTTATGGATACCTCTCTACTCGTAAGAGCAGACATGTTTGTGAGACTTTGTTCTGAGTTTGTGGCTTGGTCAGCTCACACCCTCATCTTTTGTATCTGAACTTTCACTCCCTTTTTCCCACCAGGGCACTATTGAAAGAAGACAAAGATGAATTGTGTGCACTTTGGTGTAGAAACACAAAGAGGCTGAATATTAAAGACCTTTGTCCCTGCCTTTGCTTATTTTTAAGCTAATGGAGTAACCCTGTTACATAGGCAAATTTTATCTTAAATTATATTTAGGACCACAAGTTAATTCTAAACCAACTTTACCACAATTAGATATTTTAATTGACACCATTTTGCATAATGGTTCTTATTGAAATCAAAACAATTTTAGGCTTGCCCATTTTCAGTTTTAAATGTAAAAAAAAAAAAAAAAAAAGTTATCCAAACTTAAGTGTTTTAAGTTGAGTTACTTTTACTTTAATTCTGAACTATAAAATGTGCCAACTTTGAATCCCCATCACGTAGTAAAATATTGCTCAAACCTCAAAGTTTAATCTGAGCACAGTGAAAATGAGAAACTCATGTCATGGAAGATAAAGGCAGGTTGAGAAATTGTTTTAACCACACTGCTGCTGGAGCTTGAGATAATTTACTTCCACATAAAAGCTGCAGGCCCCAGACTACACAGAGGATGGCTGAATGTTAACTGAAGACAAGCAAATGACAGTTTTGTTTTAACAGTTTATATATTCTGCAAAAGAGGATCCATAGATTGAGCTGCACTCTGTTTGATGTCAAGTTTAGCCACAAGCAGTGCTTAAATTTCCCCCTCATTCGACACAAAGTCTTCACAGGCCTGACAGATGCAGACTCACGTGTTAAATTTCTAGCTTTAAGCTTAATACTCTGAGTAACCACACAAAATTCAAATGGTAGCTCTGGGGAGGAAAATTTCTCCATTTGAAAATAGACTTTAATCAGATTTCTTGTAAAATTCTTTTGGAGTAGAGAAAAAGGCCTCAAATTATGAAATTTGTTTCCCCACAGAATGCAGCTAGAATTTGTGCTCAGGGGAATGAGAGGAAAATTTACCAATGTTCTGTAGTTTGAATGAGCTGTATAACCTTAGCTTAAGATTTAAAATCAAGCCCAGTAAATTTAAGACCATGAAGCCACTTTTCATATTTCCCTTTAGGCCAAATTCCAAGTACAGGGCTTAGGAAATCCTTTAAATAATGCATAGAGAGTTTGACAGTTTGCTTGCTTTTATTCGACATATTTAAACATGTGCATTTCAGTTCTACATAGAAATTTTAGTGAATATTCAGTGGCCAGAGCAGGCCAACAAAACCATGAAGTCCACCACATTTCCTGACACACCAGCTTTAATGGCACAGTGCAGACCTTACAGATGACCCAGATCCCAAACAGTCACATAGATGTTGAGGTAAGGAATTTGCAGCCATTGCCACAAATTTAAGTGCTACATCTTCAAATATACAAGGCTGATGTTGACAAAGCATGTCGAAGTGTACAGTGCATGAGTGCTGGACTTCATGAGGACTCTGATTTCTCCTGTTCAATGGCTGCAGAAACAGAGGTGCACGGGTTAATCACAGCAACCAAATGAGCATCAGCAAGTCATTTTGTGCAGTACATACTTTCTTTAGTCGGCAGGGTGTTTTTCTCCTGGGTCTCAGTCTTCTTCAGTTTGGTTTTGTCAAAGGTTGTGACTTCCTTCACATCAGGTTTGTCAGACATTGTTGTAGAGGTGCTGAATAGAAAGTTAATTGTTAAGTTTCTTTCAGCTGATTTTATATTAGCACACCTGAACAGTAATGAGCCCAGAAACTCAACTGCGGCTTTCAGCTGAATATAATGTAGCCTTAATTAGGCTATCGTTTAAGCAGCGTTTTTTCAACCCTGGTCCTCAAAACACACTGCATGTTTTAAAGGTTTCCCTGCTTCAACACCGCATATTTCATTTTGTAACCGATTAGCAGGCTTTTGTTGAACTGCAATCATCTGAATAAAGCATGTCAAAGCTGGGACAAAAAAAAAAAAAAAAAAGCCTTAATGGCCATAAAGTAGTGTTCCCCCCCAGCAAATATCAATTTAGACAAACTGCATAAGTATTTGTTGCCTTATAACGGAAGTACTATTACACTTAAAGTTACTAAAACATACAAGCATGTAAACTTACTTGGATCTTCCCCAGAGAAATCACACCAAACGTTACTCTCGAAACCGGTGGAGCAGAGTAATGTCTACGGCTCGTTCACCCAATAAATACCCGGGGTATGTTAATTACCTCTGACGTCAACACCCGTGCAGTCTCAGCGCGGAAGTTACATTCATTTTTATCGGATTCAAGGAGTGATAAAAAAAACAACAGTAGAACAGAACGTACACATAACCGAGTTTCTAGGATAAATAAGTGCGTTTATTTTATAAAAAAAATAACTTTAATTACCCACCACCAGCAGCAGCTGTGTCTCATTAGTGAAATAAGTTTAATAATTTTGTGTAGTTTACTGATAATGTCACAGCATTGGCTTTAGCTATTTTCCCACTTAGATATCGTCATCATTAGGCTATATAAATTATAGTAATACAAATAAAAAAACTTTAGAGTGAGAATAGGAAGCTTGGTTTTAGCTCTCATGCAGCATCTTGTCATGACTTTACCTCTAATGACCTCTAGTGGCGCATCACGGTGCTACAGTAGAGACAGCAGGAAGATGCAGGGCAGATCTCAGGTTTACATGGAGATTTATGACACGTGAACCTCACCTGTTTTTTATTTATTTACTTCAGACTGACAGGAAACAATGTTATTGAAGAGCATGCAATGTGTTCAGATTTGAAAAGACTTGATTTATTTGTATAATGAAATAGATGTACAAACATTCTGAAAGCTTCAATATCATTTAGGTCAATTAGAAATGACAAAATGATGATGTGTGCAAAACAAAACTATGATAGCACTTGTAAAAAAACAAATTTTCTCTTATGTATAGGTCAAAACATGAGTTATGAATTAAACTTAAACATTTATTTAAAAAAAACAACATTGCACATCTAAAAACAGGTAGTTTGCAGATTGCTTTCATTGATTGTCTTTCTTTTTCACTTTCCAGTGAAGAACTTTGAGTAGGTTTTGTTGTACATAATCTGATTATCCACTCCAACAACATTCCTCAGGTTTTGCCAAAACCAGGGCTCGGCTGCTGCCGTTCTCGGCCACTCCACAACACTTTTCTCACACAATCTCTTCCTGAGACGCAAGAAGTGAGAGTGCTGCAGCACAGGCTCCAGCATCAGCAGCACAATCACGTCTACATTCTCATCCAGCAGTCTTTGGTGGGCCAGATACATTGCCAGCTTGAAGACACCGGTCTCAACGTAGCCTCTTGTCAGGACAAACAAAGTTTTGTGACTGTATCGGATACTCTGCATGAGGTTATCCACTAGCGGGACTCCTGGGGTCCAGTCCCTCTCCTCCAAACACAGAGGATGCTGCTTGTCACCTTCCTCTTCCAGTTTCACTCGCAGGTTCCTCATCACCCACTCAGAGACATGTGGATCTTTGGTGTCATAAGTTACAAAGACATCGTAAACGTTATCTGGTGAGTGCAAAGATTTGTATCCCTTAAGCTTAGCATTCAAATAGTGTAAGATATAGGAAGCATCCCAGTAAAATAAATGAGCAATTGTTGCCACAACCATAAAGGTAATGATAAAGAAACTTGTGAGGATGTACATCTGGAACGTCTGATCGTCGTTTACACACGGTGTAAGGTCAAAACCTATCAGTGGTTTATCCCTGTCCTTTGCCGGTGTGCCACACGTCACTGCAGTCGTCAGTCTGGGAATCCTTATTCTGTTTTTTCCAATCCACACAATGAAATCTAATGATTCACAGGTACACTGGAATGGGTTTTTCAACAAAAACAAAGTCTTAAGTTTACTCTCTGGTCCCAGTTCGAAAGTTGTTTGATTGATGATATTCAGTTTGTTGTAGCTGAGGCCAAGAGTTTCAAGGCTTTTCAAGCCATTAAAAAAACTGTTTTCCAGGTGGAAAATATTGTTTTGCCTTAGATCAAGTAAAGTCAATGAGTTGCTGATTGTTGAGTTATCCCCTGCCAAATAAGTCAAAGAATTGTAGCTCAAATCTAAAATGTTTAGTTTAGGGAAATACTTTAGTTTGTCCCATAAAAACTCAATCAGTTTGTTATGGCTGATGCAGAGTACCGTGAGGTTACGAGGCAGACTTTCATAAATGTTGGCTTGAATGTTTTTAATGTAGTTGTGAGATATGTCTAAAATTGTCAAATTGGTGAGATAGGTGAAAAGGTTCTTGTAGGAGCCGTCGCTGTGTTTCCAGAGAACTCCAAGAGAGTTATGTGTGAACTGAAGTTCGGCTAGCGATTTGCTGTGCATCTGTTTCGTTGTTAATGTGGAAATGGCGTTGTAACTCATATTCAGCACTCTCAGAACAGGCAAATTTTTCATGAAATTCAAATTGAGTGTTATCCCAAATGCTTTGAAGTAGTGTGGATTGTAACTGAGGTCCAGAACTTCCAGTTTCTTCAGTTCTTTAAACGCATCATCGTAGGCCAGATCAACCTTATTGAAGGACAAGTCCAAGTAGGTCAAATTAGGCAGCGAGGAGAACTCTGTGCCATTGAGTGCTGCTGAGAATCCATTCCCTGACAAGTTGAGGCAGGCGATGTCTCCGTATCCCTCAAACTGCTTAGGAGAAATGAAGAACAGATTGTTGGAGCTGAGGCTTATAACCCTTCCCGCCTCAAAGCACTCCTGTTTTATTAGTCCGTGGGTTAACTCGTAAGTAAACAGTTTTGGGTTGGGTTTTATGAACGACGAAACAGAAACATCTGATCTCTGAGGGTATCCACATTTTGGTTTTTGGAAAGTTTTCTTTGGAATGGGGTACAGCCTGTTCTCTGCAAGGTAAATCATACTCAAATGGTGGAATTTTCTGAATATACTGGGGTCAGAGTTAATAATAAAGTTAGTGCCTAAATTCAGCGCAGTCAGATTTTTAAGTTCATATAAAGGTTCAAGTGTGGATTGGTCAAGAGTCTTGAAGACCATCCCCTCCATATGCAAAGTTTTTAAAGATGTAAGGTTTGAGAATTCCTTTGAAAGACATATTGTGTCGGGGTAATTCTTAGAAGCAAAGTTGAAAGAAATATCTATTATTTCAAGCTTTGGGAGGTATGTTAAAAATACAGCTTTTTCTTCAGTAACTGATTTCATCAAGAAGTTTTCTGAAAGGAACAATTTTCTGAGTTCGGTCAGGCTCTTAAACCAAGATGGATTCAGGTGTTTCAGGGAGTTTCCTGCCAGATTAAGTGTGTCAAGGTCTGTTAGATTTTCAAATGCATCAGCGTCAATGTCAAGAGAACCATTAGTGCAAGGTACACAAGGATGCGGAGAATTTTGACATCTTGGACAATTTCCTTGCAGTTTAAGGACTTTTAAATTACATAATCCAGAAAAATCATCTTTAAATATGCGCTGTATTCTATTTGAGGTGAGATTCAGCATGTTTAAAGATTGGGGTAAGCCTATAGGAACATGGCTTAGGTTGTTAAAAGACAGGTCCAGATCTCTTAGTTTGATCAAGTTAGCAAAACTGTTGTTTGTAATTTCTATATATTTTCCACACAGATTGCCAAAGTAGCAGTTTCTGGAAAACCACAGCTGGGTCAGATTTGTTAAGTTGGCAAGGCTTCTTTTTGTTAGGAATGTGATCTGGTTGTTGACCAGCTCGAGGATTTTTACACTGACAGGAATGGCTTGTGGGACTTCTTTCAGACGCAGTCCATTCAGTTTCAGCTCACGCAGTTTCGTTAGGTTTTTGAAATTTGCCATAATTGTCACTTTCCTGTTCTTGTTTGCCCAGTTGAGATTGAGCCAAGTCAAATTCAGCAGACCGGAAAAGGCATCATGGTCAATTTTCTTAATGAAGTTTTCTGATAAGTCGAGATCAGTTACGTTGCCAGTTATCCCATGAGGTACAGCTTCTAGTCTGCGTCCTCTGCAGTCAAATAGGACCTTGGAGGTGTTAAAGGCTGTGACGTCACAGGGGAAGTTTGGGGACATCCATAAAGGAGTGCATGCCACAGGTTGGGTCTCTGGATGGTAGCACATGCAGAGGAGGAGCAGATGAATCCAAGCCTTAACAGTCTGTAAACAAATAATGGAGTCAATAAAAAAGTTAACATTTAACATATTGTGTAATATAGTTTATTATGTAAAAGTCAAGCTTAAAAACCTGTTGAAACATTGAATTGGTGCCCAGTTGAACTTCTCACTTGTACTTGTTTTTTTTCACTCGTCTGGTTTTAACTGGACATTCAGTTCCTCACGTACTTTGTCTTCCAAAACACAACAAGGAACTTGATCTATTCTCTACATTTCTCTATTTCACACACCCCACCCCCACCACACACATAACGAGAAACACACACTTCCACCCCTTACTGTATTAAAGCAAAGTCAAACTGAAACAAATTTTAGTTTAACTATTCGCCAGTTTTTGGACAAGTCTAGGTCACTTCATAGTATTTGACAATTTATAGTATGTTATTATATGCCATCATCTCAAGTATTCTACCATGATATTTTGCATCTCTCAGGTGATTGTTGCTCTCTGTTGTCATTTTATATCTCTCTGATCATATTATGACTTGAGTATTATTGGTTGCAGTTTAACATTTTTTTTTCTTATACTGTGTATGTCCCTGTAGCCAGTTTATGTTGCTTGTAATTTTGGTAATTTGGTAATCTTTTTAAAGGCACTGCTGAGTGGGATTTAAGTACTTATTTGGCTATTTAGTAATTATTTTTCATCACTTTTTTGACAGACTTAGCAACACTACATGGCCTATATAGGTTGACTGCTCTGTTGTGTTAAAAAAAACTGGAACTTGCACATTTTAATGGGCTGCACCTATAATTAATGTAGGTAATTATACCTGCTTATGCCATGCATTGATCTGGTAATGCAGCATGACAACTAAGTGTTTTTTTCAGAAAAAGAAAACAGAAGCTATAATTACCTAATTAGTGAAAAAGATAAATGTAAATCTAAAATAGAATTTTTGGCTTTAAGGAGTGATCATTTTTAAAGCACTTAAAAGTTTCTTATGGTTTGAAAGGACTAAAAACACATTTTGCATTCATTTTTTGATCAAATTATATTTAGATGGGTCAAATTATATTTAGGTGCATTTAAAAATCTGAACTCATTCTGTAGTGCTGGAAACTGTTGTTTTGTAAGTCATCAGCAGGTGGCAGTAGTATGTTAGTTAAATATCCATCCATCCATCCATTCATTATCTGTACCCGTTTCTTCCTTTAAGGGTCACGGGTTAGTTAAATATTCAGATGGAAAAACTTGTCTTCTCTTGTGATGCTTTGGTCAAACATTTAGATTCTTTAAGCGTTAATCTGTTACTGTAAAATCGTAACATTAGTTGAACAACTTTTTAATAGGATTTATAAGATAACTACATGCCAAAAAACACAGAGACTATGGTCATCTAATTCGGAGGTTCTCAAACTGGGGTCCTCAAAATATTTCAGTAAATTGTTAATTAGATTTTTATTTAAAAAATATGCATATGGGGAACAATGCACTAGTAAATCAAACACACTAAACCAAGCAAAGAGTTAAAATGATCGTAAATTATTTTTTAAAAAACAGAATGGGGTTTATTAGGGGGTGCTTTTTCACCCTTGTAAGGGGTCCTCAGACCCAAAACATTTAAGAACCCCTGATCTAATTCATGCTTGCCATAGCATTTTAATGCTATTAGTAAATGGACTGTACTTGTATAGCACATTTCTATCCAACCAGAATACTCAAAGTTCTTCACACCACAATCTGTGTCCTCATTTATCCAATCACACAGCACTCTACTATGTCTCAATGCTAATACAGGTGAATCATTCTAAAGAGACTAATCAGTGCTTTAAATCACATTCATACACTGATGGGACACATATCAGATGCAATGATGGTTCAATGCCTTGCCCAGTGACACTTCGACATGTGATGGAATAGTGGGGAATCGAACTGCCAACTCTCGCATTGGAAGAACGACCCCCCTAACCACTCTTCCACAGCCGTCCCACAATTAGTGACCGGGCTTTTTGGGCTGTTTCAAAGACCAAGTATAAGTTTGACTGCATATCTTGGAATAACTATGCCTCTAATTGCTGGAAGATATGTGAATAAAAAAACAGACATGAGTTTTATATCTGTGATTCAGTTTTAATATAATTAAACACATTTAAAATCACAGTATACTTTGCAAAATATACCTTAAACAGGTAAGTATTTGTGAAATAGATAGAATTGTATAATTGTAGAATAATCTCCATGCAACAATGCAAAAAAACACATGATCAAATAAAATAGTTAAAAACATAAAGAAAACCTGAAAGTTGATTATTCTGATCTGATGATTGGACTCACCATTGTACAAAAACTGTGTTGATCCCTCGTGATCTCCGAAAAAACAATTTTCAAACCCAACGACGCTTGCAATATAAAATCTTTCAGATCTCAAAAGTACATTAGAAACAAGTCAACATTTTGTCTTTGTTTTTTATAGCCACATGCTGTAAGAGAAAAAACTCCACTGTGACCAATGTAAAAGCATCAAACTGATTGGTTCAACAAGACAGGATGTGGAAGAAAAGCGGCACATGAATAGCAGAAGTAACAGCATGTTTCATTTCCTTGTTTTGCGATGTTCACAGCTTTACTGCCTTACTGGATTAACATCAAAAATAGAATATTGTGTGTCAGCAGAGTGCAAATTAGGTCATAAAAAATAATAATGCAGGTAAATAAAAACAATTGTCCAGGTTCTTCCCAACATTTAAATATTTACACACCACATGAAAGTAAACTCAGAGATTCCAATTTTTTGTACTTTTATAATGTCTCCTTGAAGAGATTGCTGTACTGTTTATGACTCTCAGTAGACAGTACACTTCTGAGGCTAAACCAGAAGTATGGTTGTGCCTGGGGGTTTGTTGGCCATTCAAGAACTGATCGTTTATACAGTCTCTTCCGTAATCGCAGATACTTTGAATTGCAAGGTAGTTTCTCCAAAGAAATAAGTACTATCACATCATTTTTTTCATCCATTAGTCTTTGGTGGGCCATGTAGAAGGCTGTTCTGAAGTTCCCTCCTTTGATGTATTTTTTGGTGAGGATGAACACAGTCCTTTTGCTCCTCTGGATGCTCTGAGAGAGGTTGTCAATCAGGGGACATCCAGGGACCCAATCTCGCTCCTCCAGACACAGCGTCAAGCGGTGTTCTCCATGGCCCTCCAGATGAGTGCACATCTCTTTCATCACCCACTCTGCCACCGCGGGATCATCTTTGTCATAGATCACAAAGGCATCATAGAGCTCACTCTGAGAGCGCAGGCGGCCGTAGCCTTTGAGCTTTGCCCTGCAGAAGTGGTAGATGTACCACACGTCCCACAGAAAGAGGTGACTGGAGATGGACAGGGTGAGGAAACTGAGGAGGAGGAATGTCATAAGGATGTAGAGGGTGATTGACAGGAAGGAATACTGGCAGGCCGTCAAGTCCACCGAAACCACAGGATGGCCTCGTTGTGCACCCGGAGAAGCACAGGTAACATCTATTCCCAGCCGAGGGATGGTCACTGTGGTTCTGTTCAGCCAAGTGATGAACCAAGTGGCATTGCAGGTGCAAAGAAATCTGTTTTTGTGCAGAAGTAACATGTCCATCTGCTTAACCACATTGTCTGGAAAGCTGGATTCCTCAATATACTTTATGTGGTTAAAGCTAAGATCCAGATATTTTAAGCTGAAAGCATCATTGAGGAAATTTGGTGTGAGTTTAAAGATTTGATTTTTGTGTAGAATAAGATTCTCGAGTGATGAGGTACAGTTTGACAGCATTCTTGGAACAGTAGTTAGGTAGTTTCCACTAAGGTCTAAAACACGTAAAGACTGTAGAAATGAAAGTCTCCCCCAATTGAAAGATTTTAGTTTGTTGCTCTTAATGTAGAGATGTGACAGCTTGTCTGGTAGACCATTGAAGACTTCTGGTTGTATAGAAATAAGATTGTTATGTGAGATATCAAGGACTTTTAGATTTATCAACTTTTTGAAATAGTTGACATATCTAGTGTCCCCATCTCTCCACAACATGTCTAAGCGGTTATCTCTGAACTCTAATCTCTCTAGAGATTCACTCTCCATCTCCATGTTAGTTGAAGTGGAAATCTTATTGTGGTTCATCCGCAGTGTCTTTAGTTTTTTTAAATTTTTAGTGAAATTAAGCATGTGGGTCAAACCCTCTGACTCAAAATAATGATTGTTGTTGCTTACATCTAAGACAACCAGATTCGTCAGCTCTTGAAATGCAGAGGAGTAGAGCAGGTCCAGGCGATTCCATGAGAAGTCCAGGTACTGTAAGCTTGTCAGGTTGATGAATTCAGATCCATTTAGGCTTTGGCTCATGGCGTTTCCAGACAGATTGAGACATTTCAGCTCTTTCAAATTTAAAAACCTTGAGTGCAAGAAAAATATGTTGTTTCTGCTGACATCCAAAGTCTTTCCAAATTTACTGCACTCTTCCTTGACAAAGGATGTAATTATTCCAAGTTCCTTGTCTTTGTATTTGCAGCTGCGGGCATATTCATCATATCTGAAGTAATGGATCTCTCTTACTTCCTTGTTTTTGAACTGATCAGTCTCTGACATGGGGGACCAGAGAGAGGGCTCTACTCCATTAAAACCAAGCTCATCTTGGCCATCAGAAGGGGATGATATTTTGTTGTCAGACAAACTTATTATTTTAAAGCTTTTTAATTCCATCAGAATACTCAGGTTTGCCATTTTAATAAAGTTTGTACCAAGATCTACAACCTCCAGATTGGATAGAGGTTTTAAAGGAGCAATGCTGTCCTGCTTTAACTGCTGAAACACATAACCTTTGATTCGAAGAATCTTAAGAGACTTGAGGGAGGAGAAACTGGGTGACAGTCTGAGAGTTTGAGGATATCTCTGAAGCTCATAATTAAACGACAGGTCCAGTTCTTCTAGTTTACCCAGGTGCAGAGGGAAGCTAGTGACCCCAATCTCTCTGGCTAAAAAGTTCGATGAGAGGTCAAGCACTTTGAGATCTTTCGTGCTGGCAAACCATTCCGGCAGCACACATGTCAGCGAGTTACTGTGCAGTCGTAGTGTTTTTAGTTTGGTCAACATTTTAAAAGCTGTCTCACTGATTTTAAGAGGTGCATTGTTCGAACATGGACTGCACGGGAAAGGGGCATTGTAGCATCGAGGACAATTTCCACTGATATCTAGAATCTCAAGGTTGGTTAAGTTTCTGAAATCCTCATCAGTGACCTCTTGAATGTTGTTGTTGTAGAGATACAGTTCTTTCAAACTTGTAGGCAGTTGCTGGGGAATGAAGGACAAGTTGTTTGACTTGAGAGATAATAATGTTAAATTGTTTAACTGTTGAAATGCACCATTTGCTATATAATATGAGGCATTACAGGGGTTACGATAATAGCAGTTCTGTCCTAGATATAGCACTTGAATATTCTGGATCTCAGTGAGGTTTGCTTTAGAAATGTAAAAAATATGATTTACTTCCAAACTCAGCAGAATAAGATTTGAAGGCAAGCCTTTGGGTATGCTGTAGAGCTGATTTCCATCCAGATACAGTGCTCTTAAATTCTCCAGTGTGGTAAAGGTGTTTTCCTCAATCGTCACACTCTTTGTGCACATGTGGTCCTTTGGGCCGATTTTGATGGGCACACAGTTGCACCTCATGTCGATCTCTGTCAGGTTATCCAGACCGTGAAAAGAGGTTGAGTTTAATTTTGGAATATGGTTGATGGTGAGAGTCAGGTTGGTAGTCTCTCTGGGAATAGCACTGGGGATTTCCATGAGGCTTCTATCGGTGCAGTCCACTTTCACCTCCGTTCCATTGCTGACCTTGCTGACGTCACATGGCAGAGTTTTTGGGTAAGAGATGCCAGTTGTTGATTTATTGAAATGAAACCAAAGGCCAAGTAGTGTCACACAAATCTGCACAAAAATAGAAACATCAATGAAAGTGGTTCGAAGAAATGATCGCATAAAAAAACAAATTGCACAAAAGCGTTAGAAGTATTTTGAGTCAGAGTGAAGGTGAGGAATTACTCAAACGAGTAACTACATTTTCAACATCTTAGATTACAGAATATCTAACCAAACCACCTCAGTTTAGCTACATGTGAATCAAAAGTAAAATAATAAATATAGCATACTTACTAACTGAAGAGACATTGTAACTTTAACAAGAGGTCCTTCTTCTGTTGTAAAGCTGGTCTGAATAGTAAAGAGCTCTAATGTTACAATCAGTTCTGAGGTGATAGTGTGAAAGTAGCAGGTGGCTGTGTTGATCCATTGTGTGTATAATTAGTCAGCATCACTTCCTATTTGTTTCAGACCACTGACACTGAGCAAATGTTTAAGGATCTCACTCCAGTTGTAAAGTATAGCGGCACAATTGAAGAACTTGTGGCTGTACTTTTGGCTATGACATAGATGAAAAAATGGTTTCATTTCTGCAGAAGAAGTAGAGGAAAGTGAAACATTTGAACAAGGTTTACAAATTTACACAGTAAACCAGGCATTTTTTTTCTGCCATTTGTGGCTGTTTGTGGCTGCATGGCTGAATAACATCCACCCCCCACCTGTTCACATAACAGGCAAGTCTTGTCTGAAAATACAAATGGATTACATTTTTTAAATAGGGGTAGCGGACAGTTCTGATCATTTGAAGTAGGGTTATGTTAAAAATTTATGAGCCATTATGTTTTTGCCTGATCTGGATAGCTCTTTGAACAAATTCTGTTCAACAAAACATAATTTATTTCTGATTAAATTGATAAACTAATGCACATGTTTCAAACTCAAGGCTCATGGGCCAAATCTGACCTTTATCAATATTTTGTTTGGCCTCAAAGGTAATTTTTTATTTTAACTGTAGCATAATTTACACCTTTTTTCACTGTGTTTAGTACAGTTGGACAACTTTCATTAAAAAAAAAGTGAGATTGATTTTTTTCTGTAATCATTGATTTTGGTGTGAAAAGAGTAACAAAATCATGTTTAATTGTCTTTTTCTATGTTCTCTTCTTATTTTAAAGTCAAGTTATTGGATTTTTGGTGAGATATTTCCTTCCGCGGAGGTCCGTGCGGACTCTAGGTGGACTCAATGCGGACTCAAAGAGGCCGTCCGCGGGACTGGTCCGCGCAGCGATCAATTTTTTACGTCCGCATCCGCGGTGTTGCACAATAAACTGCCCGCCGAATTCACATCAAACTGTTTATAAAGCTTATAAAGTTGAGAATCTGTGTCATTTGTGAACGAAATGGAGTCAAAATTTGAAGAGCTTCTCATGGAGGAGATTAGAAAACTTCATGACACATCAATGAAGGAATCTAAAGACTTTCAGCGAGCAACAAATTCGTGGGAGGAAATGGCTCAGACCCTGGGTTAGGTAAGTTTGTTTCTTTTGTTGTTTTAAAAGTAAAATGCAAACTATCCCTTCCTCCTTGTCCTTGACGCCATGACTGTAATTGCGAGAAATAAAGAATTTGTCAGGCGGTCAGTACGCTTGAGTATGACGTCACAAATGTCCGCGGACAATATGCGCGGAGTCCGCACGGCTCACGGACACAGTATGCCCGAGTATGTGGGAGCCTTAAGACCCGAACTCTTCCATTGCAATGCATTTTTGCCCACAAATGGGGTGCCAGGTCCTAAGAGGTTAAAATTATTGGCATACATAGCCTGAATTTATACATCTCTTTATCAAGTCCCTAGCACCTTAATGTCATGCACTCATTCAAACACACTTTCACACACTGATAGTGGTAAGCTACATTATAGCTACAGCCACAGCACACTGACAGACGTGAGGCTGCCATGCACTGGTGCCCTCTGACCAATTGGGTGAAGTGTCTTGCCTGCCTATCATGGTACTAGTAAAAATGCAACATGCAAACCAATAAAAAAACAACTAAGAGAAGAATTTTCAAGTTTTATTTTATTGATGTTGACAAAAATAACAAGAAAGTACTTAATATTCATGTGTAAATAATTCATTAAAACAAGTGATTCAACAAATGAAAAAGTTGTATGCCTTACATTAAAACATCTTGTCTTATGCAATGATTTGTGTAGAACTTTTAGTTTATGCATTTCTCAAACATTATATATATATATATATATTTTTTTTTTACAGTTTATAAACAAGATACGCATAGAATAGTAATTATTTACATCTCTTCACATATCAATGAATAATTAAAATAATCCTTATTGTATAATATTTAATAATATACTTAAGAGGGAGGTCATATGCTTTTTAATAGAGGGCTTTATATAATCTCTTTAAAACTTTTAATTCATATAATTTCATAGATTCTTTAGATAATAAAATATTGTATAGACAAGGCAAGATTTTTTTTCACAGCAATTCACATTGGGTTTTCAAAACCCATGTCCCTCATGTATGGCTTAAAAAATCAACAATCAGAAATAAACAGTTTTTTGTTGAGCAGTGTTTTCAGTGAGTTGGTTAGTGTGTTTGTAATAACAGAAATGGTGGCAGAGTAATGTATCAATGCATTCACACTTTGGTCACAGGGGGAGCCACCTGCAGCCACTTCAGCAGCTTTCAGCAAACACACGTAGTTCATAACGACCTCATCCACCTTCACTACCACCTCGCGGCATTCGCTCTCAATGATCAGGCCCTCCACCAGCGACATGCAGGCTTGCGCCAAGCAACACAGTGTGTGGAAACTGTGTGTCAGAGTGAGCAGCAGCTCCTCCGGGCTGCTGTACTCGGTGGCCATCTGACTGCAGGCGGAGCTCAGTGCTTTGGCCTGCAGTGAAAGCAGCTGGGACAGCATCTCCATGTCAGCCTCACTGACCTCAGGTACATCACTTTTGGGCTTCTGTCTCACACTGCAACGCAACACACTGATCATATCTAAGGCATCTTTCCGTGCTAGTGCAAACCCTGTGTGAAGGCTATATGTTTTGCCCTTCATTGAATTTATATAAGCTAGCCTGTCTTTGAGACCCATGGTGTTCACAGATGAGGGCACGTTGCTTTCCTCAGCTTTGCAGCCTTCTTTCAAGGCCACGTTTTTCTTGCAGCTTAAAGAAACTGAGCTCTCAGAGAACAGAACGTGTGAATACATCTCTCTGTCTTCATCACTAACTTGAGCGTTTGACGCTTTCCTGAGGAAGCAGTGACTAAATGGCCCACGGCACCTCCACGCTCCTGCATCCGACCTTGGAGCTGTTGACTCCGGCAGCAACAGCGAGGTTCCTGCTGGCTGTGCTCTTCCCGTCGAATCCGAGGCGACTGATCCCTGGGACAAGCTCTTGGGTAAGGTTTTGGCAGAGAACACTCTCGGCTCTTTTTGGGGATCTTGAGACTGCATATTCTGACCACCAATCTTCCCTGTAAGCGTGGCTTTGGTCTTTCCTATCAGTGTTTCTAAGCTCTTTGAAGCTGGCATTAAGGTGCTCCAGCTTCTTCTGAGCATGTGAACCCTGTGCAACTTCCTGAGGCTGCCTGTTGTCTGGCCACATGACGATAGGTCGAGCTCAGGACTGGCCAGTGTTACCTCGCTGGGCTCTGTGCTACTTCGTAAAGATAAAGGTGATATGATTGTGGTGGTGGTACTGGTCTCATTACAGAGAGTGAAAGATGACTCTTTCCCAGTCTTCTTCAGCTGTGTGCAAGCTACACTAGGGGTAGTAGGAAAACAGAGAGAACTGTTAAGTATCAAAAGATTCTCTTCAAAAGTCTAAGTTACAAAAATAATGCAACAAACACACAACTTATCCGTTAGCTAATGCTAATGCAAGATATATTAGAAAGTCTCATGTCACACATTAGTTCTTTCACACAGTGCAAAACAAAGAGAACCAAAGCAAGGTTTTCAGACTAATGTTTAGTAAATCATCAGTTGTTTAGGTTACACAGCTCCAGACTCTGCTTGAAAAGAAATCTTACACCAAGCTGAACAGAAAACTTGAGAGGCCTGCTTTTAGGAAACAGAAGGAGCAACATAGGGAACTGGTTCAATCAGCATTATAGTGGGCCAAAAGTTTAGCATTTATCACCATGGTGTCAGTCACTTTTTAATGTACAATGGCCGTTTGCTTTTGTTTTTACAATGTTTTAGTTTAAAATATAGCCAACAAACCTAATTGGAAGCTTGGACATTCCTCACAGATACAGATATAAAAGAAAGATTGACTCTATTTATTTCCAACACTGGGATTATTCTTATCCAGTGCTTTCTTCCCACTCTGGAGGAGTATTGAAGGAACATATAGCTTCACAATCTTACCAGAAAAGTTGACAGCTAATATTAAAAACAAACAAATTTCTGAATGTCACAAGGAGACAGGCAAAAAGTGTTTCTAATTTAATTTCTGAGGTTTGACATTCTTGGCACTATTTCTGCACTTTTTTTACACATGAATTAGAGCGGCCCCTTCTTGTTTGGTCTTACCTGTGGTTTCTTTCATCTTGGGCACTCTGTGACCGCTGTCACGTGTGCTTCCAAAGCCCGGCTCAGCACTGGTAGCTGCGTGGATCTTCCTCAGCAAGGTGGGGTCCAACGGATGGCTGGCTTTCCCCAGCGCTGGTCCATAAGCCTTTTCCTCAGCAGCAACATAATTCAACCCCTTGAGCGAAGTGTCTGATAGTACATGCATATTGTCAGTGGCACAAAGCGGGGAATCCATGGGTGTGACACAGCTGCTGCCACCAGTGCTACATCCAGCGTCTATAGAGGAGCATTGGGAGCTTTGGAGGGAATGAACCCCTTCGCTTTGAATTGAGGACATGCGCTTGCTAACATGGTAATCATATAAACGTGTGACTTCTTGCTCTGACTGTGGAGGCTTTATCTGCTTCTGCTTAATATCCTGTGAAGCTGCATCGCTCTCCGCGGGGAAGGGTCCTTTGGATGGGGAAAAGAGTCGGGCATTTAACTGTTGGCTTCTTTCATCTAAGTCCTGTTTCTCTGCCTTCACTGTCAGCCTATCTGCGTGGGAAGTCTGTGAGTCATTTGCACATTCTGGTGCGAGATTCTCTGCCATTTTGTTTCCCGGTGCTCTCTGCTGCCATTTTTGATGTCTGTCTTTACAGTGAGTTCGCCCCAAATCAAGTTGATTCATGTAGTAGGAATCTCTCACAGTGAAAGCGTTATATTTCCCAACAAGATGGGGGGCCTCCTCTTTAGCGGAGTCTGGAGAAGTCATGTGTGTTTGATCAGAGGAATGGCACGTATCTCCTTGGATACCAATCTCCGTCTCCCTCTGTTTCCCTTTCTGTCTGCTCATTAATGAGCCCATGTGCATCTTAGTGAAGTACTCGCTGACTGATTTTATTTCCATAGTCTCTGGTTCCATCTCACCACCATCTGAGTGAAAAATCTGTGACGAGGCAACGGCAGAGGACTTCGCCTCCCCCTGATGCTCTTCACCTGTGCTCCCCTCTGTCTTTTCCTCATTTATGGCGAGGTATCCTTGCAACATGGCTGCATGCGTCCTCGGGTGGCTCTCTGAGTGCCTCTGAGCAGCAACCAACTCGGAGCTCTCTGTCATCTCAGAGGAGTTTGTCTCATTGCCAGAATCTGAAGACTCCGGGCTAAATGCTCGTGATATTTCTACACCTGTGTATCACAGAAAGACAAGTACCTCGTTAACAAATTTCTTCTAATGCACATGGGAAATATCAAGAAGACATTTAGTGGTAATAACAATGCAAATGAACTTGATTATGAAAACACAATTGAATAGCAGAAACATTAACAGATAAGAATCACTGCAAGGCATCATCCCACCTGCAATTTTAACAGAATATGAGCTCTATAAAATATCTAAACGTTGGCAACTTTACACATTACTGAAGCAATGCTCTGCAACCTTTTTAAGTAGGGAAATTCTATTAGTCTGCAAAGCATATTTACAGGTTTTCAGTTTCACATGAACAAAGGTAGAAGCAGTAAAAATGTATGTGTTTATCAAATATATATATATATCCTCATGGATAAAATTTAGGATTCTATTTGAAGCAGATGAATTATCTTCTAACATTAAACAATAATTCACCACTCTTTATTCAAGTTGCTTTTCAGTTATTAGCCACCACTGTCTGGTCTTATGAGAATGAAAAAACAAACAAAAAACATGTGGTGAGCATGTTGACTAGTCTTACTGGCTGCTGCAGAATGAACAAATGCAATCTGAGTTGAGATAATGACAGATTTAAAAACAAAGACTATTTCTGAACAGAACGTGACATCAGAATATTATCTAGGCATTCTGCTGAAATAACTGCCGACTTCATAAATTTAAAGAGCTCTGACCTAGTCTAAATTTACTCTGTATGCTCACCTGAAATCATCTAAGAATGTGTGAGAACATATACTGTATGACCACCCTGAAGTGAAACAAAAAGGTCCTAAAATGTTAATGTAAGATCATTAGAATATATATTAAAAGGGGGTTCTGTGGGGAAATTATAATCAATTAATATCTTACCTGTTGTAGATAGCTTTTTGAATAGCCTCAGCTTAGAGAACAAGTTTAATTCTGAACAGATGCATGAGCTAACAGCTGGTCCAAGCAGGTCCAAAACCAAACTGTAATTTAGAATTGCTAACCGATGGGCATAGAAAAGAAAAATATATATAATTTAAACTATCCTCTATAAAATATTTGTGAGTACAGTTGTTTTCAAACGGTAGATGTTATCCACTCTGGTTTTGTCTTGTCAGCAGTTAGCTTATCCATCCAGTCAGCATTAAACTCTATTTATCTTAACTTAGGTTGTTCTATTTACAACAGTTGAAATATTAAATTATTATAACTTATTCACATATACCAGGAATGTGTCAAACTCAGGTCCTCAAGGGCTGCTATCCTGCATGTTTTCTTTGTTGTTCTGCTTCAACACACCTGATTCAGTGCTTCAATTAACTCCTTAAATTCTGTAGAAGCCTGTTAATCATCCATTCATGCAAATCAGGTGTGTTTGAGCAGAAAAACAAGAAAACATGCAGGACAGTGGCCCTTGTGGACTAGAGTTCGACACCTGTGACATAGATCTTTTTCAAAAAAATAGGAACTATTGCATTAACTCATGTTTGCAGAGATTCAGCCTTCAAATCTGCAAAAACCATAGTCAGTTTATTCAAGAGAAGTTTGTAATTGAAAGCAGCTAAAATTTTAGGTGGTTGTTATTCCTTATTTCTAAATGAATGTGAACCTATAATTTTGATAACATCTGTTGATGGGCATTTAAGAATATTTATTCTAAATCTTCCTGTAATAGCAACAAACCTACTACATTGCAGTTTATGGAAATGAGCAAAGCAAAACAGAAAAAAAACCCAACAAATAACTGATGAATCCTAAAGTCTGCACTTTCTAACAAATGACAAAATACTCACAAATGGAAACATAAAACAGAATGGGCTTTATTAAAAAAAATCAACAAATCATAAGTGAATGGCTGAAGCATGTATAATGTTAATGGATGAATGTTACAATAGTATAAGAAGAACCTGTGCTACTCTCTGACTGTGCCGGACTCTGTTCTTCAGAAGCAGCCAGTGCCTCGAGTGCCTGTAAGGTAGACACCACAGCATCGTCCAAAGGCTCCCCAGGGCCCTCTGCTCGGTGGGTGGTCACTGAATCTATTAGAGACACTGGAATATCATTACAGGCTCCCTTGGCCCGAATCCCAGCTCCCTGCTGTTCATCTTCATCTGAGCTGTCTCTGAAACCAGGAGGAGGAGCAGCAATGGCCATGTTCAGAGAGTGCAGCAGCACGTCGTTGTCCTCCTCATCGTTGACATCCGGAGGGGGAGGGAGGGAGGTCAAGTCAATGATGTCATCACTGGACCCTGAGAGTGTAAGCAACATGGGCTTGTCTATGTCGCTCATCACCATGTCCTCCTCACAACTGATGTCATCCTCATCCTCTGCATCATCGGTTGTCTCTGCGTAGCAGATGTCATGCAGTAGTGGCTCCTCGATGCACTCCGTAGGACCAAAGATTTTGGTGGAGTACTGATACCCCTCCTCTATAGCTTCCATCATTTTATAATCCTCCTCAAGGCGCCTGTACATGGGGCTTTGATTGTCTGCAATTTCTGGGCTTTCATCCATCAGTCTCTGGTAGCCCAGGTTTTGAGGGTTCACACTGTCCAAAGGAGGGTCCCCAAATATGAAGGAAACCTTTGCATTCCTGGAGGAGTCCTGGGGCTTTGGTCTTGGGAGGTTGAGATAGGTTTGGGGACAAGGAGGTCTACAGCACTCTGCTCTCTCTGACATGTGCATTGGATGCTGGGGCTGGTGGATCTCTGTTATGTAGACGGGTTGACCTTCACACCTGCTGTGGTCGAGGTATTCACACTCGTGGTCTGAATACTCTTGGCTGCACCTCTGGTTATTTCTGTCTTCGCAGCTTTTGTGGGGTATGCTGTACGTACACTCGATGGCCTGGAAGTTTTGCTTCACTTTAGCAGTGTTGCCTGCAAAGAGGAAACAGAAAACAGGAAAAGTATTTTTAAATTCAGCACATTCTCTTGAGTCATCTTATTAATGTGACAGAATTCAGTTGTTTTCATACTATTTGTGTTTTTGGCCACGTTAAAGATGGAACGCCGAGAGTCCACAAGTAATCTGTAGTAGCCAGCAGTCAAACAGGCTAGATTCATCGCATCAACCGACTCCATTAGCAGAGTGATGGGCTGTAAAAGAAACAAATAATCAGACGGAAAATTAGGTTTTGCAAAAGACTGATGAACAGAACTGTGTTTGGTTAAAAAGTCTGTTAACCTTAACATCTAGAACATGTAGTTCCACTCTAACTCGGTTCTCATCTTCTGTATACATCTCAATGCGGTTAACATGGCTGAAGTCAGCCAGAAGTGCCACCAGATTAGTTTTGGTGTTTATCACATGACTGATGCCATATTTGGGTCCCACCAGCAAAGTTACTTCTGTGTGCTTCTCTCCTTGCTGTGAAAAGAAAGAGACACCAAGCGCATTATTGTCTGAGCAGCGTGGTTTCAGCTGCATGCGTGTGGTGGGAAGATGGTGTTACTCACAACCAGGGTTGATTTAAACACACGTCCTCCATATAGCCTCAAATCACTGAGATACTTCAGATAATGCACCTTTGCCTGCAGGGCAGTCAGCTGGAAAAGGGAAGGGGGAGATATTGGATAAGATGTGAACTTGAAGACATATAAAGCAGAACATTTTAAAAATGCAAGACGATATCGAAGCCATCTATAACCATCATTACAAATTTTAACCCTACACCAGGTGGTATAAGTGAGTCAGATGTGGCATAAAGAAAACAGGAAAAAAGGCACAGATACAGAGAAAAAAATTAAAAATAAAATGATAAGATTTAGGTGTCTACCTTTTTACCAGGTGGCACCAAGTTTTGATTGGTTTTTAAGATGTGGGTAAGTGCTTTTTTGATATTCTTCTCTTTCATGCTGGACAGCACAGCAGGAGGTAGGAACAAGGCCAGACCCCACTCCTTCCTGCGGATGCACAGTTCATAAAACTCTATCACTATGAAAAACAGTCATAACCTCACTTAATCAGGATTTGGTGCACGGATTAACTTTCCAAAGTTTTCATAACCAACCAATAAAACAATAATACTCATTGGATCATTATTTGTTTTACAGTATTTTCCAGCACTAAAACAGTTTTCTGGGTAAAATAAAATGGTTCAGAGTCAGAAAACCGTGGACTCCAGCAAGCTTGATGTTCTGTAAAGTCCAAAATACTTACTCAATATACTTCAGGGAAACTTTCTGAGTCTGCTTGGTATTGATGGTTAAAATGTACATTTGCAGAGCAGCCAAACGGAGGGCTGTGTCATATTTCAGCTCTGACCCAAATCTTTCCAGTACCACATCATTACAGCTCTGAATGAAGAAGAGACAGAGAGAACAGGACAATACTACTTGTCAGACCCAAGGTGGGCAGATGCTAAATCTACATTTTGACTCTGCTTGTTGTCATACTGCAAACATAAGAACTATTAAAATCCACTGAGAAAAGTATGTGGGCATTTTCACCTGGACATAGAGATACTCAAAGGCTATGGCGTCTCTCCGAAGCAGGTCCACTGGATCCTTTGGGACAAAAGTGATCCGAAAGAAGCACTTCATCTTGTGTGACCCTGGCCTCTGTGTCACCTAGAACATGACCAAAGATAAGGAGAGTCCTATTAGTTAGGAGGCATTTTATCAATATAAAGCAAATTAAACTTGAAAATGGTTAGCTTAACTTAGAATAAAAAGGAACACATGGAGAAATATCTTTGTTAGCTCTCATAAAAACAACCCTACTTCCTACTGTATTTACTAATAAAAAATGTTTTCCTGCACATGTGACTCCTGGTTTCTCCCACAGAATAATTGTATAGATTTTTTTCTCTTTTTGTGCAGTAAATTAACCTTTTTCACTAATCATACTAAAGAAAATGCAATTGTATCCGTTATGTATACAACACTTTAAATGCAGAAAAAGATGAAGTCTGTTTTGAAGTCTCACCTGAGTTAGCATTTCCTGCTCATGCAGGAGCATGAGTTTGCTCGCAGACCCCTCAGCTCTTTGCTCCAGCATCAGTGAGAAGTGCTCAATGCACTTAATGGATAGCTTTTCTTGAAGGGTCAAGATGACATCCTGTCACATAGACAAAAAGCTATGCAGATGCAGCAGCTACTATGTTCTCAGCTCAGAGCCAAAGCATATTTATATTTTTTCACAGCTGAAACAGTTTAAAAGTATGAGCATTTTCACATATGCAATCATAATTTCTAAATGCAATAAAAAAAAAATAATGCAAATGTGAATCACCAACTTCCCACCTCATCACAATAATTTATGCTCCAAATCCTTTTTTCTTGAATCATAAGTTCAGCATAAATAAGGTTCTGAATGTCATCGTTAAACAAAGAGTCTGCACCTCTGAATGTAAAAACCAAACATCACTTTAAGTTACGTAAGAGCGTTTCACTGCGAAAGGAGCTTCTTCCCAGCACCTACCTTAATGGATGTGCTGCTGTCGAATTTAAATGATTTAGTCTGCCCATTCTCCAGGTACACCTTCAGAACATTTGGCATAAAAAGAAGGGAGTTGTCTTTGACTGTTTCCTGAGGAGAGAATAGGAATCATAAGAATAACAACTCTGTCTCTTTTTTTTTTTTTAAGAACTGGAAATCATTCATTTGTTGTAGTGCAGAGATGATGGCTGTGAAAACGTTCATTTGAAGACAGAAATAAATGTAGAACAGATGCAGGACTATAAAGAAACGACTATAAGGAAACAAACGAAAGGCTTTTGGACAAAATAATGTTCTCAAATTCCATGACCTACAGTCAGTTAATTCTGCATGATATGCAAATTTAAAACCGCAAACTTGGTTTTGTCCAATGCTATTTTATCTAAGTGAATTTTATTACAATAAATAAATTACTTACTGGAACTTGTCCATTGATGATGACCTCCTCAGCAAAGCGGACTTTGACAGGATTGGTCTTTAACTTGGCCTTTTTGGCTGCGCTGATAAACGCAGATTTTGGTGACTTAAATGAAAAAAAAAAAGGAAAACAACAGCAAGAATAAAAAAAAAGATTTAACTTTTTCAGAGATGAGTCATGTAATTCCCTCTTAAAACATATAAGTTCACTTGTTGTCAATGCAATCAGCGCAACACAAGAAAAATATCTTTTTGACATCAGCTCATTGATTTTATAAACAAAACCTCACATAAAAAGAAAAAAAATATATAATAGAACAATCTATTAAGTACTTTTTAAATGTAATTATCTCCACCTGAATCCAATTTTAAATTTAGCCATTTCTTTGTGCCTGAAACCAAGAAAATTCAATATTTGTATCAACTGTTATCAAACTTTGATGACAAATGCCAAATGATACATTTTCTTTTTTTATGAGCATGCACTGGCATTTTTGATGGTTTCTGGAAGGAATCCAAGCATAAATCTTTTCCCACTGACTTATTATGTGAACTACAAACAAAGGCTGCATAGAGTGCACGCTCCTGGGAGTGTGTGCTCACGACCATCTGTTGCTTTGTGACTTTAGGAAATGTTGATGTGGCAGGTTCATATTAGGTCTTTTGTGAATCTGACTCTTCAGTATCAGAGGAGAAAAAAAAGGCTTAGGAGGTTGGACTTTCTTTGAGCTACACGTGGCTCTAACAATTTAATAAAAGCATAACTGATTTTGTGCCAGCACAAACATATGGAGTCATGTTTAGAGTTAACAAAATAATCAGATCCAAATGCACCAATGGCTCATTGGAATTTCATACAAAGAGAAGAAACTCACAGGGTATGGCTGAATGACAGTCAGCAGTATGGTCTCCTTGCAGCTCCTGCAGGACACAAAAGAAAATGAAAGGGATTTTTTAAAAACATGTTTATGAATTACAATACAACTGTTGTGCCTTTTAGTCATTTTAGAGTTAAGATCTATGAATTAGTGGCCACATGGGCACTTTTCCCTGTGCTGTTGTTTACAGTTTGGCACGTAGGTCAAACAAGGACTAAATGCTTCCAGCATCAGTGAATATTCTACTGAGTTGCTCAAAAATATCAACACCAGCATATGACTGAATCAGACTGAATGAAACAGGTGGCTCAGATAATACATCTGCCCACGTGAAATATTGCGTTTTATACTAAAGCACTGCAGAATGATATAAACATAATAAAATACAGCACAGTGATGGATTCTCCATGCCAATGAATATTAAACAGTTATGCAGATACAGACATGTGGAGGAATTATTAATAAATGGCTTGTTTTTTGTGTTGTTTAATTAGTTGCAACAGGTTGGACATCAGACCCACCTGACGAGGTCGATAACCCGCTCTCTGGGTGCTGAACTGACTGGCTCATCATTAATCATGATGATCTCGTCCCCTGGGATCAGTTTGCCTTCTGACGGACCCCCTGCCAAAACACATCAAACTTCAGGTGCTGAAATTGTGCACAGCTGTCTCAATTTTTCTAAGTGTTCTGTCTCTTGGCTCAAAGCTCTACTTGACGCTTACTCATCCAGGGCTGTTAAAACCACTGAATCATCAGCATAAGTGGATATTCCCCCAAGCTACATTTTAGTTCATCTCATGCTGATAAAGTTGTGGCTGCGGACTGAATGAGTCAGCGTCGGTGGGTCACGTTTACCTGGTGTGACTGAGCGGACCACCACGGGTTTCTCACTGCCGGCCACAAATCCAAAGCCAAGCACGGGGTCGCGCCTCATGTCCACCTTCCGGGGGGCCGGTGGCACAAACTTGTCTCCATCCAGCCGTACTTCCTCCAGGGAGCTGCTCTTCGAGATGTGACTAGGGGAAAGATTAAAACATTTATTAGATATTTTTGTCACTTTGTGAGTCACGTTTGTGTGGTGCTGAGCAGCAAAGCATACTGTCAAAGCAAAAGTCTAGATCTTTTGAAGTGGAATCCTGAAAATGTCTACAAACAGTAATTATCTTACCTGTTACACATAGCTTATAGATTTTTGTGTTTTTGTTTCTTTTTGTGAATGAGTAACCAGATTGAGAAGCTAACAGCTAGATCTGGCATCTGGAGTTGAATGTCATTAAATCCTCGCTGAAAGTGCTACTGCTAGCTGCATCTGCTCCTTTTTGTGCTTTCAAATAACCATAGAGATATAAATTATATATTAATCACCAGCAAAATTGACAGATCTGAGCAATTATTTAAGTTATTATTGTTTTTTTTGAAAGAATGTTTGGAGAAATAGTTTTAATGTCCATTTGTTAATATGAGTGATGCTAATTTCTAGCTTAGAGAGATAATCAGTCAGTTACCTATGAGTGTCTCATTCTATAACAACAACCAAAATGTTGCTGCATTTTGAATGTCTGATGACCAGACTTTACATCTTTATCCTTCAGTTGCCTTGATCTGGTCAATCATCCAGATATCCTTCAAAAAGGACTTTTTAGCATTTGAAGCTTTAAAAAAATATGCAAAAAACATATATAACTCTCGCATATTGTACAATTTGATTGTTTTCTGTGCTCCTTCACTTTCCCTGGTTGTACAACCAGCAGCAGCAACTCCATATGGCGCCAACAATGTTGGTTAATTAAAGCTCTCGGCAAGACAGTGTGTAATTCACAGTTATTTTTACCACACAATCTATTCACCACTAAATACCAACAATTAATCTTTCATGGCACAAAGACACAGTGAGATCTGCCAGTCAGATTTCTTAAACCTTGATAAAAAAAAACTGACACAAGAATAGCAGTTTCAAAAATATTCATTGATTATCAGCTAATATTTTGGTAGATTATACAGCTGGTTCTTTCAAGAATAAAAGACATGAGTTCTGCCAGCAGAATGTCAAATGCTCAATGCACATAAAAATTGTACTCAGTTTAATAACTTAAACAGGAAAAAAATATACATTACAGGCAGTAGGTGTATTCCATAGGGACTTCTTATATCTATCAGTTACCCTGATAAGCATGAAGCTTCACCACACTACTAAATCCTATCAAATGTTTTTCTCACTTTTTTAGATTGTTGTTTATTGAAATTCCAATTCTGTTTCAAAATAACTTAATTTCCAGTCTTTTTTTCTCTTTTTGTGCAGTAAATTCAATTAAATCAAATTAAATTAATTTCCCCTCCTAAAAAACTGTGACATCATAGAAAATGTAAACAACTTCAAGATGGACTACTTTCCAATACATTTATACTTTTTATCTCACTAAAAACAGAACATACATACAACAGACTACAGGTGTTAATTTTCTTTTTTGTTCTGTATTTGAACCTACTAACATGTTTTAAAATAAGACAGCGCTACTGTGTTTAATTCCTTCCCATTTTAACAACATGCTTTGAACGATAATTGTAGTTTAGAAAATCACATTTTGACGTGGAATTTCCAGAGCTCATCAGTTTAGACACTGTAAAAAAGTCAGATTGGCATAAAAACTATTTGCTGCTGTGGGTGCACGAAGTGACAATATCTTGTTGGAATAAGCAAAGACTTTCCAGATAAAGATGTTGTCTGCTTGTCTGTGTCCTAAACATTTGTAAACTGGTCAGTTATGTTGTTGACTTTATAAATGGATGACTCATCATGTGCACTCACACACACTGATGGCCAGATGGTCACTTTTAACTGTTTGCTTATAAGAGTTCACGTCTCTCTGTGCTCAAACCTTGACAATGTGTTAGCCATCATTCAGCAAAGTTTTACTCA
The DNA here is from genome assembly GCA_031762555.1 of Cynodonichthys magdalenae. NCBI lineage: Eukaryota > Metazoa > Chordata > Actinopteri > Cyprinodontiformes > Rivulidae > Cynodonichthys > Cynodonichthys magdalenae. Next base: position 14,831,605 of record JARVJO010000061.1, on the reverse strand, counting down.
TTCTGTCACCTCAGAGTGTCTTAGACAATAATGTTTCTATATTTGGTTCCCAAAAGTTTGTTTATTTCATGTTGGATGTGGCTGCAGTGATGACCGAAAGCAGCTTTCAGAAATGTTTCTGACCCCAGTTCTTGGGATTTCTAAATTTTTAACGTTCTGACACTAAAAAAAACAGCAGCAGGAACTTGTGATACCAGAGAATGACTGCCTAAACAACTATTAAAATATTTTCTTTTATAACAAATTTTAAAAGAAATATACTGTTAACATTAACTTTTAACATTTATTTATTTTTTTTTCTTGGGGAACGATCTCAAGACCTGTCACTAATGATCCACAATGGAATCCTGAACCAGTATTTGGAAACAATTAAATATACTGAATCATATTTTCCTTAAATGTACCGTGAATGATAAAATGACCAAATTATAAGCTATTTTATTATATATAATATTGCATTTAGTATATTTAGTGTTTAGAGCAGGGAACCAGCTCTATTGTCTCCAACAAAAGGTTTAGGGAGTTTCAATACAAAAAAATAAAGATTGTCATGTGAATTTTAAAATATTAATGCCTTTAAAAAAGTCAGTCTTTTTTATTTATAATATATAATTTCCATGTGAAATGCATGAATCACAAATAATTCTTTGATCCTGAAGTGACACATTTTGCCTTAAAATAAATCAAGAAAACTGTCTTCTACTGAGTAACCAATCTGCAAACATTCTATTTGTCATAAACGGCAATTACTGTTTGTAACCCTTCAGATTTTGAAAAGTTGCTTTAAGATGCAGTCCACTTGTTTGTCAGTCTTTGCTCCAAAGTGATGAAGTCAGCAGCTTGTGCTGAAATCAAAAACATATGGACCTGTGCATTCAGGAGGAGAGCTGTTCCCTCCCCTTCACGGCCACCTGCTAAACATGGCTAGATTCCCATTGTGCAGACAGTCATGCATTTAATGCTCTCTAATCATACCCATTAGCTGCTAGCATAGCTCCCTGACACTAAATATAAAATCCACAATCCATGCAGAAAGCTTTCCTGAGAACAAGACGAACAACAAGGTTGGCCTGATTCTCACTGAACAAAGAGCAAGTGTTTTTCCTTGCAGCATATTTTGGCAGTGCGGCATAAGTAGAGGAGTGAAGTATAAACCTATTACAAAAAGCAATATCATGTTACTTCTGCTCCAAAATCTTGCAATGATGAGCTTCACAAGTTAGTTTGTTAAAATGGAACACAGTTAATGATTACATTTTTTCCGTGCCACTTTGTTTCAAACAAAATCGAAATTTAGTAAACCCCAAAGTATCTTAAATTTAAAGTGAAATAAATGGACATAATTGTAAGAGAGTAATACTCAAACTTTGAACAGTTGCCCTAACAGGAAGGTTGCTTCAAATTTTTTTTAGCCTAATAAAAAAAATGAAGTATGAATGTTTTGCAGTGTTCTTTAATGTACGCCACTATTTGCAAAAAATATATAAATAAATAAAAAGAAACATCGTGCATCAACTAAATATTAAATCTTGTTACTTTATTCATGTGTTACTGTCAGGCAGCCTGTGCATGTGTTCAAATGAGAAGGACGGAAACATGCACACATGCGCGCGTACCCCCCTCCCAAACAAACACAAAAATCATATGAGAACCCCGGAGCCAAAAGAGCACAAACTCAGCCGCAGACAGTCACGGGAAGAAGACGTTTGATTATTCATGAGTCTCCCTCAAATTTAGAAAGCAAATGTTAGCGTCTAACAGCCTCCATGATCTGCCTCGTATAGACACACTGCCTCATCCAGCACTTTCACTGCTCCTTACTTCTTATATAACTCCTCTGACATCACGATTCTTGTGCTATAACCCTGGTGTGACAATGCTACTCTCTCCTACACCATACATATGTACACATGGATGTTTTCTATAAAAATATGCATCTGGAACATTTTAACTGCTACAATACAGTTCAGTACTTTTTAAAAGTATTCAGTGAAAACAATTATTTTTGCAAAAAAATATATATATACCATGCACTACAGTGTTCTGTAGTTCATTGTATTGTTCCAGTTCTATTTTTGCACATTATACTACGATACAGCAGACAGGACAAACACTCACTTGTTACTTCACACACAAACACATTAAGTTGTTTTTTTTTACCTGTCTGCATATATTTCCAGAAGTTCCAACTACCAAGGATCAATTAATTGGATAACATAACCCAACATTCTTAACGGAATGTAGAGATTAAAAAAAAAATAACTTAAAATAAAGCAGCCTCTGAGCAGGTGAATTTCATCAGCTGCAGCAGTGCACACACTCTGTTAACTCCTCTTCTGCGATTGGGAGACTGCATAAGGAGCATTGTGGGTGTATGAGCAAGAGCATGAGAGAGAAAGAGTCGGCAGGGGCAGCGAGAGCGCAGCAGTGTGAGAGGGAACAGAAAAAAAAATCTGTATTCTGAACGCACCGATGGAGACAGTGTGGAGGCAGTGACGTAGCCGGAATAATCACAGGTTGGCAAAGCATCTGAAACATCTGGGACAGAGCGAGCCCCCACTGCGCCCCCTCTTCAGTTTCTATAAACATAGGGTACTTACTTGATGTAGAAGTCACGCCCCTCTCTAATGGTGCCCATGTCCCATCCATTTGCGGGTCCCTGGGAAGAGCTCCAGGTCCCTGAAGGTGGAGGCCAGCCTGAGGATTTGGACCTGTGGCTATAGAGGCAGAGAATTCATAGTTATTTACTTTGGTTGTTATTAACATGGTTGTTTCAAAGTAATGTCTTGAAATTACACAAACCCAACTGCAATAGAGTCTAAATAAAATACATATTTGCAAATGACACTTTTGATTCTTTTACATAAAATGTAAATAAATTTCACTTAAATAAATTCATCAGTGTTGCAAAATGGGCATTCTGCAAGGCTTTGTTTTAGGACTGCTGCTTTTCTGCTTGTTTTACACTTCCTGAAAATTGTAAAGTATTTCAGTGTCGAATGTTTGCAGATGAAGTTGTTATGTGTGTAACTGCGCAGTTAAGCACAAAGACTTGAACAGATACACAGTAAAAGAAAAGTATCACTAGTTTAAGTGAAATTATTGTAAAAAATACAGCAGGACAGGACTATACAACAAAGACAGGAGTTAACAGAGACTGGAAATAAGCAAGTTATAAAACATTTGGACAATAATTAGTTTTGTAAAGTTTTTGTTTTTTAGATTTACAACAGTTAGCCAAAAGCAACAAAAACTGTTCACTGAATTTCAAGGTTTTAAATCTGAGAGGAAACAATGTCTGAAACTAGAGGATAAAACTTTATTTTATTGGACACCAGCCTAAAACAGCTAAAACTGGATAATACATTTTTCATCCTCTACATACATTTTTGCTTTTTATTTGGCTACATTTGTAAAAATCTTAAGTTTCTATATGTAACATATCTAGCTATAATTTTTTTTAGATGTAGTGGTTCTTGTATTAGTAGTTTTACAATTAAATTAATTTCAAATTATAAATAAAGCCTAACCAGAGAAAAGATCTGTGAATTAGGTCTGTGTACACCATAACAGCTCAATTGTTTTAATCATGTAGGGGGTTTTCATGCTATTTTGTGTCCTGACTTAAATACATAAAAAAAGAAAAATGGTTCAAGTCAAATAATGAGAGGCTGTCCGATTCCAGCATGACTGTGTTCCAAAGGCACAGTTCACTCAGTGGATACAAATCAAATTAATTATGTAAGCTAGATACACAGGCGGAGTTATAATGTCTAACTCTTGTGCTTTGAGAGGCATGAAATTTGTTTTATTTCTAGATGTCAGCACAGTGTTTGTAGAAGGGGTTCAGAGGAAACGTTTTATACAGTACTGAATTGTGCAGATGTGATTACCTCAATTTTAGAATATAACCAGAACTCAAATTCAAAACTGTTAATTGCACCCAGTTTCGCGACATAAAAGACAGCCATCTCATTCAGCAGAGTCAAGGAATTCCAGAAAATCGTGACTGGTGAAAACATTTTCCTGTCTTTTTGTTGTCCTTTTCTCTATCTTTGTGCGGGCACACTGAAAGCAGTTGGCAGTAAGTTATGTCACTTCAAAGGCTTGTCTGCCATGAAACAGGGCTCTTTGCATTCATTATTCAGAGCCCTTCTTTCTTTCCCTTTAAATGTTTCCCCAGTTCCTGTACCGATGATGATAATTTACATGCAGTATATCTGCATTATCTCATGACAACCTCATGAGTGTCAAATAAAATAGTGAAAATAAGTAACAAAAGAATGTAAAACTAAATATTTTGTTTTTATGGTCAATGACAAATACAGCAATGTCACCTAAGCTTAATGCACCTAGATTAGTAAATAAAATACACTTAAGTGCTACATGATGCATTAAATACTCTCTTATTTATGAAAGAACGAGCGCAGTAGTGAAAAATGTTTTCTTTTAAGGCCTCTGTGTACACCTAGTGAGCTGATTTGATCCCTGAAACAGTGCAGGGGATATTAGTGTTTCCACAGGAATATGGATTTTTTTGACCTACAGCACATTAACTGGGTACGGGCTTTGGTGTTGTAAATTTAGAACTACTCCAAATGATTTTGGAGCCATGTTCATCTATTTTACAAGAGACAACATGTTATCAATGACCACGGCAATGCATGCACCATTCAAAGTTTTCACAAACAGTATAATAGAAATCTTTAGAAGATTAACTTCATGAATGTTAAGTTATAAACTGTACTTACATTTCCAAACTCCATCGATTTAAAATGTGATTCTGAGCTGATAAAAGATTCCAAAAAAATAAATCAATTTCTGCCCTTCAGGCCCAATGTTTTTGTATCAACAGCACAATCATAGATAGGGTAATCTTTGATTTCTATTGTCTGCAGATGGGAGGTGCATCACACCACCAGGTCTCAGCATTCTGGTTTAACAGAGAGGCTGAAAGGGTTCACCCGTTGGTGGACAGTGAAACTGATCTGTCTCATCCAGCATTAATAAATAATGCCATGCACGGTCACATCGGACTAAGTAATCAAGTGCCAAGTAGGCAAGCTGGGCTGCACTATTCATGAACAGGTTACCCAAGAGTCACAGCAGGAATGTGGGTTCCTGGAGGATAACATTAAACACATAATTTTAATATCACCTACAAAGTATCAAGTGCTTTTCTGTTAGATTATTTTTTCTTGTTATCCAGTTTTAACCTCATGCCAGAAGAAGGAACAAACTTCCTAGTTTGTTAAAGGAGACATACCATGCTTTTCAGTTGGGGTCTATGTAAAGTGGAACATTAATGCTTTGGTTTGAATTCTTTTTTATTGTAACTCTACAAGCCCCTCTTTGACTTCTTTTCTAAGATGTCTGACCCAGACTGAGAGGAGAATTATGATGACAAAATTGTAGTTGGTAATCCCATATATATATTGCCATATGTCCCATTTAAATTAACAATCACTAAAGCACATTAGCACAATGTCTTTGCTTCTACAGCATCTAAGACCAGTTTATTATCTAATGTATTATTATTATGTATTGTAATGCTGGGCATGTTAACATGTTATTATCGTGTTAGCACAGCTGATGCTTAACGGTGATAATTATTTTAATGCGCGTTAACGCAGTTATTTATTTCTTTATATTTCTCTGTCGGATCTCTGTTAACTGGGCAGCTAACACACACAAACTCAGTGGTCATGGCGGGGAGGCGGGATCTTCAGATGGCCTTGAGAGACTTTGTTGTTAAGCTGTTGCATGGCAACTCGCAGCCGCTCTCATGAACCCGACTGAGCTGCAGCCACGGCAGAAGCATGGCGGAACTCCCCAGATTCATCCGGGTATTTTTTTATTTTAAAACGCTTTCCAATGGAAAGAAGTAAAGTTTTCTGTAAGCACTGCTGCGCTAAACCATCTCACCACCAGAGCAGTTTGAGCCTAGAATATTGCTTCAGTTTAAAGTCAACGTAAACAAACAGAGGGACGTTCTGCAGACGAGGCTAACCAGGTGTTGGGAAAAAAAAGAAAAAGTTAGACCGGCTTGCTTTGCTTTACTTGTTTAGTTTTTAAAAACACATTGCCCCATTTTTATATGAAACAATACCTAAAAAAGGCTCTGAACATCTTGGAGTCATATGAAATTATTCAAGAAATCAATATTTTTTTTCTGTCATTCCAAATGAGTACTACATGAGGAATGAAAGATAGATACTGAGGTCTCAGTTGTCAGCAAAACAAAAAACAAAACAAAAAATACAAATAAGAAATAATAGAAAACACAAGAAAGTACAAAAAGTGTCACAGATGGAGTGTGTAGCAACATACAAACATTAGTTTGTCTCTCTTTGAGAGATGAGTTAAAGATCACTTTTCAGTTCATCATTAAAACTTCATGAACAGTTTGATGCTTCATCACTAGTTCACTGTTACTTCTGTCTCTGAATATGTGCTGATCACGAAGAAGCATTGAGACTTGATATAAAAAGGAAATCTCAATAATGAAGGGAATGACTATGCATTACAGACAAGACGGCTAAGAACAGAACCTTCCAACACAGACACTCAAGTTAGTCTAAATAATTTACTCTGACAATCTCCGCAAAAATTGCCCATACGAGATGCTGAAACACATGTCGGCAATTACCCACAGAGAATGCAGGAAATCTGTTTCATCATGAGGTATTCAAAGCATTATTTAGTGTTTTGCGTCAGTGACTCCCATCTGCACGTGGCTGAGTGATGTTTAAGTGCAGACTGCCAGAGGACCAAACTTTGATTTCTTTGTACGTTTTCCTTTTAAGCCTTTACAAAGACCAAAGAATTTCCTCAGGTCAAGACAGCAGCAGTTTCAGTGTTGCTTTGCTTATGCCATCATGTAACATCGCATTATTTTCAACCCCCCCAGTGGCTTTGATGTGATGAAATAGGAAGATCTTAGTTCAACACAACACTAAGCACAGCTTCGGGTCTGTAAGTACATACATTTACAATACAACACAAAGCAAAGATTTACGAGACAAAACTGTACAATATAAAATAAAAAACACAATTTTCCCCTCAGAGATATTTTGTTTTGGACTTACAGCTGTCTCAATGGTAGCTGGCACAAAAATAATCCCATAATAAATAAACAAATTTATAAATAACACAAAATGTAAGCAAAATCCACTAATAAAACACATTGCACATATTATATTCCATAAAGTTCTATAAACATATGTAACAATTAATTTATACATTGCATTACTTTTACTGTAGTAGCAAGACACCCAATTTATCCTTTAGAGATATAAATAAAATTTTTGATTAATGTGGAAAGAGCTTAATTTTAACTTATGAACAGTAAACAACAATGAGACAATGAAATTTACATCTTCAATATTTTAAATAGAAAGTTATTTAAAGGACCAACATGCCTTGAAGGAATGCATATTATCCACTGCTGTTTTACCATATTTTATGTTGAAAAATGATAATTTTAGCCATTCTGGTCAAATCATTTAAATAACATTACAATTGATCACACAAAATGTATCATCTGTTAGTGCTTGGAGTGTCGACACTGATTCTCTGTCATGATTGTTTGTGTCACTAAATCTGTTTGGATTTTTCTTGGGTCCTTGTTTTCAATTCTCAGTGTCTCAATTAACGTATTTATTTCTGCCAAGTTGGTTTTAGTTCGTTAGTTATCAGCTATCTGTGTTTTCTGGTCTGGGCAGCTTTTGGGTTTTTGTGCTTTCATGTTCCCGGCCATCGTTCTCCCTCGGCTCCCCTAACGCGGCTCTGTTTCTTTTACCTGCCCCTCATCTGCTCATTAGTCTGGATATTTGTCATTCTGTTTTCACTCCTCCCTGTTCTTACACTCCCCACTCCCTGCAGTTCTCTGTCAGATTCATGTTGTTTGTGCCTGATCTGATTCTGTCCCTCGGAGTTTTAGTGTTCTTATTAGTTCATTTTTAATACTGGATCATACCATACCTGCCTGCTATTGGAGTTTTGGATCCACCATCACCTCAGCCATGACATTCTCAGCTACTACCACTACAAATATTAGATCAATGTGTTGAAAATTGATGAATAAAGCCTTTTATTCAAATCAGTATTTACATTATCATCTATTTTTCATGGTGACTGGAAACAAAAACACATGGAGTATAATCCGTATGTCATAAATCCAACTTGGGCTGAGAATCTGAACTTATAAAACATGTTTTCCAGCAAACTGTTGACTCCAGTCAGCAAATATTCTTAAAGCTGACTAAAAAATAAAGATGTGTCTAACCATCACAGTGTGACAGAAAGCCTTACAAAGGTAGCTTAAGATAGTGAGAAGGTCACAATGCTGCTTTCTCAGCTCTCTTGAATTGAACAGCCGAAACAGACCACAGCACTGATTCTGTTTGGCTATGAAATTTTTGGGGAGCCAGAAGTGTCCATCTCCTGGGAGAATATATGAGGACAGAAGAGGCTTAGACAGACAGGAACCTCTCTGATTAAAGGATTTCTTCCTCTGGTCCTCCTGCAAAGACTACCTCCTCCTCCTGCTGATGAAGGCACAGTTAAACACTGCCTTTTGTTTCAGACCACATCTGCCCTCTGCTTGACATCTCCAACCACCACCATGCCTCTGAGCTTTTGGCCAATATGGCAGCAAAACAACAATGACAAACAGTTGAATATGTTATTTACATTGCATGCTGCTATTTAAATGTTATTGTAAAGGTAAAGGCTTGCGAGAGATGCCGTTGCGCATGTGATTACAGTAGAATCCTCGATTTCATGCAGCTGTTTGCATGCATCCTTTAAATTAAACATGACGGTTTATTCTGCTTCACTCTTTATTTCCTAAGATTAGGTAGGAAAGCAAGTCTTTCCTTTCACATTTTTATGGACAGTCGAGACAAAGATAGTCGCAATAAATTTACACAGGTGATCATATATACGTAAAAAATTAAAAGTACTGTTTCAATCTTCTGCACAGCAATGATCACTTTTGAAACTGTGTCTGCCTTCCTCTTTACTCCAGTTGAATTTTGCATTTCTGTGTTTGTCTTGGTAAGCAGCGATATTGTTGCCACGGGCAACCACACTATCCTGATCAGCTCTGTGGTTCCTCTCTCTATAAAAAGGATTTTTTTTTTTTGGATTTGTTAATCTGTTCTGCGTGGAAATAAAACAGCATCTGGGAAACAGCCCACCCACTATGATGCTCCTGCTATTTTACAGTGAGAGAGAGAGAGTCAGTCTCCCGCTGCTTTGAGTTTACCTGACGAACAGCAAAACATGATTATCCTGCTCAAGTGTCACTGCATAGTCTTCTGTAACACATCACTTGTATAAAAAAGTAAGCCAGTAGTTAAAAAAATGTGAAAATAAATTTGCATGATTTCAATAACAAGCAAGTCTAATTTGCTCAGTGATAAAATGTTCTTCTTATTAACAAATTTTAAGTTGTAAAAACATGTGAAACTAAAAGTAGTATCAGTTGGATTTCATTAAAGTGAGGTTCTGTGGAAAATATATGAACAATTAATATCTTACCTGTTGGTTTTTGCTGCTGTTTAAAAACATAAACAGACTTTTTGTCATCATTAGGTTTGCAGTAGATTGTTATTCTGACAGAAATATTGATATTACAGTTGGCTCCATGTGTTATTTTAAAACTAGTTCCTGCTGTAATTTTTGCATGCTAAAAACTTTAAACTATGTGTAAATAAACCCATCAGGCTAAATTAACACGTGTATAAAAGTTTTATAAATGTTTGCATGAAGCATTATGTAAAAATTGGAGACATATTTCGACTTTGATCAACTTGTCTGAAATCATTAATTGAGTTATCTCCAACAGGTAAGATATTAACTGTGCATATTGCACAGAATCCCACTTCAAAAGACTCAAACTCTCTGTTCAAAGTGCTTCATTTCTCCAGGTCCCTTTTGCTCTACAGCACTTTATGTAAAACATTAACTAAATATAGTGATGAACTTAGCCTGTAACCACTGAACTACACTCTCTTGCACCTCTTTGTGCTGTTTGCTGCTTTTATGCTAAAAGCTCCAAAGGACATAACCATATTAATGGTTGTGACCTCATCCACCACCCAGCTGGCTCATGTTTCTGACCCAGAGTCATTTATTATCTGTTCATTCTTCAGTGCTCGTGATTGCAGCAGCTGAGTATGAAAGATCTGTTTGTACACATGATGAGCATTCAGGCTAATCAATTTCTGTCCAGACCAGTGACTTCCAGTGGATATAAAAAGTTTGCTGTTGAAATATGCTGAATGAGGAATCAGATAATAGACATTTTTGATGAAACAGACAGGGTGGATCAAACAAACAGCCCCTGCAGAAAGCCATGAAGGTTTTAGTTGAAGCAATATTTTCTGCTTTTGTTTTTGGAAATTTCCAATACTAGAAAGAAATGAAACAGTTCTACACACATGATTATTCTTGTCATTTGACTGTAAATAGCTTCAGCAGTTAAAAATATTTTTTGCTGTGTTTCATAGAGTGAACAAACTCAGCAATCATGTACTTAAACACATTTCATCATCCAGTTGCAAGCCCCTTGAGTGAACACTAATTGACACTTTCTGTATAAATATGTGAGGTTGATGCTTATTATTGCCACGGTGCTGCTGCTGACAAACCATTTCTAACACCCACACATGTATCAAAGGGGGAGCTGAGCTTAGAGGTAGGCCCCAGCTCTACATGGAGGAAACAAAGTGGCTTAAACAACTTTGGTCCAAAAGACTCTGACTTTGCTACAAAGGAGAAAGCATGGAGGGGCCAGTGTGTTATCTTTCAATAAAAAGAAAAAAAGCATTAAATGATGCTTGGATTTTAAAGTGACAAAAAAAAGGAAATAAAAGCAAAAGCAACAACTAACTACACTCCTGGGGGCGTTGCGAAAGCAGGGGCTGGATACAGTGGTGAGAAAGGCTTGCTTTTCTTTTAGCTTTTCTCATACTGTATATTTAAAGAGTGGCTTTCTCAGTAAGCTGTTTCATTAAGCTAAGCTAAATATTGTGCAGGCTTCATATTCTTGCTGGCAGCAAAGAGAGAGAGAAGCAGAAAAAGTGCTAGTGAGGCAGTGGTAACTCAGAATCAGGGACAGCAGTGTGTGACATTAACAGTGATAGGATGCAGTGACGTTGGTGGTCCACTGGGAAACACATCATACATGCTATATGGAGGGGGACTAACAAGGCTCCACTCATATCAAACATCCATGGATTCCTACTAGAGTGTTCTAAAAAAACAAAAAAACATCTCTTATATAATTTCTATTCATCTTTTGTTGGATGTCACACATGCAGTCTTTAAAAACCATGAAAGAATTGCCAATGCGATGTGCTGATGACTCCTAAGTGAGATTATGTGTTCCAAATGACCATTTCTGTGACACATAATTTATGTGTCATAATTATGATGTGCTGTTCCCTCCATCAGTGGTCTGTGATATTCCTGATAGAGACAAATCTCCTGGAAGGGATTAAGTTCCACCACTTTATGAGTGGAGAGTTGTCAGCTCTAGCACTGAATGAATTGTTAAAGACTTGTTTTAATTTGTTACTGTTAGCTTCCCCACACAGAACATTAGAACAGTTAGGGGGAAATGAATATTAAATGGATTTTTTTTGTATTTTTTGTTGCAAAGTGGTCAAATTTAAAGTCGGCTTTAGAAGATTATGATTTTATTCAAGCGTTAAAGGCAAATAATAAATTTGATGACCAAGAGCAGATCATTTAACAATAATAAAAGTGAGGAAGATGCAGAAAATTTCTTAAATCTTTTCCTGTTTGCAATTTGCAAACTGCGGTGACGAGGATGAAAACTGCAGCACTGTTTTATCTTATACTTCAAAATAAAAGTCTATTCATTGGTGTTCCTAAAAATTACATAAGCAGCAAAAACATAAGCACTTACTTCAAGAAATTTATGAACTCACATACAAATGAGTCACATTTGTTTGCAACCTGCCCCCCACTCCCATCCAGCTCATTCATTTCACATCATACATGACTGCACAACTTGCTGCCTCGAAGGATCAATAACTCAGCATTTTTTAAAAATCCTTGCTTCAACATGTGATTCCTGAGTCGCTCGGAGTCAAATCTTAGTCTTTCAATATACAAAACGCCGCCTACTAGAAAAGCAAGCACATTTCTACACAGGCACAAACATAGATAGCATCATCTGTCGGACTCACCCTGACAGCTTTGGCATCTTCACAAAGCTAAACACATCCATGTGTGCAGCAGACTGCAGTCAGGGCTACACATTTAAAACCTGCTCCATTGTCCTGCACTGTTTTTGGCAATGAGGGGGGGAGAAATAATTCAGGAAATAATAATAATTTTAAAAAAGTGGTGCTTCCACAAGTGAGGTGGAGAGATTAGTCCTGTTTTCTGAGCCTCTGCATGGCTGAGTGATTGCTGTGTCCTCGCCTCAGCAGCACAAATCCACAGCCCATGGAAAAGGATCTGGCAGCACAGCGTCCTCTCCCCCCCCCCCCGGTTACATCCTTCAAAGCATGCCTCTGTTAGCTGCGTTAAGCCACCTTCATTTAATTTCCATCGCGGTGAAATGATGTGCGGGAGCCGCACAGTAACAACAGCTTTGGAGGGAGGCAGAAAGAGTCCGAGCGAAAAGGGAGGGAGGGAGCAAGGGTGGTGATGCTGGTGAGAGATGAAAGTGGAGGAGAGAGAAATGTTATGCCTCTGTGTGTGTGCGTGTTTAGTGAAAGCACAATATTTGCGAATAAGAGGTCCAACCATCGTACAGGAATCCCTCACCTTCATTTAAAAAAAATGTCTCATCAATGACAAGTTGTTTTTCCGAGAAGAGAGATGTTTGTTTGGAAAAAAAGAACAAGATGGATGAGGTGACTCAAGCAAAATGTGCTTGCAAAAAGCAACATGGGAACAACCAGAGCAGCTGTTGCGACATGAGGACCTAATGTGCTCCCTCCCCAGCCGAGGTCTAGTGCCTCACAGCTGCATATCAAGCTGCCTGTGCCACAGAGTACATTTGTTATGACCTTTCAAAACAGTTCAGCTGCTAAATGCTTGCTCTGATGATGCCATTCAGGAGAAGCCACCAAAAACATTTTAGCAAGCATCCTGACATAAAAAAAGCAATGGTCCAGAAAGAAAAGAGACACTTTCACACAGACACACAACTATAGAGGGTTTAAATAATCTGTGGAAATGCTGCAAAAATGATCCGTCTAGTCTTACAATCTCATATCCAGCCAAAAAGTATTTTTGATCTTGTCTTGAGACTGATACACTAAGCAAGAACAGAATATGTTAAATTATTAATCTTGTTAGTCTGGAAGTCTTACCAAGTGCAATTGTCTGACTGCACTGGCAGATTATTTCACTTAATTTGAGAAGATTCAGATTATAATCTAGAACTTTTCAACTTATTTTTAGATGGCTGATTTTGCAGAGAAGGTTATGAACAATTAATATCTCACTTGTTGTAGATAGATTTTGTGTAAACTTGGTTTGAAGAATTAGATTATCATTCAGACCACATTGACAGCCTACTAGTCTGAGCAAAATCAAGACTAAAGTGCTTAAGAAGTCTGATATAAAAACTTTCATAGCAGTTCATGAGAATGCAATGTTAAAAACCTTTACATTGCTATTTCCTTTTCAGCGTATCCTACTTGAAGAAAGCTCCAAACTATCTATTTAAGTTTAAAGGATTTAGAGTTTTAGTGATTAGTATATCCACCAAATATGCCCTAAACCTGTCATTTATTTTATCTTTAAACTGAATTCTCATAAAATTTTGAGAGAAACTTTCAAAGAATTTAAGCATATCTACTTAACTTAGAGTGTCAAATGCTAATAATTTAAAAATCAGGATATTAAATTAAGGAGCAGCGCACTTCTGTCCCAACTTTACAGATGAAGAATCACCGCAGGTCCACAGCACCACAGAGAAAAATCACCACTCATAAATTAAACACCAAAGATGTGTCACCTCTGTCAGAAACCACAGAGAGCCAATTAACCTCGCCTCTGATCCACTGAGGCTTTCTACTTCTTCTGGTGGCTGAGACAGTTTGAATAAAAGCAGTGTCACGGTGTAATCAAACGATTCATTCTGATGTCCCGAGTGGAACGAAACACAAAGCTAGACAAAAAAATATAAAATCAAACGGGGTACAAAAGGCATCTACTCTACCTGTCGGTGTTTGAATTCTTGGAATCTGCTAATATGAACATTACAGTCAGAAAGATTTAAACTGCAGGAAATTCTTTTGTCTTTAGAAATGTAGTTTTAAGTCCCAAGACATAATCGGAAACAACTCAATCAATAAAAATGTCTGCAGGTAACAATTTAATGCAAATGCAATTCAAAGGCCAATCATTCCTTGAAGGAATGTAAATTACCCACCTTTTATGCCATAGTTTTAGATTAAGATAATCTTTCAGTCAAACCTTGAAAATAACATAACATTATGCACAATCCTGTGCAATATTTCTGATATCTCAGATCATTTTGTATTGTACTTTGAGTATATAATGTAAATGTCTGACAGCTTCCACAGACAGTTTTAGGTTTATGCTTGTGAAACTCACTGAGGTAAAACTATTTTTGTGTTGGCTCAAGTCCATTAGCTGTGAAGGCCATTTTGAGGTGAGCTAACTCTAAAAGTTAATTGGTCGTAGATGTACGGCCAAAAATTACTTCCTGGGAGTGAGTTTTATTGAATTCCATCCAGTGGTTTGTGCAATGCTATTCTGGTGTTTTCTATAGTAAGTTGACTGTTGTGGACAACTTGAGCTGGGTTGAGTCCAAAAGTTGAACAACTGCAGATGTCAACCTAGTGATAACTTTCTGCAAGTTTCACTGAAATCCAATCACTGGTTTATGAGATGTTTTGCTGACAAACAAAGCTAACTCTGATCTCAAGCAATGACTTCCAAATGAGCTACTAACCTATTAAATGTTAGATCAAAATCTGTATAAACTGAGTTGTAGCCATTTTTGTGCCTGCTAAGATTGCTTAGCTGTTGCAGCCGTCTTGAACAGTTTTATACAGTTTTATAATCTAAAACTGAAACATATTTCTTTGCCTTTTGGGAGCGGTCAATAATAACTTAAGTATTGCTCAATTCTATTTAAGGAGCCACAATTTGTAAATGTTTGCTCGTCTCAGCAGTACCCGCGTTACGCTAAAATGCCACAACATGTAAAGCTCTGTAGAGTGAGTCAATGTGCCTTTGCTGAGAGTGATACACAAAATAAAGAACGTTGTCCCTTCCACTCAGGGTCAGGCTTCGACTCGTTTGCAGCTGTGGAAGAGATGCAGATTAATGGCCTAAACTTGGGATGCAAGTTAATGCAATTCTATTTTTTTTAAGCAGACTGAAGCATTATGTTAATGACATCTTGAAATAAAACAGCTCAGTGATAATGCATCTCTTGGGCAGTATATACTGTAGAATATATTTTTAAATCTACAGGCCTGCACAAACAACAAGAAAGAAATTCAACTACAGTGTTCAGTGGCAGGAGAACAGAGAGACTCAGCATATTCCAGACAGGTTCGTTAGTCCATTTGAGTTATTAGGGTCAGACAGAAGTGTGCTCTAAGGCTGAAGCTTTGACCAATAAACCCTGCTGATCTCAACCTTCTTTCTCTTTTTTGTTCCAGAGTCCTTTGAGAACAGCTGATTTTAGTTGTTCTGGAAAACATAACCATTTCAAACTCTGCAGTGCTTAAATTTTGTCTTAAGAAAGCAGATGATGAACTCTTTGTTGCTCAAAGTGTTGAATTTTGCTACGTCCTACTGTGATTAAAATTATATTAATTGATTTTTCTTTGTATGACCATATAAACTGGATAGTCCAGCATATTAAAGTGACTTTGTAACATTTTTGAATTCAGGATTAATAGCTCCTGGATGCACCCTCGACTGTCCTCTCTGAGGTTTCTCACTTTGTTTGTTTGTTATCTGTCTGCAAGCCACCTCAGCACCTCACCTTTACCCAATCTCTCAGCTAATTATCTTGAGGCCTCGGTTGATTTATTCAGTGAATTAAACAGCTTTTAGGGGAGAATTTAAATACATTCAGTGGTGTGTCTAATTGGGATAAAGAAGTGAAGTGTTACCTGGCTGAGTTGTGCTTTGAAAAGATTACGGATTTGAATTTCAAGTTTTGGTGCGCCTGCTGATAGTATGTGTTACTGGTGGGCTGCAGCTCATTTTGTGTGAAGCGAATAAAACCTGTTAATGAGGAAACTTGCAGAGATGCTTGACACCGTGGTAACCGTGGGGCCTGGATGACCTGCAGGTTATTAAACACGCCCAGGTGGATTATTGGCAGGTCACGTTTGCAGCATCTATTTATCCATTCATCTTCTGCAGTCAAATATCCTCTTCAAGGTTACACCAGATTGAACAACTCCCCCTCTTCCCATCATGCACTGGGCTGTTTTAATAGTGAATATTACTCCATCAGAGGGCTGTGGCAGCTCAGTGTTTAGGGTTGCAGGTTCGAGCACAGGCTGTGTCAGAAAGGGCAAGCTGTATAAATAATTATCTGATCATTTATGCAAGTTCTCTCGTTGTAATGACCCCCGAAGCAAGGAGCAGCTGAAACAACTACCACAACTTTATAAATATTATTGTTATAATTTTTAGCAGCACTTTTGACCTTGTTTCTACAAACGTGTTGAGATGCTGCAGGGAACATGAATAATATCTAAACTAAATAGCTGTTTATAATTCTTATTATTATGAAACATTGAAATAGAGATTTCAAGCAGCTTTTGCCAATGTTTTGAAAAAAAACATTGACATCAATTGAGTTTCTGAAAGATTTGTTTTAATGATATGATATATTTTGCTAACAGATATGATTGACTCTAACAGTCAATGCCTTATAGATTTTAAGCAAAAGCCTCCATCCAAAAAATACAGCCATATTAAATTGGGTTGACTCCAAAGGTTCATCAGTTACAGATGTGCATCAATGAGCTACACTGTGAGAGTGTCATTAAAATGCATACACTGTTTCATAAGATATTTTGCTAACAGTGTTGACTCTAACAACATAAACTGGCATTTAACTTCAACCTTTAAAAGTAAAAGGTTAAAGGATTGTAAGAAATAGTGATAAATTAGTTTTAAACTATAGATCTCCTGCATGAAATCCACATACTTCTTCCTCCATTCTTTTTGTAAACAAGATGTTGAATAAGATGCCATGATTTAAGGACATGTTGTAATGAGATTCCAGCATCTCAGCAGGAGAATAAGTAAGGAAAATATGCTCATTACGTCTAAATGTTATTGTTAAACTAAAGATTTTGTAGTGAGATCTGGTCGGCTTGTTATTTTCGGTCCCAAGCTAAAAGAATCGGACTGATTATTTGCCAGCAAATGTCTTCCAAGGATGAAAACAGCCTATTAATAATGTAATCTTTTACTCTATGTAAGCAAAATGTAGCTAAAACATGCTTGATGTCTTATTTTAGAATTTGATGCTGTCATATGACGGCTATGTTCAAGAACACATGGTAGAACAATTTTGGAAATCACAAAATTTATATATTAATATTATACAACCTTCGAGGAAACACAATTATAGCTTATTACATGTTAGTGATGCACAATAACCAGATCTTAGAAAAGTCAGTTGAATGTTTCAAGTTTTACATTTGTGCTCTTTTTTTCATGTTTCTACAAATATATGTTGATTTGTTTCTGTAAGTGAAAGCGAGAAAAAAAATGGTATATCTGTTCATCATCTCCTGAATTATTTTATCATTTGACTGTTATAAACTCAAATTATTTTCCTCCACATCAACTACACAGAAACATAGGCTGTTGCCAATGATTAGTCAAGGACTTGGTAGATGATTGTAGTGATTTGCATCACTGTGTGCTCAGTCAGTTTTGTTGTTTTAAAAGGATAAAATGAAGAGCTATTTAGCAGTTCAAAATATCCACTAATGCATGATTAAACATTTAAACTTCTCAAAGGAATCTTTATATTAAGATAGTTTTGAGGTCTGACTGACTTGTAAAGAAAGTCCAAAGCACCAATAGACAATCCAGTACTCACTGAATGACAGTGAAGATGCCAAGATCGTTGTCATCTGGCTCCATCGCTGGTGACAAATCTAATTAACTCTGATGCAGTGCTCGTTTGTTTTTCCTGTCCAGCCCCTTCGAGCTTTCTTCACCGAGGAGCGCCCACGTTCCTCCTTCTGACTCCAAACTTTTCTCGCTGCTTGATTTCAGCTCGATAGTCAACTGGGCTCGTCTGACTAAGCCAGTTATTATTACATACAGTGGCTCTGTCCAAGTGAGTGGCCTGTGCCCTGAGGGAGGAGGCCGAGCTTGTCGCTCCTGCCTCAGTAATGAAATAACATTACATTCCGGGCCAGTGCATCAGAAAACACAGAGAGATCAATGCTGGACAGCTGGACTTCAATAGATTTCTTGACTGGTTCGAGCTTCCTCTAAAAGCACAGCTCATACGAAAAACTAAATTTTCCTGTTTTACCCCTTTCACTAGAAGGTTTGAAATGTATTTGCCTGCTTCTAGCACAAAGTGATAAATGCTGTTTACATCATTTCAGCAAACATACACAAAAAATGCAATACTTAAAATATTGCCCTATCTGCTTTACAAAGCATTTGGAAATGTCATGTGTTTTATCATCCACAAGAGCTTAAAAATTAAGCTTCAACCTTAATCCAGACTCTATCAAAGTCTGCTTGCCAACTGTCACCCCTAAGTGAGCCAAACATAAATCCTATAAAAACACAGATTTAGGTCTAAATTTCAGTGGTACAGTAGTATCAGGTGCTACTCATATTTTCAACTTCCCTTTTTTAAAAATGATAATACTATCATTTAATATCTTCAATGTTTTTCCATGCTGTGCTCTTTTCCCTCTCGTGTTTGTTTTTCTCCCTTGTTTTTAAAGTGTGTTTTCTGAAAGCCGTGGTATTTGAGCGTCACAGCAGTTCACGTTGAATTGTAACATGCTGATTCCCTCATGCATGAATGGCGTACACGGTCTTCCATTAGTTATGAACTGAGGCACGTGTCTGCCTCTGCAAGCAAATGGAGCCGCTTGCATAACATGTACACACAGCAATGCACGACGGGCAAAAGTTTAGCTGTTATACCAACGCAGCATAAACAGCATCACACTGACATTATCTTTTTCTTTTTTTTTTTTTTTACTACGCAGCATGATATAGCAGTACCAATTTCTGCTCTGTGCCAAACATGCACACAGTCTGTTTCTTCATCCAGCGATCACGTCCATATGGCCACAAAGGAGTGCTGCGTGAGGTTCAAGCAAACCTTTCTGTGAGAGAAATAACTGCACATGAATCCATCCAATCATGTGGCTCAACACTCGCCCCTGGGCCAGAGCTCACTGCATCGGTGGCCTGTTTTTCTGTGTCACACAGGTCGCAGTATTTAGAGTAAGGACAGAGAGAGAGCACACACCGTGCACTGTGTGTTTACTGCTATGAATCACATTAAAAGGATGGTTCAGATCTTTTGAAGTGGGGGTCTGTAGAAATATACTGCCTTATTTGTTGCAGGTAGCTCTTTGAAGAACCTTAGTTTGGGAAAATAGTTGTTGTTAGGGCTATATATTTTCTCTGTTTATACAAAATTGTCCACATTGTTCTAACAAAAGTGCCGAAATACACATGCCGTACCACTGGGTCCACATCAATGACGTCAAAATACAGAAAAAGTAAGTGTTTAGTTCAAGCATCTGTTATGAAACATCCCAATTTCTGTGGTTACATTTTAGTGCTTCATGCAAACAGCAAATTATAAGTCTTTACATCACCACATGGTTATTTTGCAGGAAGTAACCCATGCTGCTACAGAAGTGCTGCAGAGGCTACCAACTTTTGCAATTGCAAGTAATTCATATTATAAAAGAAAAACAACCACAAAAAAACAATGCAAACCTGACAGCAATGTAACGGTTTATTAAATAACAGTTGCGTAAAACACTGTACGACAGTGACACTGGTAAATGGTGCTGTCTTGCATCAAGGAGGTTTTCAGTTTGCATCTTTTCTTTTGGTATTCTGCTTTCCTCCCAATGACCAAAAACACACATGGCAAATATATATTTCCTCTGCAACCCAGAAAAAAGAAACAGGTAAAGAAAATGGATGGATGGAGTATTTTAAGATGGCAGTAGTCCACTTCGGTCTTGGTCCCACTTAGACTAGCTATTGGCTCATCAGAAAGAATCACCAGAAAGAACCATCTGTCAAAACCTACCTCTTTACAATAATATTTAATATTTGTATTTAATATTTAATAAAACCAGTTTGTATTTCTCTTGTTTTTATTGAATTCACTGTCTGTGGTTGGATGATTAACTCATTTGTGCCATGCTTCTCGGAAACGTCTTTGGACTTACTTGTCTGCTACATAAAGTTTTCAATTAATGACCCACTTCAAAGCCCATGAAAAAGAACATCACTATGTTTTAAAGCAGTTAATAAACAGAGGCGTCAAAAAAGCGCGAGGTGCACTTGTGCAAGTTCATTTTTAGTCCATTAAAGCAGATTTGCACCACACATAATAACACTGGAAGTAGCTTTTTCATTGCTTCATGGAGCAGAACTGACAGTAGATGCAGTCTTTTGCATAAAATGATGAGAGTCGCTTCATGCAGAACAGGAAAATGCATATTAATCTAATAAGAGCTACTGCCTAGCTCATTCCCGAGGCTAAAGATATATTTGCAAAAGCTGTCAGCCACATTTATTCCAATAGTTTGATTTGCACTATTTTTCTTTGAAATATTAATCAGGATGGCCCTGCTCTGAATCATCTTGTAATAAGAAGAATGGATAATAAATTGTAATTAATTAAACAAGTCAAAAAGCCAATTCATTTTCATCACTGTCAGCACTACGGCACACTACAGCCAAGCACAAAAACAAGCTGTTAAATATATTTATATTATAGACAGGAAGTACAGAAAAGTCAATTGCAGACAGTGGGATTCCAGGATATCGTTTTGCACAAATCAGACAGTCACTCTTGTGTCAACATACTAAAGAAGCTCCTCCCTGCTGCCCTGGGAGGATAAGATTCACAGCATCCAGCAATTATCTGTAATGTGGGAGAAAAATCAATGTGCCCACGGAAAGCTGCTATAGGTCACCAAGTCGACGCTGTCACTTGAATCAGAAATGCTGCTGCTGCTGCAGGCTGAGCTCCAAGCCACACTGTGAGAATCTGTGAGAGCACGCATCATTTCGAATGCTGCGGATTACAGCAGTCATTAGCCCGACAATATGGAAGATAATTGTTTTTTTTTTTTTTTCATGTGATCATGGTAGAATGGCAAATGAGCCGAGATTTCAGTCATCTATGAACACAAACGAAAGTTTCACTTAAAAAAAAAGTTTTTTCACTCTTAATTTGATTTGTCAGGAAATGATTCTTAAATTTAACTTTTTTTTCTTCCTGGATATTTGCATCATTATTCTATTATGTTCATACAAGCATCCCTGAGGCTTAAAGAAATTGCTTTTTGTTATGCAAACTGGAATGTACAGACTATGTTTAGCGATCAAAACCACATTGCCACAGCAACAGATTTGATTTGTTACTGATATTCCTGTTGGGATGAATATAAACTCTAAAACAACACAAATAGCTTCTCCCTGCATGGAGCCCCTCTCAGTCATTTCCAACTCATTTTTGGATTGAAAAATAAAAAAACAGCTGTGCACTCACCTCTGTTTTTCTTGATTTTTGTCCAAACACCTGCCAGGAGAAATTTCCTTTTTGCCTTTGTTGTTGTCAAGTTCCATATCTCCGCTTTTCAGGTACTCACAGCTCGATCTGATGAAGGACAAGCTCTGAGTGTGCACTCTTTGTGGTTTAGAAAATCCACTATGAGGGGAGGGGAGGCCTTCTTGAATCCGGATAGTCTGGTGTAAATTCTATTAAAGGCAAGGGGATATGGAGAAGGATGAAAAATCAATACCTCGTGGCCAGTAATGTTTGAAAGATCAGGCTGTGGAGAGGTGGTGGTGTGTGTGTGTGTAATGGCATAGCTTAGCCCTAACGTAAAGACTGCCTCTGCAAGTAGTTAATCATGTGCTTGTCTGACATCTAGATTGCATTTTCTTCTCACCATTACTCCCATTTTCCTCCTTGGCTGCAGAGAAGATGTGCCATGAAATATAAGAGGCGGCAGTCAGCGTGATAATGGCATCCGCCAATCTGATAGAGACGCACTCTTCTTCTCACAGGATTGAAAGTGGTGTTTTGGTTTTACTTCTCAGTTTTCAAAAGACTAATGCTCTGTGTGTGGATTCTGCACTAGATGGATCAACACTGGTGGGTTGTGTGCACATCTTTGAAATCACAGATCATAAACTCTTGGAAATGATGGGGATGTTAGTGACCCCTCTAAAAATTGACATATGCCTTGTTTTAAATTTCAATCCTCTGTGTATATAAGAGAAAATGAGCTATAATTTTATTTCACCAATAAGTATCATAAATAGAGAGAATGTAGCAGCAGCTCTGAAGATGCTGTGTCACTCCCTGTTCCTGTTCCTGAAGGATAAACTCTCACTTTAATGTGCATTATTAAAGGTTCATAACACCATGGTGCTGTGAGCTGTTATTGCTTTAAAGTGCACTAGCACAAACAAGTGTTAGGAAAGAGGCATTACATGAAGCTGGGTTTGTCTAGCAATGCAAGGTTTTTTATGAGATTAAAAAAAGTCTTATTGTTACAGAAATAAAGTCTTCATCACAAATGTTATAGATATGTTTTTTGTTTTATATTCCCACAATAAAGTGTCCTTCGTTTCTTTAATTTTAAGAGTGGAATAAAAATAAATATTTCAAATATAATAATAGCTTTGCATGCTGCCTTGAATTTTTGACTAAATGTGTTGATTTTATGTTTGTTATACAGAAAAAAGAACAGTTGAACTCTTGTATTACACATCTTTATAATACAATATGTTCAAAACTAGTTTAATAATAATTATAATAATTTTGTTCATAAAATACAATCAAACAATAAACCTAATGAAAAGGATGGAGAATAATGCATCTTTAAAACCAAGTCATTGCAGACAACCCCATCTATCTATCTATCTATCTATCTATCTATCTATCTATCTATCTATCTATCTATCTATCTATCTATCTATCTAT
>JARVJO010000061.1:14793084-14808124 GCA_031762555.1 Cynodonichthys magdalenae | reverse complement strand
TATCTATCTATCTATCTATCTATCTATCTATCTATCTATCTATCTATCTATCTATCTATCTATCTATCTATCTGTGTGCCTGTGTTTCTGCTGCACACACAAACACATACATAAAGACATTAAAAAAATAACATAAAATTAAAATCCAGAAGTTTCTTCCTTTTCTTCTTCTTCTTTTTTTTGTGTGTGTAAGCACTTCAAATTAAAATAGGTTTGCTAACGCCATCTAGTGGTTTTTATTATTTCTTTTTTTTAGCTCTCAGAAACAGAGATTAATGTTTCTCATCCCAGGGTGACTCATACAACTGGAATATCTTCTTTTATTGTCTTTCAGTAATAACTAATAAATCCTGAACTGATGACACATGTACCTAGTGTGACGATTCTTGCAGTGAGTTAGGAGTGTGGAATCTAAATGATGAAATTGAGATTTGTTTGGCAAAGATCTAAAGACCCACAAAACCTCAACTAATAAATCAGCAAATTACGTCAAGTAACTTGTTTAACTGAGACAGACAAGTACATGATTTCTTTAAACAGCCAAGTGTTACTACTTTACACCCCACTGACCCACTGATTGAGAGAGAAACTCTCCTTTCTGCTGCAAAAAATTAAGTTAAAAGTTGTTTTTTGTGTGAAAATAAACACTTAACTAAACTGTGATTTGTAAGGGACTTGAGAAGCTCATAAGCAGAATGTAACTTTGTCTGCCATCATTTATGAAGTTGGTGAGAGGGTTGTTCTTTTGGGACATGATGCAACGGGAAGTCTGATGAGAATCTGCCAGGAAGCTTTACCCCCCAAAAAACTTCACCGCTAACTAAATGAGCACATCAAACATAAAGCCGCCCACTTATCACCGCTTCCCCTGTCTGTTTGGTGAACTCTTCCATATCTGATGAATCCTTATCGAGGCCGTACAGTGCTGGTTCACATGTTGCGTTATCACACTGGTCTCTTCCCCAGGGCTCCCACAGGAAGGGTCTGATCAGAGGGCATGGCATGCCATGTATCTCCACTGCCTTGTGGCAAAACTGGAAATACAGCGTGATAAAGCTGGGGCAAGGTGTGCAACATTTCTGTAAGAGTTAAATCAGAAACATTGGTGTAAATGCACACGATTCTAATAGCAGATAAAAATAATAAAACAAAACAGTTTACATAAATGAAATACAGAATAATTCATCTAATACTGTATTGATCAATGTATTACCTTGTTTAGATGGCATATGTATTATTACTTGTGTGTCAAACAAAATGAAACTACATTTGGTTATACTCCAATATATAATCTGGATATCTTTTTGAAGTAAACTTATGTGGAAAGAATAAAAACGCTTATTTCTTTTGCATTGACAGTTCACAGCACAAACTGTTTTATTGAATTGTTGAATTAGATATCTCATTTATTTCTATATTTAGGTGTCTCTAAATCAATATTCAAACTTTGTAAACATCTGGTTTCTATTCTTTTTCAAAACTGAAAAAGTTAGCAATTTAGATAAAAAATCAGTCAATACAAATGTGTTTATTTTTTTTTCCAAACTAGGATTAACATGCTCAAAATTTTTTAGATAGCAAAAAAGACTCACTAAATTTTCACACATTTTTTTTCAGCAAAATCATCATAATTTGCCTGCTGTAAGTGCCCCAGCTTGTGCCCCAGCATGACCTGTGAAGGCTACAGCTAGCTGCTGCTGCTTTAATTGGACCTATTTAAAGATGGTATGGACGCTGCTCAGACCAGCTGTTAGCTCACCAATCTAAACGGAATTAAACTTTATCTTTTCAAACTGAGATTAATCAGGGAGCTATAGCAGATAAGATATTTAGGCTTCCGTTCATAACCGCTCAGTAGAGCCTCAGTTTTAAAACACTTCAAGTGTGATATTTGATGAGTATTATTTCCCCCCAGTATTTTCAAGAATTTTTTAGAAAAAAAAACTTTGTTTGTGCTTAGCAATCCTTTTTAGTTTTAAAGTCAACTTAGACCTGCCTCTTACGCACAGAAACGCACGCGCACACTTAACACACACATCAGCATATAGTTTATCAGAGTGTTTTGGGGAAATTACCATACTTCTCGCAGCA
Organism: Cynodonichthys magdalenae; assembly: GCA_031762555.1. Lineage (NCBI taxonomy): Eukaryota > Metazoa > Chordata > Actinopteri > Cyprinodontiformes > Rivulidae > Cynodonichthys > Cynodonichthys magdalenae. Next base: position 14,806,033 of record JARVJO010000061.1, on the reverse strand, counting down.
GGAAGCACTGAGTCACAAAGTGCTGGGAGTTGGAGGAGCATGTTGCGGGCGCGTATTTCATAATACTGGCTGCGCTTCTGCGCGCTGGATCGTGGACGGAGAGACCTCAGTCGGATTAGATCTGCTGGCTTCAGCAGGGATGTGTGCTTGTTTTGGTTCCTTTCTCTCCGAATAACTAAAACAAAAAAAGATATTATGAGCGCTCAGGGACTGTTGAGTAGCGTTTTCTCCTGCTCGCTGAGCCCCAGAAGTCTTTCCAAGAGGAAGCTGAGACAGACGAGAAGCTTGGAGACGACGCTGATGCGACACTCTGGTACCGAGGCTGAGGAGACTCCGTGTAAGGTTTGTGGAACTTCTTCTGTTCTTATTGAGAGTCAGGCAGCACAGTTATCATTTTCGAACACGTTAAACTTCTAAATGCAACTTTTTTGTTTATTTATTTATTTTTCATATTAGTTACTGTTGTCCCTGGTTTAAACTTCTGGAAGTGAAAGGAGTTCCATTAGCCAAGGATTGTCAGAAATTAATTTTATTTTATAGATAATATTTAAATTAGATGCACATGTATGATTTCCTGCATAGGCACAGCTTGCATATAATATAAAATTACAGAAAACAAAATAAATAAACAAAAATCCTTCCAGTGATCAATCATGCTGCTCTTGCAACATCCCAAAGTTTGACTAACAAAGCTGATTTGCCTTACATGTGGTTGTGCACGTTTTGTTTTATCACCATGTGTGATTCAGCTCATCTTGTTTAATGAAGTCATTTTGTTTGACAGGGATGCAAAAAGGTGGAACAGATTTAACAAGTCTGAACCGGAAAAGTGTAAAAGCATGATTTCTAAGGGAAAGCATGGAGCTGAGACAGGTGTTGATTTTCGAACTCAGTTCATGTTATTAGGCAAAGAGACAGTAAATATTTGGATGTCATGTTTTTGGTTTTTTGCAGCTGTTAGCATTCCTCCAGAACTTTTTACATAACTGGAATCAAATCCAATAAAACAGATCTGAACTTGAGTGCAGAAAATACACTGGAAGTTATATTACTGATTAAAACAATCTGTGCTTAAACTGGTCCTCATGGTAACTTTGTTTGTTTATTATACTGGAGACATATCACAGACCAGCCACCGGATTAGGCTTATAATGAATGCCAGGTAGTTCTGTTCTCTATACACTCATTCACAATAACTTTGATCTAAACAGCCAAAGCTTTTTTTTCTAAATTCTGAATGAGGCTAGATTTTTCTGGAGACTTAAAGCAGATATTGATTGTGATTTATGACTTTTAAAAGGGTGTGCATCAATTAATACAAACCTGTTTCTTGTTTTAAACTGCAAAGCTGGAACAGAAATGATCTTGTCTTAAATATTATAAAACATTCAAGCTTTTTTGTTTTTTTCTACTCGAGCTGAACTCTTGAGGTCAGAGATCCTTCCTGCGGACTCACATGACCATGCTGTCAGCTTACAGTCATGGTGAGAAAGAGCTTTTGGATGCAAATCTTACTCCAAGTCAGTAATCAAAGTCACATTTTTTTGTGGGCGTGCACTCAGTCACTGAGGGATAATCGTATCCAGGAGACCATTAAAACAACAGCCATGAAAACAAAGTTGCAGCATTTTTTTAATGCAGCGCTGCCACACCTCTGCCTAATATTAACCCAAATGCTTCTGTTTTATGAGATGTGTGTATTTTGAAAACTCCCCGAATGAACTCATGAGTGTGGTGTGTATTTCATCCATCCATCATCTATACCTGCTTCTTAGTTTCAGGGTCACAGGGGTCACTGGTGCCCATATTCAGCAGTCACTGTGTGAGGGGCGGGGTACACCCTGGACAGGTCACAAGTCCATCACAGGGACACATATAGATACAAACGAGCCAAACAACCATTCACTCTCTCACTCATACCTATAGGGACAATTTAGAGTTACCAATTAACCTGACAGTCATGTTTTTGATCTGTGGGAGGAAGCCCAGAGAAAACCCACACATGCATGGAGAGAACATGCAAACCCTACCCAGAAAGGTCCCCAGGCTGGGATTTGATCCGTCGACCTTCTTGCTGAGAGGCATCAGCTCTACCAACTGAGCCAGATACCAGATTCAAAAAATCCAAGCCATCATTTATGTAATATGGTGTGTATTTATCTCATATTAAAATGATGGCTTGGGTTTTTTTTTAAACTGTTATCTGCTCAGGCTAAAGCCAGCATAATGTTCTCGGTCATATGACTCAAGCTTTCATGTGGTTTTCACTACATCCTGCAAAGTACTTTGTTTACAATGAGTGTGTACCTGTATTTCAGAATATCACTGTATCTGGAAATGTCCTGGAGTAAACTCTTTCAAATTGCAGCATTTGATGTAGTTCAGGATAAGCTTTTTATGTTTTGTTTTATAGTCTGCAATGAGTACTTTTATTTATAACTGAAATTTAGTAGGCAGTATGGCAGGTGTTATGTCATGTTAATGCTAAATCTGTAATATATAGAAGTAGTTGTGACGTTTTATATGATTATGACAAAAAAGTCACACAAGTAATGTGTCTTTTTTAAGATAATCTAAAGATTAGCTTACAAAATAATGTAGCAAACAGGTATTTTGTACCCTCAGTGTAAAATTCCCCTTGGTTGAATATCATTGTTCAGTATTAGCTGCTCTGAGTCACAGCAGCTCGAGCTAAGATAGAAAACAGAGACATCTGGTTTACATGAAGAAAGCTTCAGCTCGTACTTCTCACAGTACAGCAGCATGACCTGATCCTTGGCTACACTCCCTCAGGCACATATTTCTTCCCACAAGAGACGATGCGTTTGCATGGCATGGGGCTAAACTTGCAAGGCTTTTACAACTGCAGCTCTTAAGCAACAAGTATTTATTTGGTGAACAGAGAAAATATACTACAGGTCGGTTCAAGGAGTAAAATTTTTTTTTTATTATTTTGCGTTAGTAGGCATAAATCTTACTGTTGTGTTGTGTCACACCAGAGAATCCAGTGTGGAGAATGTACATCAAGAACTTGTCTCTTTTACACACAAAGCAAAACAATAATACTGGAACTGGAAGTCAGCATTTAAAATAGCATTAATAACTTGCACATTGAACCTGATAATACACTGCTTGTATTTATCTTATGTTCTCAGCCTGCTGCACTGACCTTCAAGTGTTCGTCATGCTTTTTTATTATTGACAACTGTGACCGCTCTTAATGTGACACTAATCCTAGCCTCAGATCCAAAAATGTTTCCGTTTTTTTATTATTCCTTCAGTTCTTTTGCTGAACTTGCCTGTGGTTAAGAATTAATAGCAATCCTTAAGGCTGACTTGTTCATGAAAAAAATGTATTTTAAGTGCTAGTTGACATTTTCTTTGCCCTCGTGAAATTTTGAATAAAGTTGTTATTATGAATGCATTACAGAAAATTTTTTTTATATAATCCTTTAAACAGTCAGATTAGATATGCAGCTAAAGAACATATTTTTGTTTATTTTCTCACAGGAACTTCTTAAGGAGCTGCATGAACTTATATGAACTGTAGGTGGCACTATGTACCATTATTTTATTATTAGTAATGCAACAAAATGAGGACAAAAGCCATTAGAGCTAAGATCAAAGGGTAAATAAGGGAAAGTGGCAAAAAGAACCTCACTGGGTTGTGTTGTTTGAAGATCCTTGTTTTGTTTATATATTTCATTTAAAGCAGCTAAACAAAGCTTAATTGCATGATGGAAGTATTAGAGATGCTAAATAACAAGAAATCATGATGTGCTTCAAACAGCTGGATGTCACATTGTTCACTGCTATTTGAATAATGTGAAGCAGAGAAAGAAAACTGAGAGCGCCTGGAGGGTTTAGACATGGTGTCATCTGCATTCCTCTGAGCACCAGGAGGAGAAACGGCCTGAAGTAGAAAAAGCTCTCTCGCAACTGGAAATCGCTCTCTGGGATCTCATTAGCAGGCAGAAGCAGTTTTTTGTCGAATGCAAAATAAAGCATGTGTGAAATAAAATCTAGCTTTAGCAAGACAGTAGTCATTAAATCAAGTAGTTTTCCCCATTTTCTGCTATTTAACAGCATAAAGATGAAAAAGCTGACAGCATGAGAGAAAAGTAGGAGCTCAGGTAGAGTTAAAAAAATCAATCTTTTCTGTTTTATCCAAAACCTACAGTAAAGGAATTGTGCTTTTGTTAATATGTTGGAATGTACTGTAGATCCCAGTGAGTTTGAACTAAAATGCCTTAAAAACTTCTCAGTAGCTGTAGAAATCCTGCAAATTGCAATGTCTTGTTTTCAGAAAATGGACACAAAGAACCTGTGTTGGCTTTGTGATGCAGTAAAATAAGAAGAATCCTCAACCTATAGCCTGAGAAACTGTGTCTAAATTTAGTTGACTGTATTGCCTGCAGAATAATCTGTTCTGGAAACACAATATAAGTCACGACATGCACCAGCTTCTGTGAAAATAGAGATCTGAAATGCATCCCTACCACATATTTTCTTAGTCTGATAAAACATGATAAATTGAATCTTGATTTCCCCCGTTATTGTTAAGTGTTATCGTCAGTTTTGCATCAAGTTCTTCTGAAAAAGTCCTTTGGCACAATTGGTGCATGTAAACCCATTCAATACATGAACTGAAAACGTGACCTTTTTATTTATTGTTCACTCAGTTTCACAAGGGAACAAACCTTTAAAATATGTCTTGTTTCACTATTCTCCTAAACCCAGTTATGTCCAATCCATGGGCGTAATTTGTACGGGGGTTGGGGGTGGGTGGGTATGACCCCCACAATAATTTAATCCAGTCAATACACCCACCCCCCTTAATAAAATGACATAATTTGCTCTAACATAATAGAAGTTAACTGGTTAAGTACACAGCTGCTCTCTTGTTGTCTTTAGGAAAACTTTGACCTGATTTTAACAATTATGATGTCATATATGTAAGTTTAAGCACAATTGCTGAAAATGACATGCAGGGTTTAAATCTGCTCTTGTGACATTATGCTGTATTTGTTGAATCCTGTGTTGTAATTTTTCCTAACCAAATTGTAGTGCACCAGGTACATACTCTTGGAAAAATTGAGAAATTGAGGTATGTTGTGTAATACATCCTAAAAATTTGAAATATTTGTTACTGTTGGAAAAAATGTTAACCCCTGTTTTTAACTGTTGAACTGATGTAGAACAGAAAAGGTGCAGAATAAATACAAAGAAAACAGGAAAGTTAAGTAAATCACAGTAAAGAATTACAATGTATTTTAACACCAACATATCCGGAATCGTTTTACAAAAGTTAACGATTTAATAAATAACTAGGCAGAGAGCATAACCCAATCAGTTATAAAACACTCACTTCTAATGTTATCAAGTAATTAACTGTCCTGTTTTGCTTCAGGATATCCCCCTGTAACTTCTAGCAGGCTCAGTAGGTTGTTATCACTGAATAATGAGAAATGTTGATAGGTCACTTCTTGAACAACACATTTTTGTCACTCCCTACTGCAACACATACTGACACTTTACTCATTTTGTTCATTTTACTGTTCAGATGGGTAGGAAATTGTATTAATTTTGTCCTGTGCTGAGATTAAGTAGGTATTTTACCCTAAAAATTGGTGATTTTAGGTGCAGTGGTTTTTTTTGTGTATTTTGAAAATAGACAACTGTTATTTCACCGTGTCTACTTTGAAATGGCTCAACATATTTGTTCCTTCTAGTGTGAGGAATGTCTCAACAAAATTCCATCCAATTTTGTGCAAAATTAGATGTTTAAGAACCAAAAGTGGAGCTCCGAGCCGCTTACTCTCCAATAAACCATTTTGTTATTGGAAATTGTTACAAATGTGCATGTGTGAAGCAGCAGCTCTCACATTTTTGGTGAGTTTGCACTAGAAATGCCATTGGAACCCATACAAATGAAACTGGTATATTTATGCTATATACAGACCCAATGTATTTGCACTAAACTGATTTGTGTTAAACTTTCCTTTAAGATCATTTATGTGAATTTGCATATCTTTAAGCTAAATTTTTTTTTTTGAGCTTGTTAAATTTGCTTAATTCTAATGGTGTTTCCAGGTAAAGCTCTTTGTACGTATTCAGTGACTTGACCTGGAAAAGTTAGATTTTGCTATGTGCACAAAAACATATGAAATGGTCTATTTTGACCAAGCGGAGGGCTCCTTCTGCAGCTTAGAGATTCAGCAATGCTAGGCCTGTGAAACTTTTCAAATTTTATTTGGCTGTTCTCTGTGGCGCACTAAACATTTCCTGAAAGTTTCATACAAATCAGTTTGGTACTTTCTGAGGTATAAACCTGAGAAGGCAGCTAGGTTTAGTCAGTGCCGTTGGCTTTGTAAAAACCCCCTTGTCTGGGAAAACGAGTAAATGAGAGGTTGTGTGTGACATGAAGTGAGTTCAACTGATCAGAGCATTTTTTTTGCTCACCAAAATCAAAGTACCTAAAAAACACCCGCTTCGAATGTTGTCTATTAAATGGATGTTATTAGTGATTATAAGTCCCATACAGTGTGTCCAGACTGTCCCTCTTCTCCCTTCTAGCAGGCTGGAACCAGTGTTTCCAGACGGGAAATGTTGAATTATCATGCCAGCAGCTCAAAATTATTGTATTTTGAGGAAAATTATCGTACACACCCAGTTTGCATTTTAGAGAGGCTCAAAACTACAAATATGTCCTGTCACAGCTCACAAGTGCTCTGTATTTGACAAACTGCATGTTCTTTTGTTTATAATAAAGTTAAAAAGCACTGTATCTGACTGTTCAGTAAGAAAATTAGTGATTGGATGTCTCTTTCTTTTTCTTTTTTTTTTACAAAAGCTTTATTGCAAACAAGAACAAAGTACAAAAAACACAGAGCCAGAGTTTTTGCTGCACATAAAAATAAATGCTAGATAAAATGACAATAATAAAATGTAAAATAATAAAAAAATATCAAGTTAAAATGAAATCAGGAAAAGAACAAGTCATTGTAGTTCACTGTGCTTTTGATTAGTGGAGAAAAAAATTGAGTACATATACTGTGTAAATTCAATCTGCAAGTTTCCAAAGTCAGTTATTTTCTTTAAAAATAGCTTCAGTATAGATGATGTTTGACCTGGATAATTATCAAATTTAAATGTTGCTTATACCCCTCACCTTCTCAGTTCCACCATTTTTCTTTCTGATTTTAAAGCTTTTATTTCTTTCACAGTGCTACTACTATACTCCTCTTTGCTGCACTAATCAGCATCATAACCATATCATGATGTATGAAGGGCAAACTTTCATGGGGTCTGGGGGTCCTCCCCCATGAAAGTTTGAATGAAGTAGGTGCTAGATTTTCAGTAGTTGCTTTTCTGAAAGGACAAATTTGCACATGTTTGGGGTCAATTTAAAAAGGGGAGATGTTGTGAGATTGGTTTCTATTATATATTTAGAGTTATGGTAGTTTGGTTAAATGACCACGTTAGACTGGTTCAGAGAAGAAGTAAGTGATTTTGGATCCTGCGCTGCAACGATAAGAAAAAGAGAGTTCTCACTGACAAGAAGCTCCCGTGTCTCGTTTCATATGACAGTAAACTATGTCTTTGTCGTAACATTGTTTCTTGGCAATAAATCTTATACGGGACACCTGACTGGCAGCACCTGAAGGTACCAGAAGCTCAAAAGAAGTGTAAATAACAACAGCAAAATAAGCTGTTTGACAATGGCAGGGAGGATTTGGCAAGTTTTTTTTTATGTGCAACTCAGCTTTATTGCTATTAACTATAATAAAATAAAAAATAAATTATAAAAAAATCAAATTTTTATAAACACATTGAAAAGTGATAAAGAGGTGGGAAACTATAAGTTTTATTTCAACCTAACAGGTGGTCTTGTAAGTTGGCAAAAAGGTTCATGTATGGGTATATATATATATATATATATATATACACGTTTTTTTGTTTTTTATGTGTGTTTTGAAACAATGATTATATTCTATTCATCCCACAAACACGTTCCTTACACCATTTAAAAGGAAAATTAACAGGCTTTCTAACCGTAAGATTTATTTCTAAGAAGCATTGTTTCAATAAAAATATAATTGACCAGTTTTCTTACTTTTTGTGCTAAATATATATACAGTGTATGCAAACAGAGCCAATTGGTGACAATTTAGTTTACTGTATTTAGAAAAACTATTTCTGGTGTAGCATGCTTCGGGGAGAAAAAAAACATCAACAGATAGTATTACATAGAGTGATAAAAGTGTTTGTAATGTAGTTTTAGGATGATTTGTCCAGCCTAACATACGTGAAAGCTTTTTAATAGCTTTAGTTAGCCTTTCTGTGAACCCCAATCTGTTAGTAAACACTCTGACTTGATACTAGTTGATTTACTGTTCGTGTTCATTTTTTCCTCTCGTCTCCACCAGTAAACCCCACCCTGTCAGCGTTCCTCATGGACTGTGGAATGATGAGTAACGTTGTTTTTCACCGAGCACGTAGCGACACCTAGTGGTCTGTACTGGTAAAATGTAGTTACTGCACCGGAGACCGTCTGAAGTCAGGTGGCGTCGATTAATTTTTAAGTAGGTCCGGCGGGTGTTAAGGGGTGATATCTCGTCTGGGTGAAATCTATGAATTTCTGTGATGGGGGAACCCCTTCCTGAGCTAAGAAGCGTCACTTATTTTGTAAGTAAAACTGGTTTTGTTTGTTTGTCAGTAGCTGTAAACCTGAAAAGTTTGAAGCGTTTTTTTTATTAGCCTATTATTTTTAAAAACGTTAGGGAAATATTTACAGGAAAACAGAAAATCTGATACTGAGATGTGTTTAAGTGTTCAAAATACAGTACGGAGAAAACATCTCTCATTTTGGACATTTAACTTTTTTAACTGAGTGAGAAGTTCTTAAATTCTCACACTTGCTTTTGTTTATAATGTATGCTGTTTTGTTCAGAGCTTCTAAAAACTTTTAAAACGAGTTTAGCTCTATGACACTTTAAAAGCAATAATAAAAAAATAACATTAAAAAAAATCCCACTCCTGCATACAAGACTGTATGCAGGTGAAATACTTTTTTACATTAATGCAGGATTAAATATAAACATCTGAAGCAAACATTGTAGACAAAACTGACTCTTATGAGAAAACACTGTCTTTAAATGTCCCAGTGGCTTCCTGAGTGCTTTGGGAATATTCATCAGTGGATCTCGCTTGTGTGTACTTGATCACAGTAATCTGAGCTCCCAATCTAGGGTATATTATAAACTCTTTTGCACATTTCCTCTCATTGTGTTCTAGGAAGTGCTAGGAAGGCTTTGAATTAAAATTAGAGCACAGTATAAAGCACCTGTTTTGTTTGACTTGACTTTTTTTTCTGAAAATGCATAAAATAATTGCTTGACCACTTAAACAAATACAAATTGTTCAGCACAACTTGATGAGTGACTGACGGCCACAACCATTTGCTAAAAACTGAGAGGAGCTTTTTTAAGGTCTGACTTCCATCTACTGTAACAAATTTGAAAGATTATAAACAGTTATTAGTGAAAGTCTATCGCATGTCAGAAACAGGAAATCATCCCAGCCTGTTCATATTTGAAGAGAAATTGAAGAAAAACTGCACCCATAGCTGCATGTTCGAGCATGACCCACTAAAACCTGTTGTTACGTAATAGCCAAAGGGGGATTGCATCAAAAAATGTTGAGCACAATTCTTGGAATACAAGGCAGAAAGTTAAAGGGTTCTTTATTTAGTGACACTGTTTTACTGGCAAAGAGCAATTGTGGGAACTGAGCTCGCCCTCATTAGATGTAAAGAATGTTTTCATCCCGGCCTGTAGTCTAGAGGAATGTTTACAGAAAATGAGCAAATAAAAACGAGTGTGACTCACTTCATTGCTTTTCTCATAAATCCAAAGAAAGAGTCATGCATAAAACCTGACAAACGGTTACTTGTTCACTGCAGAAAAAGCCTGGAGAAGTGTATATCTAACATCACAACACTGCGGGTAGTTGTTCATGGATTATTATTCTGCTGTAATTTCCTGTAATCCACTGTTTTATCATTGGAGGGATCTCCTGCTGATGGTACATTTTGTTTTCTCCCATTTCTGAATATTAATCAGACCAAACAATTGGCTTGATGTCAAACAATGTAAAGTTGTGTATTTTCCACACATTTTTTTCGGGCGGATAATTAGTTTTTGGCCTCAAACATCACAAACAATGGATGGTTCGATGGATCTTTCTTTGTAACGGTTTGTGGTGGTTGTAATAAAGTAGAATGAATTTAGAGCCAGGCAGATGCCTTCCTGACCGTGCACTCCATTTATCTGTATTTTTAGTTCACTTGTCATACTGTATGTGTATGAGTAAATTATATCTGTTACTGTAGCTCAGTCCTAATTCTCATTTAATGGAAGTGAGCCACTTTAGTGTAAGCCTTATCCTGAATAATGAGTTTCTAAGCCTCTTTAGAACACGACTCATAGTAGTGGATCAAAGCGTTGTAATCTCCAACATAGAGATGCTCAAAGGTTGAGAATTTTAAAATCTGATTATATGCTTCGTTATTAATGCAATACTAAATCTTCGGAATGGCTGCAAAATAGTTTTAGATGTATTTTAATATAAGATAACTGAAGGATTGTTTCTGTTATGCACAAAAATGGCACACAATGAGGCAGAAAATGCTGGGGAGTAGAATTAGGATACGTTTTTTATTACATTTATAGCAGCTAATTTCCGCAGTCAGTGTTTGCAGTATGATAGTTGGCTCAACTTTTGCTATAAATTTGGAAATTACATTTTTTTCCCAACATAAATCAATAACTCTTCTTAAATATCACAGCTAACATCAGAAACAAAACATAAACTTACATCATGTAAAATCTTCTGTACAAATGAAGCACGTTATCAATTGGAAGACAATAGCTGCTATTGTTTTTACAGCTGACAGTTGAGTAAGGCAGTAATATCTGTCAGTTTGAGCATCCCTAAGGCTTTGAGGGAAAGTGATATGAATGTAACTTGACACCGTTTCTGTTTGTATCTGATGTGTGTATGAATATTGGTGTGTCCTCAGGGTGACTTCACCTGGAACAGCACACTGGGACACAGTGTCTGCCTGAAGCCGGTCCCCCTGCAAAGCCTCTCAGAGTTGGAGCGGGTTCGTCTCCAGGAAGTGGCCCTCAGGCGACTGGTTCGGTGTCATGACCTGGGCTGCCACATCACTATCCCTAAGGGTACTAATTCTCCTAACATCTTCTAATATTTACACATTTTCTCGCCTAACAAACTGCACAAACAGCTTTGGTTTTAAATTCAGAAATTATCCTTACTTTTCTTTGTATGTGATTAGAAATGTTGGACAGGTTTGTCTGCTATTAGACTCATTGTTCTTATACCCAGGACTTTTCATGGTCTACATCTTCCATAATAAATGCCCTCAACTACTGCCCTGAAAGTGATTATCTTTGTTCTCAGGGTTTATTGTCTTTATCTACTTCCAGAATATGTACGAAACTCAAAACTGAACTAGACGGTTTTTATTTGATTCTCTTTATACCAGAAGTGCAGATCTTTTGAAGTGAAAGGTTGTGAATAATTAATGTCATCTCTGTTGTAGATAGCTCTTTGAATGGCTTCAGTTTGGAGAAACAGAGTATTTCTGACCAGATTGATGACCTAACATCTACTCTAAGTGGAGCAGAAGTGGATTGCTTAAATCTTTAAACAATGCTGTCAAAAATTCCATGTCCATTAGTTATTCGTTGCACAGTCATTTACATGGAATTTTGTGGTTACTTAGCTATAATAGCAGCACTGACAGCTGGCTGTAGCAGATATATCATAGTAATTCTGCTAGAATAACCATATAATGCAGAATGTATGATGATGTAAAAGTTAATAATCAGTGTTTGCATGAATTGCCATGAAAAACTTAGTCTAGCCATTAGTTTAAAAATCTACTTAAACTTTCTTCAAATTCATGTTGTCCATAGAGCTATCTACAACAGGTAAGATGTTAGTTGTTTATAACCTTTTCCTAGACTACTTAAAAATGTCTGAACTATCCCTTTTTTGGTATTTTGGGAAAACTAGTCTGTGATCTTTTTGCAGTGTTTTTGTGTTTCACATTTAATTTGTTTGAATCCCTGTGTATGAATCAGTGAACTGTGTGGGTGTTCTATAGGAACTTACAAAATACATCTTTGATCCTAATGAGACTTAAAAAAAGATCTAGAAACAATCCTGTACTAATTCCACATATCTTTGTCTAGACACTTTTCGCAATGTTTGTCTTTGTAAAGCCTTTAAGTATATAATAATGTGAACAATTGGTTTAAGTGGTGGAGCAAGCCTGAACAAAAGCTGAACTCAGTTTCTGTGTTTCTCTTTTTAGATGGCCACAAGCACAAGACTTTCCTTAAGAAGAAGTTGGATTCGTTATCTAAAGAGAAGAGTAAAGATAAAGGTAATGTTACTTTTGCTTTATCACAATTGCAGGATTATAATTGATTTGCTATTTATTAAGAAGGTTTTAGGATCACAAGAAGCTAGATAGATTTTAGTCTTGTCAGTTTCTGTTACTTTAAAAGTTACTCTTAGGCTTTTGGCTAAAGTTGTATACACCCAGTGAAGCAAACACTCTCAGCTGTTTATTTCCGCCCAGCTCTCGGGGTGATCAGAATCTCACAGTAACAGAGGAAGCTGTGATCTTTAGCCACCATGCTGCCCCGCCTTCTGCAACAATGCAACAGGAAAGTGATGTCCTCCGTCAGAAGGAGGCAGCCGAGGCAAATGACTAAAACAATTTTAAGTGGCGGCTCATTCACTGCAGCCTATCCTCTGGCATTCCTAGCACCCCCCCCCACACACACACACACACACACACACACGCACGGTCTAGTACAGCTATCTTTATGGGGACCTTGCATTGACTTCCATT
>JARVJO010000061.1:14691394-14791379 GCA_031762555.1 Cynodonichthys magdalenae | reverse complement strand
GTCCCCACAAGTAGGTGTGTATGCCAAAAACACTGTCCCACATTGTAGGGAATACCAGCCCGCACACACACACACACACACACACACACACACACACTGTTTACAGAAGGCATTTTGGAAGTTATGTGCTCTCAGAGTATTATGTCCTTGTAGATGAGTACTGCTCTTTTAGACAAAAAAAACAATCATTTTGAGAGTGTTTGTGACTTAAAGTGGAGTGCAGTTTGTGAATTTTAAGTGTCTTGTTTGCTCTTTGCCTCTCCCACCTCACACAGAGACCACTCCGCAGGTGTTCGGCATACCGCTGTCACATGTCATAGCCAACGACCGCGTACACAAGCTGCGGCATGACCACCTGCGGGAGGAGCCCAGTAGCCCCGCTGAATTGATGCAATCCTTCCTTCACCTGTCCTCTAGCTTAAAGAAGACTAACAGGGAGCTCTCCAGCAGCAGCTCGTCTCTGAGCTCCACCTCTGAGACCCATAATGAATCGCCTCTGCCCAGCACAGCAGACACAGCCCCATGGACACAGAGGAGGGTGAGCCGTTCTGTCAATAAACATGACTCACTGATGTAGAGCAGCAGGGGTTCTGTCTGATTACCACTACTGTGGACTTCTTTGAGAGCTCATGACATTTTTTTAGCCTTTGGATAAATACAGTACATAAATTTTGTCATGGCACAAAGGCAGTCACTTTTATAAAACTGTCACCCGTTTGATTGACAGGGTGGTGTGTCTGTGGATTGCATCACTGACCTGGATGATAACCAGTCTCGGCTCTTGGAGGCCCTTCAGTTGTCGCTGCCTGACGAGACGGCTAGTAACAGAAAGAAACCCTGCGACAAAAAGCTCAGCCTCAACCCGATTTACCGACAGGTGCCCAGGATAGTGGATCTCTGCTGCCAGCACCTGGAAAAATATGGTACAAAAAAAAAAAAAAAAAAAACACTGAGTGCATTGCATAAATAGGCTCCTGCATGCCTGGCTGTGAGCTCATAAATCAATAATTTCATTTGATTTTTGTGTCTGATAAAAGCTACAACATCAGCACAATTGGAGCATGTACTGTTTTTGTTCAGGCTTGCAGACTGTTGGAATTTTCCGCATCGGGAGTTCCAAGAAAAGAGTACGACAAGTAAGGTTTCAGCTGTTGAATTAAGAAAAAAATCTAATTTGTGCTTTGATAAATGCTTCAACTAAAAAAAACAAAATAAAAGGTACGCATCACTGATTGTGACAATGTTTTATCCAGCTTAGAGAGAAGTTTGATCAGGGCTGGGAGATGCACATTAATGAGGAGCAAAGCGTCCACGATGTAGCTGCTTTGTTGAAGAAATTCCTCCGAGACTTGCCTGACCCACTGTTGACAAGGGAACTCTACACAGCCTTCATCCACACAATGCGTAAGGAGCACACACACAGATACACATGCGCACTCCAAACAAAACAACAGTTTTTTGTTGCAACAGTGACAACATTTGTGTAACCTTTTGGGCTTCTTAAAACTGATATAAGCTGATGTTTTTCCTGTTTGTTTTTTTCTGCAGTTCTGGATTATTCAGAGCAGAAGAGCACCATCCAGCTTCTGGTGTTTCTGCTTCCTCACTGTAACAGCGACACTCTGCAGAGCCTCCTCTCCTTGTTGTCCACTGTGTCCAAACAGGCTGAGGACAGTGTGGACAGTGAGGGGCAGCAGGTAAACAACCCCTAAAAATGAGTCAAAGCAGCTGAAGTTTTAGGGATTACTATAGGGATTAGCTGTTTGATAACTTATACTGACACATATATAAACTGTTGAGCAGCCATCAGAGCCAACATAAACAGACTGTTTGACAGATTTTGTGGGATGAGTCTGCAGCCGTCAGAGGGCAGCAGGACAGATGTGTGTTAACATCTGCAGCCTCTAATTTGAAGAAAGTGCTGTGCCAAAATGCAGCAGCATTATGCATGATGATCCATTATGATTATCTTTGTTACATGATTGATGAACAGCCTCACCATGATGCACACACAACAAACTAATTACTTTGCACTGTCTTAATTTGTTTTACCCTTTACTGTAAAGCAAATAACCTCTTGATACGAGTGACATGCAGGGTGAACATATTGATACTTTGCATCTTGCCTCTCTGTACTTAACGCAAAGTATTTTACTTCAGTATTTTTAAGTAATTACTTTGAGAAGAAAATCGTGTTGGTGTGCAAATAACATGATTCCTCATTTGCATATGTTTTGGACCAAGCTCTCATCATTCATTTATTTTCTGTTGTATTCTTACTTTTAAAGTCCAACACCCATTTTTCATATTATATATCTAGTGAAATATGATAGAAATATAAAAAATAAATACCTAAACAATGCAAATTTAACACAAACTGATTTAAAAAAAGATTTTTTATGACGATTTCAAGCTGTTAAAGTTGTGGCTTTGGACACAGCCCTTCACTTCCATGGGGTGTGAAGTAGCTGCATAAAAGGGAAATCTCATAAAAAATACACCTCCATTCATTCTCACCCCCACCCACCCAGAACAAACAAACAACCCCCCACCTCCTCTCCTTTCTGACTGAACCTTGAATTTATTTGTCAAATGCCAAAAAATGTACAGGAAGAAAGAAAAAGACAGAAGTAAGAGAAGTAAGTGAGGGGAGTAAAAGAGACACAGAAAGAGCCAGAGTGAGTAATGAGATTTGAGAGATTTGTGATCTTTAACATGTTTGAATTTTATAGTTCGAGTGAAGTGTGTTTAGTTTAGTCAGTTTTAGTGTGCCCAGTCAAAACAATGAGGCCATTTTTTTAAAGGTGAAGCTGCAGCTTCTGAGGTGGGGGATGACGTCAGAACCTTCTCAGACAGAAGAGGCAGAGATGAACAAGTCAAACAGTCTGAGACAGAGTGAAGACTTTTATGAGGAAGTGGGAGATCCATTATTTGTTTTAGAAGAAGAAAGAGAGGAAGAGCTCATGGAGCGCAACACTACTGCCTGTGAATACTCTTCCTTGATTGTTTTTTTTATTTTTTTATTTAAATCTTGTTTGACCCAAATGGCATAAAAAAAACATATAACCACCATAATCAACAACAGATTACCCCTTAAGAGCACTTAAGACTACAATGCTGGGTGTTTGACTTGAAATTGTAAATGATACACGATGCTTTAAATTCTTAACTTTTTTTTTTTTTTAGATATCAGGAAACAAGATGACCTCTCGCAACTTAGCCACCATCTTTGGGCCCAACCTGTTACACAAGCAGAAGAACTCGGACAAAGAGTTTGCAGTCCAGAATTTTGCTCGGGCAGAACAAAGCACAGCCATTATCAGTGTTGTCCAAAGGATGATCGATAGCTATAATATGCTATTTATGGTGAGCTGCTTTCACTACAAACCACAACATGTCAGATTAACAAAACAATACAACTCATCAAATATAGGATCTTACAATAGAAAAACTAAAATCAGCTTTAATTCTGCTGTTTGTTAAATTTTTAACACTTTTTCCTTCTTTTTTTGGATAGATATGTATTTGATGTTGTAAAGTTCTGATGCGGTTATTTATGAATGCACAGTGAAAGAAACCAGAATGTTTCCCTTTTTTAGGTTCCTGCAGACCTGCAGAATGAGGTGCTGATGAGTTTGCTTGAAACGGATCCTGATGTTGTGGATTACTTGTTAAGAAGAAGGGCCTCTCAGTGCTCGTGAGTTCTCATCTTTTGTCTTTTAGTGTGGACTTTTCTGCCAGCCCACTGTGTCCGAACGATCAAATAAAATAGACCCTGTGTTTTGTTATATTCTCAGAAAATTGTGTTCTTAGATTATATTTACCCAAATTCTGTTGCTCATAGCTGCAGCAGGTTCCTGTTAGGAAAACGTATCTTTTATTTTTGTTGTTGTTTCTGCAGGGAGTCAGACCTTCTTAGACCTGAGGATTCATTCTCTCTGACTGAGAAATCTCTGTCCAATGACTCTCTTAAAGCATCCAGTGGAGAAGTGTCCCCTTATGACAATAACTCCCCGGTGCTATCAGATCGACTGCTCTGTAAATACCCAGAGGACAGCAGTGTAATCTCACACAGAGTTCCCCGACATCCCAGGCAGGATGAACTCAGAAGCTATTCAGAAGATGAACTGGGTAGCACTTCTCCAACACTCCCTACTGACAAAGGTAAACTATATTACTTTTTATTATTATAAAGTAGAATTTATAGAAACGGAGTAACTTCCTCACACAAACCAACTGGCTCGTTTGAAGCAGTCTACATCTCAACACTCGGGAAGCTTAGAACCAAAACCACTGAAGGAAATGAACATTACTTGCTAATGATAAAATATAATGTCAATATTTACAAGAGATTTATTCTTATAAACTATAGAAGCACAGTTCTGCCACTGTGTGGAAAAAAAAATACATGACATAATTATGAGACAATATCTTGTAATCAGGAGATGTCCCATAATTGTTTCAACATTGTGAGATAGCCAATTATCTTTTAAAAACAATTTAAAGTCTCTAACCTAGTGCTTTATAATGATGAGATTCTATTATATTCTATTATTCCATTATATATGTCTCATAATAGTGATTGTCTTTAAATACAATACAAATAATCTAGAAATGATTTAACATCTAACTAAACATATAAAGACTTAGCTTCTCACAATTTGGAATATTATAGAATTATTTGAAACAATTTACAAACTAAATAACTAGAATAGTTCAGAGATTTTTAAGACAAAACACAGAATGGTGCAAATAAAAAATATCAGATTTACAATTTTGTTGTCTCCGTTGTGTTTCTGACAATAGGAGCAACAGAGCTCAAGCAGTACAATGAAAATAATAACTTAGTCTTGGATCAGTGCCAGGGTAAAAGAGAAACAGAAGCCAGCTTAAAAAGGGGGTCATGACTTTAGTTCGGTCATGTTTTTCCACTTATATAATCAAGTATTAAACCAAAGAATTTATAATCCTCTTAATTCTTCTGTTTTCTCTCAGAGGCCTCAGCTGATTGTTTCTGGGACACCTGGCATGAGCTGTTTGAGAAGGATTTTATTGGTTGTCACTTCACCGGTAACAGAATCCTCTTTCATACGTTTGCTCCAGATGGCCTTGGGTTATAAGATAAATGTAAAAATGCTAATGAATGGCTTTCTCACAGGCTCTCTCAGAGACACGTCAGAAACTGACTCATACGGCTCATCAGAGGGGCTGAGCAGTCACCAAGGCAACAACAAGCTGCCTATCAGACCAGCACCAACACCATTGGGTGTTTTAGAGGGCAGACCACACCTCCTGGTGACTCGCAGCAGCAGTGGTTCGTATGACCGGAGAGAGCAGAGGCAGCAGGAATCATCGCTGCACCGTTCACTGAGCAGCCAATCAGGAGCCATTAGCTCAGACACCTTCGCACAAAGGACAGGATGCCCCCAATGTCCATTACTCATGGACAGGACAGATAATTTGTCTCTGCCTCTGTGTTCCGGACCTTTAGGAGAAAGTTCTTTCTCTCACTCAGTGCTCTCCATTTTCAATCATCCAGCAGATTTCCACGCTCTACAACTGCCCCAGCAGAGCCCTGCCCTCCAGACTGTAGCTACTACAGATGCCTCGAGGGCTGCAACAGAAAAAGGCACTGATAAATCCAACTACCAGAGAGAAAACTGGTGTGTATGGCAGGTGTTGTCAAGTGAAAACCCAGACACTCTGCCAGAAAGTTTGGTATGATGCTCCCTTCTCTGACAAATTGAACCATGCACATGTTTTACCAACATATTGTCTCTGCTAATGGAAACTGAATCCTGTGTTAGTCTAAAGCTATTCTTATCTGAAGGATCATTTTGTATGTTACCAGATTGTATATTTTCTAGAGTAATTTAATTCAGATAAAGTATTTGCAACTATCAGAAACTTGTATTTAGATGTGAATGTCAGAATTACACTTGACTGTTTTTCTAATGCTAAAAATACAAAC
Source organism: Cynodonichthys magdalenae (assembly GCA_031762555.1). Taxonomy (NCBI): domain Eukaryota; kingdom Metazoa; phylum Chordata; class Actinopteri; order Cyprinodontiformes; family Rivulidae; genus Cynodonichthys; species Cynodonichthys magdalenae. Next base: position 14,785,408 of record JARVJO010000061.1, on the reverse strand, counting down.
AAATCTTTTTACTTTGGAACACAAGTTGAAACTTATATTATCTGGAGATGGGTTTTGTTACACGTACAGTGATAGAAAAAAAACTTCAGTCCTTGTGACATTTTTTGTTTTGTAAAGTTGAAACTGGAGTTTAAGTATTGGAAAAAATGAGTCATTTCACCCAAAATGTTACATTTAAGCACTGATTCTTTTCTCATTCACATCATGATTTGTGTTTTTACACAAAATAATAATTGTGTTATTTATAGAGATGAGTATGCTATTTGTAAATATAAAGTATTTAATGAAAATTTATTTGTTCTTAATAAACTGAGTTTGCCTCACTTTTCTTTCTAATAAACTGACATCAGCTGTTTGCATTTTGTATATTTACATAGTTTAAATATAGTGTCATGATCTCAAACAAGTGGACAATCTGTTGAGTGACACTTGCTACTGCTTCATATTTTTATTATTCTGAAAAGTCATTATCCCATTTTTTAATAGCCTAAGTGATTCAAACCTTACTGAATGTAAATTAGACAGTATTAGACAATATGTGCCTTCTTTATTGATTTTAGTTACACATGACAAAACTAAATAAATTATAGGTTATGATTCTTTCACTGTAACCTGACCTTTAATTGTTCAACTGTACGATCATTTAAAAGCTGCTGTTTAGTTCTAGGTGTAATTTGTGTCACTGAACAAAATACAGCAAAAAGGAAAAACCTTTTCTTGTCCTTCAGGCTGAAAGAGATGAAAAATAACTAAAACTCAGAATAAAAATTATTTAGTGAAAATCAAATGTATGAATGCAGCAGATGTTAGCTTTCAAGTAAACTGCATGAATAAGACAGTTTGTTTGTATAAGTGGTTTATTTGTGTGTGTATTTTCATTGCTTTTAGCTGAATCTAGTATCTAAGCTATGGAATCTTATAAAATGCACAAAATGTTTTAAATTACACTGAGGTTTCCAAACAGCCTTTAATTTCACCCTCTGTTTTAACATTAGTAATGATGCATTAAGATGCCCAGAAAATATGCAAACATTTTATCTGTTGTTGTAAAGAAAAACAAAGAAAAAAGTGAAACTGTTTTTTTAAATGTTATTTATTATTTTTGTTAGATAAATTCCTGTCATTTACCCAACTGTGAGATAGGAAATGTATCTAAACTGAGCACTAGAGGGCAGCATAAGACCAGAATATGTTTCTTTGTTTCCTGCCTTGGTTTGTTTTGAACCGTATTTAGTGAGTTCTACGTTATTTTTATAAAGAATGACTTCCTGAAAGTTTTGTTTTGTACAAAATAAAATAAGAGGCGATGTTTAGGATTAACTTAGAGTGTAAGGCGCACTTACAACAAAAACATTGTCTAATGTTAAAATGTGTCTGCTGTAGAGTTAAATACATCAAAGTGGTGGAAAAATTCATCTTCACCCAGATGACAAACTTTCTGGTCGGTTAAACAGTTACACAAATTATTCTCAACTCCAAGAATTGTGTGAGTTGGACTTTCAGCACCTCATCCAGCTGAGTGAGTGAAGCTTCAGAAACACAGAATTCCATTCTGATGAGAACAAAGAGACCCAACAGGATGTTTGGATGTGTTTTTACACAGAATCCAGCCTCACAGATGTTTTTTTTTTTTCTTGGCTGCAAATGTGCAAAATGTTCTAAACACTAACAGGGCGAGCACAATTAACAGAACTAAGATTTAATTTATTTTATGGTGACCTGTTTCTGCTAAGATTAAAAAAAATAAATCAAATCATTTTGTGTCTTATCTTTTCATCTTTGCTGATGGCTGTAAATTGATCCTGTGGCAGAGTGCTGCTGCTGTTCCCAGCAGGACATCCATCCGTTCTGAGTCTGCTCCTCAGCATCAGGAGCAGCTGCAGCGAGGACACAGGAAGGTCACATCCAAAATAAGACTTAACGTTCAGAAACAAAAGAGCCCTGGCCCTGCAGCTTCAAGGGCAAGATTTATGCTCAAATCTCTGCACATGAAAAATGGAGCACAGCGGAGCTCATTAAGGTGTTAGTCATGCACAATCACTTTCAAATCAAATGCTACAAAGCCCAAAGTCTTTTTGCTGTCATTTTAAGCATCAACTCTGAACTACTTAATATGCTGCAGCGTGCAGACGGCTGTTCAAATACTTACCATCCTTCTTGAGTGCTTACAAACTTCATAGATTTTTTCTCCCTGATTTGTTAAGCACCTACCATCTAGATCAGAAGTATGTGTACCCTTGAAATGCAATTTTAGGACAAAGGAGAGTTTAAAGTGATGCAAATGATACAGATTTTGGATAATAAAATAATAACAATATTTATATTGAATATGTCTTCAACAATAAAAGGCAGCATTTTTTTTTTCAAAGTAAAACAAGCATTATGGCAATTACACTCAGTCTTTACCAACCAAAATAAAAATAGGTTACTGAACGTTGTCTGGATGTCATGTCTTTAAGAAACAGGTGAAATTCCAGGAAAGACCTGATACAGAACCTGAGCGCAGAGACACTACCAACGGGGGGCCAGAGGGGTCAATGACCACCCCAAAAATAATGATTCCTTCTATAATTATTTAACTGCCCATAAAAAAACATTTCTGGAGATGCAACTACCAGAGAGAGAAAACATTCTTTATTCTGCTTTATGTCACATTTTCAGATAATAATCTCTTTGTTAGAGTTTAAATACCGTTTTATGCATCAGTCTTTGTTATGTTTAGTATTTTTCTTTTTTCTTAGTTAAAGAAATGGGAAAAAATACCATCTTTGTTGCAACAGACAGAAAGTAACAGTAAATAGGAAGCTAACTATAGTCAACTAGTTAGCTTCTTGTGTGCTACATGCATGTAAAAAAGGTTCAAAATAAAAATGGACTCAGCTGAAGCAAGAGTCTGAATCACCTAAAGCCTGAAGAGCCGTTCGATTGATACCACTTTCAAAGATTACAAGAAAGTCTGGCCCTTTGGAAATAAAGTAGAACTGAAAAATAAATAAATAAAAGTGACTGTGGACTTGATGAGCATCTGAGATTTTTGAAGAAACTGAAATCTGCCAATAATTTTTTTGTTTTGTGATTCAGAACTCATCCACTCAGTAAATTAAATCCCAGATTTTAGATTTTTATTGTCGCTACGGTGATTAATTATTCTTTTTTTTTAACTTCGCACTTCATCCTATCAGTAATGACTAAACTGAGTGTCTGCTTTCCTCCGGGCTGTTTGAAACACAGCCCTGCTTTGTTGCCAACTTTCTTGGGGGTTATTACTTTCGCTTATTATTGTCCCTTCGCCTGAGGTGGTAGGTGATCATAAGCTGATTAACTTATTAACTTTTGAAGTCATCCCAATATAAGATCGCTGCTGCAGTTAAACACAAAAAAGGCTATAACTTTGTCAGTTTTACAGGTATCGAGCTAATATTTGGTGTGGGAGTAGCTGAGGCTTATCCCAGAATTAAACTCTGAGAGTCACCTGAACATGCTACGTCTAATAATTGTTGGAGTCAGCTCTGTCTGGTAAAAATAGCTCATTAGACACAATTTAACAATAAATTAAAAAATAACAACTCAGTCATTTTGACAAAAATTTTGCTAAAATTTGGTGTAGCTGAGTGTTATAGTACATGACTGGATAAAAGTTTGCTTATGAATATGAATATAAATTATAGTTATTGATCCCATGAAGGGAAATTACAGTAATATTAACATTAATTAATACAATTAAACAGTTTTTTTTTATTTTACAGTCTCTACAAAAATGACCAAAGAGCATTTATGTTGTTATCAACACATTTTATAACCAACTGATTTACAAACAAGTTTGTAAGAATTGGGACCAAAGCTTCAAGGAGAATACAACAAATACTGTATTTTTTTAAGTAGACCTAGACCTAAAATGTCTTGATGGAATGCATTTTGCTTTGTGTCTTTTATGCCAGAGTTTTAGACTAAGATTATTTTATGATAAGAAGGCAGAAGGAAGGAGTTAAAATCATTTTGGTCAAACAGTCAGACAGTGTTGATTCTAACAGTTAAGAACCAAAATCATCTAATAGTTATGTTGGGTCTAATAAAATTTAAAAAGACTTAGCAGAGGTGACTAATTTGATTTAATACAATGAATTATTTAGCATTCTTGAAGTGCTGGGTAAATGTTTTATATAAAAGCTTAATGTCTGACTACAAAATAAATGTATTTTTTTGCTTACAGCTATAAAATAAAACAGCCAAAATGAACGAAAAACATTCTCAAAAATTAGACCCAAATATTATCGATAATGACAATCATGTTGGGAAGTCTGTGTTTAGATGAGAATTAAAAGTGATTGCTTTAAACATAAAAGTTTAGTCTGTTTCAACACTTCATGAACAAAATTTGATGTTTTAAAACCAAGTGTCGCTGATGGAAAACAAGTTCAAACTAATTTGCACAATTTCAGCTCTTCGCTCTGAACAACACCCTTTTTTCCCTCTTTTACTTGAAGTGATGCTTTTTAATGAGATTTTCTGAATTCTTAATTCATTGTCAGAGCAGTTCAAATCAATTAGAATTCATCTGCTTCAACTTATCAGCTCAGTATATTGAGATTTTCTTTGCCCCTCCCATCTCTGTTTTCAACAATTATGGTTCGGCGCTGAAAGAGCGGCGCTCATAAAGCCTTAAATCTCATTTCATTCACACCATCTGCTCTGCCTCGTGCTCACACTGGCATGAATGTGATTAACAGCTCTCGTTTTCAAACAGAGATCACACTGGACCAAGAAAATGGTGGAAAATATAGTAAGTTATTTATTCATGCATTCAAAAGCATTTAGACTGGAAGTAGAGTTTTGTGTTCGCAGGAAACCTTCTTTGGACATTTTGTCAGCAACCTTCCTTTTTCCCCCCGTTTTTTATAACTCATGGTATAACACAGCAGTCAGTCGATTTGCAGCCTGCGGGCAGTAAAGATTGGGACGATGCAGGTCAAGTTTGGTTGACCTCACCGTGTCAGTTGTTTGGCAAGGCTTGGCTGTGAATGATTTACTGTTTAAATTGCATCAGCGGGACACTTCAGGACCCCAAAAGGAAGACTTCAACAGGCAGCTTTGTTCACTCTGTAAATTTGCGCAACAAGCAGAAAACTATGTGGCTGAAAAACGATTCCTGTACAACATCAGGAATTGAGCAACCAGATGTTTTCCTCAAAAAAAAAACAAAAAACCCCAAAAACTTATTGTTATTGAGCTTGTTTTATGGGACATACAGGAACTGGGTTCTGAGTTGAGATTGTCAGTATGACATTTCAGAGCATGTGTGATGATTGTGGCCTGCAAGCTGTCAAGTTTATCACACAACTGATGGGACCCAGCAACTAATCTGAGATTAAAAGTGGACTTTTAAATCCTTCCTTTGCACATTTAAATCATTCAGTTGAGGTCTTAATAAAGTGGAACCACAATGCTTCTGAATTTCTCCTTGTTCTAACTTTACCAGGCCCTATTTCACAACTTTTTTTATGTGTCAGCAAGCCCCAGTGCTTCAAGTGCTTCAATCCCATGTGCTTCAAGCCCCGCCCCCCTCCAGACCAGTCTACTCCATTTTGATCGAGGGGGGTCACATTTTCTAGCAGTGCAGAAACGTGTTATTTACAAATTAATTAAAATATGTCAACAATGGAAGACTTACATGTTGGTGGCTGTAAATTGATTGACTTTGTGTCTTTGTTTGTTAGTTTGTCTGGACACATTTGCATCTAAATACAAGTCTTTAAGCTTTTCAAGTAAACTAGATTCAGGATGGTCCACAGTCAATTGATCTTAGCTAACATATTAATGCTAATTCAATACCTCAAAAGCTAAAATTAGGTCTGATCATTACTGAGAGTCATCCTCAACACATTCTCTGGTTGATTGCCTGAGATCTTGTGATATCCCATTTTCAAGATTTAACCATCAATTTGATTAAACAGATTCAACTTTGTTTTCAGTGTAAAACGTTGGCATAATGGACTCTGGGTTTAAATGTGTTGCTTCAACAAATGCTTTACATTAAGTATTTCATTTTTTGCTTGTTTACAGTTTTTCAACCAGTTTTTAAAAAGACATACTAACACTAGCAAGAAAGACCTGCAGTTCTCAGCTTTACGTGTTTTTTTGTCTTTAATTAAAATGCTCTTTTTGACAGTTTTGTTTTTCATAGTAAAACCAACAAATCTTTTTTTTTTCATTTTGTCCTGTTCAGTCACAGGACTGGAGGGGTTGGAGTCTGAGTCAGTAAAAAACAGGGAACAGATTGGACAGGCATTTCATCACAGACACACTTTGACATATTCAGCTTAAAGTTCTTGATAGCAACCATCATCTGACAGGCAGCCTCAGCAATTTCACAGAAACTCACCCAGAAATTGTCTCAGTAAGGTGTTTTTATATAGTAGTAGTAGATAGTTTTACCATTAATTTAGTGAAACATGATTCAAACTCAGTTAAACCAGGTTTGAAAATGAAACATTAATGCACCAAAACTATAAACTATTTCCAACCAGTGAGTACTCAGTGGAAACATCTGCAGTGAAAGGCAGTCATATATGGCACAGGCAACTAATTAGTCGTGTGTGTGTGTTTAAAAATGAAAAATGGACAGTTTTTCTTTAGACCTTCATCAGCTACAAGCTTCTTTAAAGAGGAACTTCTTCCTTTTTTTATAAACAAAACACAAAAAAAGAAGCAGATGTTGCACCATTTTAAAGTCATGAAATGTTTGTTTTATTTATTTCACAGTGTTTAATTTTGAACTTACTTATACATATTTATTTAGACATAAAAATGAGCATTAGAATCAGAAAGCTGATTTTGGATTCTTGGGAAAAGGGCCACTCATAGTTTTTCTTTTTTTCTTTTCTTTCCTTTTTTTTTGTTTGTTTGTTTCCAGAAATCAGACTCTCCTGGAAACAAGTTAAAGGAGTAACTTGTTCGATTAGCATCACTGGTTTAAAAACATCTCAGTCTGAAAGCATTCTTGTTCAGTTGGATAAATGTTTGTTCATGTCCATACCTTCGTCTTCAGTTTAAGTTGAACAAGTTTTTGCATTAAAGAAAAGCAGATCTACTGAGAATAATATTTCTTGGCTGCTTTGATTTGATTCTGCACATCTGCTGTTAGCGTTTAAGTCTCTGCATGTGTTGAGTCAATCTGGGGGTTGGTTGCTGTTGACTGGAAATTTGCTGAAGTCATCCCACTCTCTATTTGCTCAAAGGAACTGTAAAGGTGTAATCATCCCACCTCAACAGGTGTGTGAAAAGCCCCTTTTGCTTACCTCAAAAGCAGACAGTGTAGTTTACCTCTGGAAAAATGTTGTAATAAAAAAATAGACAAGTAGATATACTATTTCCTTTAAGCTTCCAACAGCAAAGTATTTTATGTTTAAATGATGGTATTTCCATTCAAATTGATTATCTCACACCACAAAATGGTGACAAAGTGTTTGCCTTTGTGGGTGTGTGCTGGTAAAATATCTAATGAACCACTGAACAAATTTTACTACAATTTTCATCAAATAATCATTTTACGTACATCTATAAGTGCTTTTAGAGCCCACTCAGTTCAAGATGACCAACTAACTTAAGAATAAACAAAAACGTCTAAATCAGTTTCACAAATAAAGTTAAATCTTTGCTTAAAACTTTAACACAAACCATAGGAATCAACCATGTTCCTTTGTTAGCAAAATATCTTATTTCCAAAATGGCTTTTACAATCTAGCATAAGGATAAGTTTGACCAAAACTGCTAAACATTATCATATTTTACTTTGGTAAAACGGTTTAAGTAAAAAAATCTAGTATGAAATGGTGTGGATTCTTCAAGAAACAGTCTATTGAAATAAAAAAAAGAAGTTGTTTTTACTTGTAGTTCTGAGGTTAAGATATACTCTGCTTATATTTGATACACTGACTTCTGACTTAGTTTCAAATGTTGGTTTATGATACTACAGCAAGATGGAACAAGCTTGTAACCAAAACAAGTTCAAACTCCCGCCCAGCAACCTTTCTCACCTTTTTGGACTCCAATTTTTACAAGAAAAAAAACAAACAAACAAACAAAAAAACATTGTGCTGCCATGGATAATGATGAACGGCTATTTTTCAACTAAGGAAGAAATCATTATTCACTTCAGCCAGCTCTTTTATTTTTTTCATCAGAAAATTCTTGTCTAAAATATTGATAAATTAGGTGACAGTTTGACTATTGTGATGACCAACAGCTGCATATTCAAACTCAATGCCAACAGTGAAGTATGAAAAGAAAATAATCAGTAAAGCTTTATTTTTTATGTTTTTGTTCGCTTGACAACTGTCAGTAAGGCAAATACAATGACCTTTAAGATCTAGTTCAAAAATGTTAAAATAGAGATCAGTTAAAGGTTATAAATATCTTACTTGCTGCAGATAATGCTTTAAAAATCTTCTATTTGGAGAAATAAAGTTTAATTCTGTTCACATTAAGGAACTGACACCAGCCATCTTGCAAAACCAGTTGCATAAAATTTGATGATTATTTTTTATTAAAAATGGCACAAGCAGTATAGCTAGCTGTAGCACTTCCATTTCATCTTAGGACACTTCAGACAAATCAGTGCATTTTTTTCAAGAATTCCTGCATAGTCTGAAACTGACAACAATGTAAAGTTTTCTAAAACTTTATTTGCATGAAATGCAATGGAATTTCTAATATTTTTAACAGCTGTTACCAGTTTTCATACATCTCCAAAGCGTTGTAAAAAACACTGACATCTGTTTGTTTAGACAGATGTCTGAGAGTTTCTCACCACAAGCTTTTTATGTATTATATACAAACAATTTAGGCTTGCCCCTTCCTGATCTGTATTTTAAAAGAAAGTGTTTCAAATTTTAATGATGTTCTTTGTCATTTTAGTGCCATCTTATTTAAAATACCAAACAGGGCACCTGCAACCTTTATTAGAGCATTCAATTTTACACAGCTCATTTGAGCTTCTCAGCCATTTTCTTTCTTTCTCTTTCTTTCTTTCTTTCTTTCTTTCTTTCTTTCTTTCTTTCTTTCTTTCTTTCGTTCTTTCTTTCTTTTTACTAAAACACTAATTTAAATCCATTTTAATCCAGTTTCCTTTAAGTTATTTTTTTCTTTTTCATCAGTTATTGCAACAGGTTATGTGCAATGAATGCTAATAAGCAGGAAATACATTAGATGTGAGCTGAAAAATAAATGCATGCAACTAAAGTTTAGCTCGCCTTAAACTCTTCTGTTTTTCACTTGAGGGATGTACACCCAATTCCTCAAATATGATCTCATTATTACAAGTAGAAAATTGTTTTCAGACTGACTCATCTATCTCACAGGATGAATTCTCATTAGGGTGGAGAAAACCAATTCTCTCTTGCCTAATAGTAAGATCCCCCCTTCATCCCCCACCCCCTGCCACCGCCTCCTCCCCCTCACTCCTTTCTGTCTGCTGGCTGCTGTGACTCTTCAGTTTGGAGAGCTTTATTAATCTTGGTTTGGAATCATGGCAATGAAAACAAAATCTTTATCAGCATTGTTTGATGCCAGGTACAATCCTAAACAAACAGTTTTATCCATCTTTTATTTCTCTTTGATCAAAAAATGTCCATTCTGCTGCCTAAAATAATAGTTCAGACATTTTGAAGTGGGGTTTTGTGAACGCAATAAAAACAACTACTATCTTACTTGTTGTTGATAACTGTTTGAACAGCCTCAGTTTGGCAAAATAATTGAGATGAAACTGATGAGCTAACTGTTTACCAAAGTGGAGCGTGTTCAAACAACACTAATATTTATATATATATATATACATATATAAATTCCAGTGGTTCAAATATTTTTGCTCTGTGATGTCATCAAATTCAAAATAATTTATTTTTTCTTGAAAATTGTGTAATTTTTAGGTTTAAACATTTGCTATGTTTTCAATGTGTCATTGTGATTAAACCATGACTTTGTGAGATTTGCAAATCATTGCATTCGTTTTTTATTTACATTTTTCCCAACATCTAAGCTTTTTTTTCAGAATTAGATTCAAACTTCTTCCTTATTTCCTTTTGAAGGCAGCTCATTAAAGGGTTAAGTACTCCTCTCAGGAGCATTTTGTGATCCTGTATAAACCTGTAAAGCAGTTGAGAAGCAGAGTGTGTTTGTCTTAGTGAGGTATTTGTGACTCCACACCCCAGTAAAGAGGAGTGTACAAGTAGACACCTTCACTCTTCTGTCTCCTGTCTTTTTTCCTCCTCAGGGAGACAACCAGCTGCCCAAAACATATTTTGTTTCTGTTTTTTCTACCAGGGAAAAACCTCTGACAGCCATGGAGAAGCAGGTAAGATCTAATAAATAGGTATTTAGTGGTATTGAATTAAGCAAGTGTATTTACTGCCATCTCGAGCGTTTATTTCTCGTGTACAAGACATCAATGTGCTAATCATCCCAAGCTGACCGATAGAGGGGTTTAAAGTTTGAAAAGGAAAATTAATCACAGCACTTTAGGTTCTGTACCTGGATTTATTCGACAAGGGGAATCAACACACTGCAGCCTGCACTGGAAATGCTAAAAGAGCACATGCATGAATAAACAAGAGCACAAACACAGGAAGAGGAATTGAGTTTTATGCGAAGCTCATTAAAAAAGAGTACGGCTATCGGAGTTTTCGAGTAAGAAAGTGAATTCAGCAATGTGCCAGATCCATTGTCGCAGCAACCCATTCATCCCCGTTTGTACATTCATCACATCTGGTGACAGCTGAGTGGCTCTGATACGTCAAAGTCCTCATAAAACCAACTGCTGCTAGAAACATTTATCTGCCAGGAGGTTATTATTTTCTGCTCACAGGGAGAAACTTGTTGCTGTGCTTTTGTTGTGTGAGATTTTCAGTTTTGGATTTTTTATTTTTTTTTTACAAGACAGTGTAGAATGTATTAATTTTTTTATTTGTTTTTAATGAACATGAGTATTTTCTTTTTCATTTGGTGGGAACCAAATTATTGCCATGTTGCTGAATGCATGATTGTGCCAAATGAGTCTGGATATAAAACTAGGTTTTCTGTTTTTTCCATCATCTTTTAATGCTTAATATTTTTGTTTTCGTTTAGCATTTCCAAGGCAACTAGCATTCAATTAATCATCTGTTTTTAGAATTTGAAACTGACCCAAAAGGACAGTTTGAACTTATTTGTTTCCTCTAAAGTGCTTTGTGTATCTAATAATTTGAGCTTGTTATTTAAATTTTGCTTTTACTTTAGGCACTTCCAAAAGTTGAAAAAAGAAACATCTAATGGATCTGCAGCGCTAACTCCATTATCAGCTGGGAATTCTATAAATCTGTGTGTTGTGACAAGAAAAACGCTTTTGTTGGGTCACTCTTGTAAGGAAATTGGGGCTCTGGTGTGCATGTATTTGGTCAGATTATGATCTTATGTTGATGAAGATCCATTTATCATTATCCTTCAGCCCTGAAGGCAAGTCATGTCTGTGTGTATTTTTGTCACTCTAGCATTATATCTCATGAACCAGTAGACAGATTCTTGGATATTAATTATTCAATGTACATCGATGACTGATTGCATTATAGAGTCAACCCCATTAAAGAAGGTTTACACAGCTAGGCAACCGCAGCAAAAAACAAAGATGGCTGTAACCCTGAAAGCTTTACAAATATTGATTTAATTTTTTGAGAGCCCTTACCAATACAAACTTTGAGCTCTTCACATTGTTCTTCATCTTTAATATAAAACTGGTGGTAAATGTTTTAAAATGTATTATTTTTATGAACTTTTCAGAAATCTTCGACAGTAATCTACTTTTTAACCCTTGCCCAGACTTCCTGCTAGGTCATTAATCTGATTATAATTAGACTGAAATTTCTCTAAATGGAGGTTGTTTAGAGGGCTACCTACAACAAGAAAAAGCAAACAAAAAAAGAGCCAACATTCATGTTTGTTGCTGCGCTGACATGTTGAATGAGAGCCTATTGGAGCTTGAATTTATTGCAAAAGAAGTGAGTATCAGATTAGCTATAAATCTTTGGGAACATTTAAAACCAATCTGTGATAGGCCTGCACAAGAACTTCAAAACTCTCATGGTTATCCCTGTTTGTTCTAACTTCAGCAACACCCACAGACATGATTTTACAGACCCTGATCCAAACAGCTGGGCTCCTGCCTTTTGGCTCTGACTCTCTCTACAGACATGTGAACACAGCACACCGCAACAGATGTTTTAGCTGACTCCAGCAAAATCTTGGTTTAGGGTTTTCGACATAGTGTTTAACTGAGAATAGATGAACTGCAGTGCCCCAATCCTCTTCAGTGGAAAGCAGAAAAAGTACATTTTCTTATCAGCCTCTCTCTGTCTGAGAGAGTTCTTCAGCTCTGCTGTGCCTCGAAAAAAAGCAAGGATTCAGTCGGGGGCTGGTTGTTGGGTTGAACAACCAGATGGAAAAGAGTGGTTGAGTGCTTTACCACCACTGTCTTTGATAAGACAAGTCCTCTGTTGTTGGTGGGAGACTTGTGATAAAGATGTGACACCCTATAATAGACTCAGTCCAAGCTGGATGCAATTACAGAGTCCTGCAAGCTGTAAAGAATGCAGTGAGCATTCAGTGCCCTATTTCAAATGATGCATCTTTTCTTTCTTTTAAACTAAAATAAAAGCCTTGACTTAAGCATGACAACTTTGTGATGTGTGCAAAACAAAACACACTTTTCCTTTCCTAAACCTCTTGCATGTTTGCCTAAGTGAAAAATCACCAGGCGCCAAGTTTTTTTTCTTGATAAATTAGACATGGAGGTTTGAGTTAACCAGAGTATTTTTCTTTCGTCTAAAATATTATATTAAAAGTTTATTTAAATCATTTTATGAGAGCAAAATGTACTGCAGGTCTTTAAAAGAATACTTCAGATTGTTTTATAAGATCTTTCTGGCACCGTTGACTCATCAGAACTTTCTGTTTCCTCTTCTTTCTTGGTATTTCTTAAACTGTTCATACTCTTAATTATTTAAGCAGAAAGGTTAGCTTAGTGATATTGTTGAATGAATTTGAAGATCAGGTTTTCAATACCAAGTGCTCCCAAAGTCAGCAAATTTAGGGCATAATGAGGGAAAGAGAGGCATAGAAATGATGCTGTGCTGACTTAGGGATCCCCCAGATTAACAAAGTCCACATTAGATGTTGGGAAATTAGGATATTCTGGTTAAAAATGGTCTATTGCACACGTGTCAAACTTAAGGCCACTGTATTTTATACGGCCAGTAAAGGGTTCAAAGATGTATCAATGTCTTAAAATAAGCTTATGCTGCTTTAAAGCAAGCATTGACCATAAAAAACACATCTCCCATAAAGCATATGGATTATTTTAGTAACAAAATGGTGGCATCATACCACTAAGTAGTGGTGAAAAGGGTTCAAAAGTAGCCAGCTACTGGCAAAATTTGTAGTGTAAAATTTCTGTTTCACTATATTCTCACCAGCTACTTTTACTGCGGGCCAGTTGTACTGGGAAATGGGAAGTTACCACTTACAATTCGTAAATTTAAACTGAAACGTCCCCTCCAGTGGGAATTCCCTGTCAGAAAGTGGGAGAGCTCAGTCTGGGACTGACGCTTGTTCTGTCCTTCTTGGAACATTCAGGAAAAACACATAGGCAGGAAGGGGAGTCAGTTGAGTCCACCTCTGATGCCCCTCTACTCTCCCAAGCGAGGTAGTATCAAAGCCAGGCTTGAGCCTGGCAGACCCACTAGTGAAAAAGCAACTCAGAAAATGATAATAAGCTGATGACATCAGTGTTTGACCGCAGGATTAATCAACAGATTATTTACCAAGGGAATTTTAAAGATGACGCAAAACAACTTTGTAGTTAGTTTTAAAAATATTGAACCACAGGATCACTAAAATGAGTTAATTCAGTTTTTTGTTTTGTGTTTGATTAGAGGAAGACGTCAGTGAGCGACTGCAGGATTAACCAACAGATTTATTACTGAGGGAATATTAAAAATGACACAGAACAGCAACTTTGTAGTTAGTTGAAAAAATGTTGAACCACAGGATCGCTAAAGTGAGTTCATTTAGTCCGTTTTGTTTGATATGAGGCAGCAGATGCCCGTCACACAATAAATACGTTGGGGTCCACTTCAGCCAAACTGAGATTTTCTCCATGCCTCTTTTGGTTTTTTGCTGCTGAGATCATTTCTGAACATGAACATGTGAGTGGGAACTGGTCGGCTTCTCTTGTGAAAGAGGCTCAGAATTCATGATGGCAGCTCAACAGCAGTGAGTAAAACTCTCTTACTTTTACTTATAATAGTATTTCTGTATTATTTTTATTACATTTAGTCAGTCACACTTTTCAATATTTGTAAGAAAACGTTAAAACACTGTTTCTATGAATAGAATACAATATAGAGCCCAGGTATTGTTCATTAGTGATGCTTAGCCATTGCAATGAGATTTGGATGAGATTTGGAACATGACGTTTTGTGTTGAGTAGAAGCTACATGAAATATTGAAGTTAATCATAACTGGCCTTTTGAGGGAAACCATAAAGTTCACATGGTTCTCGAAGAAAATGAGTTTGACACCCTTGGTCTATTGGGACAAAAAGTTTATTGTTGGAACGTTACATAAAACGTTACATAAAACCACCGAAAGAGATGCTTTTTGAGAAGCATTAATGAAATTCTACATGTACTGTATTTGTGTGTGCAGTTGTTTTTATTCAATCACTATTCCGATAAAGACCTTTTTAAGTTCACAAAATTTATTAGAGGGAAAACAGAAGCTAAAGTTGTTTTTAGTGATCATAACTATGATTAGTCCAAGTGTAAAAGAATCAATACCAGCTCACTGCCCACAACAACCTTATAAGTTGTGTCATCTAATCTCAAACCACAGTAAATGCATTTTAACAGAGCTGTGTCCAGAGAACATGTCACATAAATTAGTTTCCTAAAGCAAGTCATAAATCTTTCTCCCAACCAAGAAGGGAAGATCTTCTTTGAGATATTACCTGCGCTTAATAATTCTTTGCTCTAAGGCTGAAGATGAACCACAGTTAGTGGTAATTGGCTTTGCAGTGATGTGTTCATTCATTTGGCTGATGTTGGGCCTGATTGTGCGTCGGAGCAGCGTGTTTTAGGGATGAAAGCAATTAAAACGTTGAACCTTTGCCACGTTGAGAACAGCCTTTTCGCTTTCTTCTTATTGTTTACTGGCAAAAGGAGGGGAGTCCTGGCTTGCCACAGTTAGGGAAAATAATTGTAGCTTCTTAGATCATTGTTTGCACTAAAAAGACATTCTTGACACCAGAGCATATGCTAACTCAATTAGACATGCACTCTCAGACTTTAATTACTGTTATTTCTAAGGGACTCAATGACAAATACAATATTGTTCCAACATTCAGTTCTGCATTGCTTTTCACTCACTTGTGATCTATAATTTACTCAGTACAAAAAAAATATTTTTATTGAAAGGATATATATGACTGTGAACTAAATGCAACGATGCAGCACAGCCCTGGAGACTGGCCCCATCTGTTCAAGGTTCTGCTATGTAGTTAGAAACTCATCACAATGTGGTCCCCAAGGTTTGTGCTCCCCCTCACCCTCCCCCCCCCCTCCTTTTGTGTCTCCATTTGTTACCTCTTTGTCTCATGGCTGAAAGGGTGGGGAGTCAGGGACAACTCCTCAACCGCAGAAAGGGGGAGGATGATGGGCCCCGTGCATTAATGGAGACAGTATCCATGAAATGGGCCTGGTGGAAGTGACGATTTCTGGTCATGATTTATGCTTGCATGAGCACACGGCTGCGGCCAGGGCTGGAGATGGGACTGGGTGGGGGAGCTTTGGCGATGCGGGAGGGCGTGTGGGAAGGGATGCTACTGTATGTTTTGTTTATTCTCTCATCCATGTGCTGCTGAAGTGGAGAGCTGAGCTGCCGGTGGGAGTTGCATTTTGCAGTTGTGTTTCAGAGGATCACACTGGACTTCAGTAAGTCAGTTTTAGTCTTTTAATATCTTGATGGATGAACAAGAACATGTTTTATTTGCAGTTGTTGTACGGTCATTTCAGCTTCATGCAATTTGTCTCTGTATCTCTTAACTTTTGCAGCTATTTGTTTCAAACTTTTCTTTTACTTTCTGCTGATTTTTTATTTTTAGCACATTTGTTACGTGTTTAATATGAGACAAGTTGGCAGCCAGAAGTGGTTAAAAAGCAAGATGAAACCTTGTGATGTGATAACCATGCTGCTTTTTGATCAGAGAAATCCTGTCTCTTTCTCAGCTATCAAAGTTTATATAAGGTTTGATTTTACAGTCTACTTTGTTCTACCTACTTATCTTCCTCTCCAGGAGGGTGTTTCTGACCCTGTGCAGGTTCTTTTTTTCTTAATTAATGCAGCTTGATGTGCCAGCCGTCATCAAGAGAATAGCCTCAGGGAGAAAACGGCCTTATTTAATGGGGACAAGGATTCATTGCTTTTGAATAATTGTTTTGACAGTACTGTTATTTATTGATAAGGGAATATATGTTTAGTATATTAAAATGTACTTTGAAAGTAAATTTACTAAAATGACAGTAGAAAAGTCAGTGTCTAGACTGCCACATAAACAAGTAACATCATTATTAATGTTGGCAGACCATGTCTGGACCGCTATGCTATTAATTTACTAGAAAAGTCTGTTTTATAAAAGCCGACATACCATGATATTGCTAATGTAGAATATTTTAGTTTTATCAGTATTGCATTTGTGTTTGACTCAGCTGCTAAGTAACAGAAAAACACACTCAAAAAAATTTTTTTGTGATCAGTTTTCTGGACCGAAACCCAAACCGGATCAGGACTCAGTTTCCAGTGGGAGATGTGGGGACAGTTGCTAAAACCACAACCCAGACAAATTTTCTTTTATGGAAGGACAAAAACAGAGCTAGACTGTGTTTTTCTTTCTTTTTCCATTTGATGTTTATTACAGTTCAGAAGGGTGTGACTTTGGACTGACCTATGAGCAGCATACCATTCTCTCTGGCTTAGTTATACTGGGTGAGAGCTGGTCGGGAAGTAAAATTTTAAGACAGTTTTTAGATGTGCAATAGGAATTTCAGATGTTTTTTTTTTTATTTATTTGTTCTTTTTTTTTGCAGATGTAAGTTACAGGAGGAGAGAAGCCACACCGAGGAACTTCTGTAAGAATTCAATAGCTTCGCTGTCTGTGTTTTACACAGAAAGTGGATTTGCGCTGATCTGTTTACAGATCCATTAGTGTGCCGTTAAAGTGCACACAACGAGCCAAGCATGGGTGTCCCATTCACAGCCATGCTTAATTTGCTGATTGTTTCTCTCTGCTTGTCAAGTTAAAGAGTTTAGTAGCAGTTCCAGGAGGAGAGTGACCTCTCTCAGGTATTGTTTCCTGGCTCAAAGTGTCTTTGCACGTTGCGCTCCCTTGCACAATGCTGTTGACTTCAGATTGGCATGGGATGTTGGAAGGAAGTGGATGGTAACAGACAGCAGTGGGCTTGACTGAGAAACAAACAAGCTGTGAAGAGAGAGCTGAAGGTTTGCCAGAGAAAAGATTAGAGTGGCATTTGGCTCAAGAACCAAGATGCATCGCTGCTTTTGCCACACTGCCATGGCAACGGAAGCTTTATGCCTCCCTTGTAGTTCCCCCCACTGAGAGTCCAGACTGTACCAAAGAACCATTTAAAGATCTTGACCTCAACATTCACCAAGCTGCACAACACAAATCGTGTTTTCCTAAACCCAGCTGCATGAAATAGTCATTTGCTGTCATCTCCGATTACTTCCTCCTTTCCCCAGCTTTCCTTAAATAACATGTAAATGTGTGAGCTGTAAAAAAATAAAGCCCATTATAAGTGTGCATGTAACCTTAACAGAGCTTCTCTAAAATCCCATCAGTCCCAGAGCTCTCATTTTGTCATGCAGGGCACCTCTGTTCCCTGGTGACCAATCAGGAGTGTTTCCTCGGTGGCTAAAAGCAGCCCCTCACCGCCTCATCATCACATTTGATTGACAGCCACCCGAAAGGAAGAAAGAGGGGAGTTATTTACCTCCTCGTGTTCTCATGGGGGCTACGTTAATGATCTCAGCCAACAAAATAATACAAAGAAGGAAAAGCCTGAGAAGTCGGTGCCTGGTTGAACCATTTGGAGCAGTTTCGACTTCCTTTAGAGAGGATTTGAAAAATAAGGGAGGCTGTGTGAGGAGAATTTCAGAGATAGCAGAAAGACAGAGGAAGCAGCAGAACCTAGACAGAAATAAAAAGTAAAGCGAGGCTTTTGAAGAAAGTTGGCTTTTTTTTTTAGAAAATTCTCTTTGGTTTTGTGCTCTGTGTTTTTGTGTCACTCAGACTGTGGACTCTTTGGTTGAATGACTAACAGACTGTGAGGTAAGGCACACTCTGTATCTCCAGGGAAAGTCTCTTTTAGACTTTTTTTTTCTGTCACGAGTTTTAGTGTGTTAAATTGTACGCTTCACAGTATTCTGCATACTTTTTCAGTTAGATATTTGATAGCGAGTGTTTCTTCCAACAGGGACCTAGAAGGGAACAAACATTTGGATGAACACACATGCTTACCCAAATGACTGGATTTTGAATTAGATTTCTTGTTTGTGTTACATTTGGAGTCAATATTGACTGCAACAAAGATCTGGATTGTTTTACTTACCCTCACATTTTTTTTTTTTTTTCTGGACACTCCAGGCTAAACTGAAACGTAAGGACTCCTGGCAAGGCATTTGGCTTACTACTAATCCAAATAAATCTGTGTCATTTGAGCTGCTGCTTCATACTATTGTATAAACATGTGTCCTGCACAGAAAAAACAATAATTTGACATTAATTAGAGGTCATTTCAGGTAACTGGTTGCCTCAGATATCATAGTTCAGCTGTGAGCTGAGAAACTCATCAAACGCGATGCGATCAGCTTCTCCATTTGGATGCCAATCGGGTCAGCCTGCATATGTTAGTTATTTTCTGTGCAGCTGAGGACCAGCAAGCAGATGCCAACAGTCTGAAAACTTTCAACACTTTCTTCATTGGCAGAGGAAACCTCAGTGCATTCCTGTGAGTTTCCATTTCACTGAATTTGTCCACATTTTTAAGTGAAATGTGGAGATGCTGTTAGGTAGCAGCTAACATATAGAGATCCTCCGTCCAGTGCAGCTTTTTTTAATCATGCAAGGTGCCAATAGTGTATCGATTTACCCCAGTTATCCAAGATAAACTTTGAAACAGGCCACATTTTTTCTCTCTGGAGAATAAAATCATATTTGACATCCATAATTGATAATGATGAATCTGCATGAAAAACATTTCCAACCTCAATCATCAAACATCTAATGGGAATACAGAACACACTGAATGCTTGTTGTGTTCAGCAGGGGTTTATTTTGCTTAAAAAAATAAAGCTTTGTTGAGCGACATGATAGTTTTCTACTGATGTCTTAGAACCAGCAAAGGTCCTGCCCCCTCTCCTCATGATTGGTTAGTTGAACATTTTGCAGCCCACAACATCTATGGGATAGTTTTCCGTCAGAGGACATAAAGAAGAAAGTTTTGATCTTTCAGCAGCCTTAGAGGAGAGGGTTAAAAGCTCAGAAACTCACTGAGAGTCACAGAGGCGAGTTGCTTTACTTTAAGTTCAGACAAACTGCAGTGGATCAGCTTTGCCGAGTCGAAATATCAGCCAGTGACTGACTGTAGAGGAGGCTTTTTTTCATTCTGCTGCTTCTTTATGGCTGAAACCATGAGGCAGGTGAGTCAGAAGGTTACTCTAAACTTATTTTGTATTTTATACGCTGTGCTTTCCAACTAAAACATGAGTCATAATGTGCTTCCAAGCCTCCAGGCAGGGATCTGTTTGAGAGCTAAAGTATTTTGGTTGTTGTGTTTTTATCCCTTCTTGTTCTGAGCAGGATAACACTTGAGGGATAAGGTGACTAAGTGAGAAGTGAGAAGACTGGGGGAATTTTGTAATTGAACAGCACAGAAAAACTGTGGGTGTAGACAAAAGGGATTTCTAGTGACACAACTGCAGTTCACTGTACGTTTTGCTATGTTACTCTGTGCTTTCACATGTTTGTTGTCACTACAGTTTACCTTGATGTCTTATTTTTTAATGTAGGATGATCATTCCCTTAGCCAAAGCACTTGTATTCCTAAAAACATACCCCCATATGTAGTTAAAGTTGGAGATTCTCACAAGAAAGTGAGGGAAACCACCTTCCTCTAGTCCTTATTAATTAGTAACTGGCTCATGTGATGAGGAATGTTAGTCATCCTGTTACCAGAGCTTTACCTCTGCTCAGTAGTGTAACAAATAGATAACAAACTATCACCATGGCAACGCATCTCAAATACCAGACAGATGTTGGCCATAACTAGGCCACCTTTGGTACACATTACTCAGTTTGGAATATAAGAATATATGAGGCACATCTTGCCCCAAATGTCAAAACTCACTCAACACCCAGGCATGTGTGTGTGAAACAAAGCTGCTCATGTGAACCAACTGACTCAGTTTGTGTTTTGGTAAGGGTATTATATGGCCCATCATTTCTTTAAACAATATTTGATCTGAACAGCTTCTGAAATAAATATTAGAAAAATAAAATTTCAATAGAAACCAGGGATGTCTGAAAAAGATGTCTGAAAAATATCTGAAAATTTCACCAACAATGGAAAACTAAATTTTGTTATCCAACTATACTGCAGGTTTAAAGTTATACAAATGAATATCTTAACCAATACATCTCATCAGATCAGTTCAATGTGAAGTTCTTGGTGAAACACTGAATTGTTGTAAGTGGAGAATGTGTTTTTTTTAGCAACACATATGTGGTATAATTGACTAAATTGTATTTTCATCACATAAATTTTGTTATTTATTTCAGGACAAGTGTTTTTATTGTTTGAAATATGTAGTTTGTATTGAAGCTAAGTTAGGACAGATAAACTTGCATCAGACCGTTGTACAAACCAACCACAAGATGTCGGTGTTTCCCCTTTTCTAATGTAGGAAAATATTTTTGTGTGACGTTTGAACAAACATTTAGAAACACAAAGGATAGCTTAAGATAAGTTTCATATTTAGTACTTTTTTTTTGTCTTTACATTTTAACTTACATTTCCTCTGTTTGAACTGCTGGGGTAGCAGGTTACAGCCGCCTGCCTGGAAAGTCACATTCCGCAAAGTTCCTGTGGTTTGTGGAAAAGATCCGGTGTTTTCCCGCTGCTGCCACCTGCCAAGCCGTGCACAGGAAATGAGTTTAGGGCAACTTTCTGATGCTGACCAGGATGACCTGTGAAGCTCAAACAGTAATCATGCAAAGCAATAACAAGGAGAAGAAAAAAAATACTTCTGAATGTCATGCATTTTTGCACAGAAAGAATTATAAAAGAACTAGAGAAATTTCTTAGTGCTGAACAACTTTGCTGAAATCAGCCAAATAAGATGGAACTGAGCCTTTGCTAAAAGAAAGAATATACAAGCTAAAATGATCACTAAGTGAAGGTAGCAAAACGCCAGCTAAAAAAAGCAAATAACTAAATGCTAAAAGTATCAAAAGACTAGCTGATAAGACAACCTAAAAGTAGCTAAAGGTAAAGTAGCAGAAAGCTACCTAAAAGCTACAGTAGCAAAAGATTACCTAAAAGTAGAAGAAAGTCATTTAAACCTAAAGTACCAAGACTACCTAAAAGGGGCAGAAAGGCAGCTAAATGTTAAAAATATCAGAAGTTTAATAAAAGCAAAAGGTATCAGAATGGTAGCAAAAAGCTAAAAGTATAAAAAGAATAGCTAAAAACTTCAAGAAAATAGTTTAGCAAAAGGCTATAGACAAAAGGTAAAAAAAAACTTAAGCAGAACAAACTAAGTCTGAAACAACTGATATCATTTTACATGGGTGCATTTTTGCAATTAAAGTTAATTATTTTTGAACAGTAAAGAAGTTACAAAAGCCAAAAGTCATAGCACCAATCTCCTGGGTGAGATGGATGTTTTGATGAATGACTAAAATAGCAAAACACGCTGAATCAGCACTTACACTATACCAGACCTTATGTGCATTCAGAACTTAACTAGTTTTTCATGCAGGCTAAAACTTATTAGCAACTCAATTATGTGTTCTCCCTGCAAGCTAGAGCTTTTATTACCACACCACAACCTTATGTCACCATTATTCTTCTCAACGCCATCACATTTGACATACGAGTTTGAAATTCAGCCGCCAAGATGTTAAGGTTAGTAATTAACTTGTCCTCTTTAATTATTTAAACAACAGCATCTGTGGCTGTTAGTCGGGGCCAGGCTCTATTAGGCTAATCTGGGTAATGTGTGCAGCTGCAGATCAGGTAGATTAGTCAGTCTAATCAGCTGGCTGCTGCTGCTGCAGCTGTAAATCACATTAGGCCTGAGTGGGCCGCTGCTGAGCTGGCTGCTGCTGTACTGCAACCGGCCCCACATTGGTCACAGCTACGCTTTGAAGACAGGATTACAGATAAATATGTTAGGTGTCAGCCCAAGGAAAGAAGACAAAACGCAATCACAATCTTTCAGGCTCTGAATAGCCTACATAGTTAAGAACTATCATTAAGAGTGATAAAAGACCATGACCAAAAGGATTAGGGAGGGCTTCAGCAGGAAATTTTCTTCATAACGGAGAGACGTTGTCGTTGTTTGATCTCAGCTGAGTCTATTACTTGTTAATCAACTGAGTCTACAAATCTTAGCGTTCAGAGAGAGTTGCATTGAGCTCGTAGGCACTTTTAATTTCACCTTTGCTGCAGCTTTTAAAGAATTAACTGCAATTACATGTTAATACCATTATACATAAAAAGGATATACACTGTATATGATGATTACAAATTTTAAAGTAATGTATAGAAAAATAGTGCATAATCACCATCTGATGAAGGCAAAGTGGCCAAAATGTTTGTGTCTGTGTCAAGATCTTTAAATGGCTATGCGTCTTACAGAAAAATATGGATTGCTAGACTGTAGGTCATTATAAACTCTGAATATAGTGTAAAACAGGAATGTGCAAAAACACTTGAAACCTCATTGAAACCTTATGCATCAAACTGTTTCATAATATCAAGGTTTCGTTTTTGTTAATATGTGAAACTCAGCTAAAGAGTTGAAAAGCAGATTTGATCATTTGTTGGTTTGCTTAAAAAAATCAGTTTGACGAGTCCCCTCATTTGTCTACTGAAACTGATTTCCCTCCCAGTAGGAGAAAAATAAACAGAAGGACCCCAGGGGACGGTCCAATGTGTATCTTACTGGCAGTGTGCACCCACAGGTTTGTCTGAACTTTTGCATAATTTTAATATTTACAGTGAGATGTGTCTGAATGAATAGCCACCCTGGGGGATGCCTTTGAATGATGGGAGAATGAAAATGGAGCTCAGCAGGGGTGTGTTTGGAAATAGCAGCACATGGTAGACAGATGGTTCCTCAGTGACTCCCACATCAGGACCAGCTGGGACAGACATGACTGTCGCATATGTGTCTGTGGTCTCATTTCAAATTGTCCTCAGGGACTTCGCCGTTATTGTACTATCTGTAAAACGATACAGAGTTTCAGTCTCTCTGTTTGGAGGCTCTGACAGGACAACCCATTGATTCTACATCACTGTGTTTGTTGGATGTCCTCCCCTATGTTTTACTGTCCCCCAAGTGCTCTCCTGTTTGTGGTCGCATTTTAGTTTGTTAAAAGAACTCCAAAAAAGTTTCCCTCCACAGTATTATGCTGTTTGAAGCAGTGTGAACAGCTACACAAGGCAGCTCGAATCTGATCCGGATGCTTTGAATTTGTGAATGGGCAGGGCTGTGAGGACACTGACCTGCCTGTGAGGACATGGGCTCTGCACGGTCCCGTCCCTTTCGCTCTTTCAGCAGCTTTTTCCTCCCTCTCCCCTTGCAGGCTGTTGTCTGCTCTCCCCTCTCCTTCCAGTACTGGCCACAGCTCCTGCTGTAGGTGGAGCGGACTTTCCTGGAATTGTCGGGCAACTTTTCCTGTTGTGCCTCTTGCTCAGTCTAATGACAGCTCTGCTGCAGCAGGATTACTAGAGCTGTGAAGACGTGTGCCATCTGGATGAATACAACATGCTGGAGTTTAAAACTAGTGCATTTGTTTGAAAGCAGTTTTTTTTTCTTTTCTTTTTTTATGATTTGGGTCAGAAGCTTTCCTCCAGCAAAAATGTCTTGGCAGTGCAAAGTGGGGCGAAATCCATCGGTGGGTAAAGTAAACTGTATGAATGGGAAAGCTTTTAGGAGTGCATTATGTACTTGGGGCTATTTACCATGGTGCTATTTTACAAACCTTTTAGAAATCCAGGATATGTTCTATTACAGTCATTACCATCAGAGAAGTAGCTATTTTTCACTTTACTGAATGCTGTTTAGCAATTTTGAATTCATAATATTCTGTTTGAACAACTTTGCACATTTGAAAAGCCCTACGAAAACTGTTGTTTCTTGTAGTTTTGTTGAAAAATATTTGCTGAACTGTTTAAAAATGAAAAGTCTAAAATCATTAAAAGGTACATGGCTTATTTTACAAATTTAACAGATATGTTACTCTCAAGGTTTTATAGTTGGGACACTGAAATTGGAGCAAATACATTCAGAAATATCTACATATAGTTTAGAGCTTACTTTGCTGCTTTGTTAAGAAAGGGTTTTAGGGTATTTTGCGAGAATGTTGAAAGAAAAATGCTTTGAAAAAGTTAATGTTTATTGTTTTCTAAGAAGTTCCCATTCACCTGTGCTTTGTGTGCAAAGAAACAACAGGCCCGCAGATGCATCCTAGTCACCAGAGACAGGCACAACAATTGCTTCTTGTCTCATACAGTACAGTGGGAAAGTCTGAAGATTTGAATAAAACAGAAAACACAAACCCAGGTCTCTCGCTCCAAGGTAATTGTGGTATCCTCCCCGCTTCAAAAGGTTGCTTGTGTCCAACCGGCCTGATAATGAGCTTTTTGCCCTCTTCACACATAATGAGTGGAGGTAGAGGGTTCACGTAGCGAGACGCTGTGAGCACAGTGTGTCCGCTTGCAGCTGGGGGGGTGTCTGACTGACCAGGAACAAAGGCTTAGTGTCTGTGATAGTGTGGAGCCCCAGCCATCAGCAAGTAGACCGATGGGCTTCTGCTTGACTGAGTTGTCAGTCCTCGCTCTCCTGCAGAGTTGCAGTGTGAAGAGGAACACATGCAAAGAACTAGTTAACTAAATTCCAAAGTTTAACTGAAGAGACTTAAATGACATGAACAGAAGTTTGTGTTTTGGAAGCAAACATACAACACAAGTGTTTTCCTGTTATTTTTCCATTTTGCTTAATTTTCCTATTAAGCCATCTCTCACAGAATTTTACACAATAATTATATTCATCCTGCAAAGGAAATTAAATAAAACTCAACATAGAGCTGAATAAATTTGGTTTGATTACTTGATAATGAAGATAAAGTATGCAAGATGCCTGTTTTGATTTAGACGATGCATGCTGCATGTCTAAATCTGTCTGTAAGGCTGCAACGTGCTAATAAACCTTTACTGAATATTCTCAGAAAATGCATTTATTTGAAACAAGAAGCATAATTTAATCTTTATTTCAGGTATATTCCAACTTACCAAAGCAGACCTTTTAAAAATGTTTTTATAATTTCCTCCTTTATTTCTTGTTTCATCTTTACAGATAGCTGATCAGCTTCCCTGGATTTCGCTGACATTCCCACTTTGTTTTGCCTGAAGATGGAAACACTCGAGTCTGAGCTGACCTGTCCAATCTGTCTGGAGCTTTTTGAGGACCCGCTGCTCTTGCCCTGCGCTCATAGTCTTTGTTTCAACTGTGCCCATCGGATCCTGGTCTCCCATTGCACCCCCAGCGAGCCTATTCAGTCGATCAGCGCCTTCCAGTGTCCAACCTGTCGCTATGTCATCACCCTCAACCAGAGGGGCCTAGAGGGACTCAAACGCAACGTGACCCTGCAGAACATCATCGACCGGTACCAAAAAGCCTCCCTGAGTGGATCTAATTCTCCTAACGAGACGCGCCGAGAACGAGTGGTTCTTGACAAAGCCATGACGTCCCCCTCTGATCGGGTGCAGTGCCAGTTCTGCGAGCAGGACCCTCCGCAGGAAGCTGTGAAGACCTGCGTCACCTGCGAGGTGTCGTACTGCGAGGAGTGTCTCAAGGCCACCCATCCGAACAAGAAACCGTTCACGGGCCACCGACTGATCGAGCCTTTGCTGGACTCTCATCTGCGAGGGCTCATGTGTCTGGAGCACGAGGACGAGAAGGTCAACATGTACTGCGTGACGGACGAACAGCTGATCTGTGCCTTGTGTAAACTCGTTGGCCGACATCGAGACCACCAAGTAGCAGCCCTCGCCGATCGATACGACAAATTGAAGGTAATAAAACAGTCTGTATTTAAGGAATGCTTGATGATCCATGATGCAAGCATCCGTGCATTATTATTTTTTGCTCCCCACATTTAAAAAATTGACTTCTACTTCTGTCAAAGCGTTATTTTTACCTCCTACAGTGTCTCAGTCAATGCACGAGCGAATTTATTTTTTTCATTCAATATTATTTGCATGATTCAGTCAGACAAATCAAGGTCTACTGACAAATTTTTGAAAAGCCTTTATAACAAACAAATCGTGAATAAAGACAAACAGATCAATTCTTTTAATTTTTTTTGCATTTTATCTCAAATAGATTTCGTATCAGAAGCATTTTTAAATCATCTGTTATAACAGAAAACTCTGATTTACTCTATAAACAGAAATAAGAAAAAATTGCTTCTGAGAATAGTTTGACTGCCCCTATAAATTTCATAAAATTCAGTATTGTAGTTTTTTTTTTGTAGTGATGCTAGAATAAAGACAGTAGATACTTACCATGATGGATGGATAGATAAATACTGCTTAGTATTTATTTTTCAGTTCATAAAAGTTTTGGTTATGTTTTAGCAAATTCTACACTGCGGTGAACAAAACAACTCAAGAAAAAGTTTTTCTTGAATTTTATGAGTTGTTTAAGTTGAAAATGGCCTCTATTGTTTCAAAATAAAACAGGACCTGAGGTGGAGTTCCCAGTTCTAGGTTAAGTGGAGCTGCTCACTTTCAGCATCTTGGCTGACATCAATAAGACATGAGGTGCTGCTGTGAGCCAGAGCGTCAAAAAGGCCGCTCTGCTTTCCTTTCATTAAAAATTCAAATAGGCTGCTGTCAAGAGAAATGTTGCCAACTAATACTTAGGTGTCTTATTGTGGATTCTGCAACAGCTTCACAGGATCACTTTATGGTCTACAGAAGCAGATGAGCGCCATTGTGAGGTTTTTATTATGAGGAAAGTTAACAGTAAACAAGCATGTTGGAATAAAAATCTAAATAAATTCATGTTATTTGAAGAAACATTTTCATTCCAGTGAAAATCGACCGCACTTTCGATGTTCACTGAGCAGTTTGCACGTTAAAGACTCCATAATGGATGAACCAACACTCAGTCTTCATGCATGACTCACTAAATGTATCAGTTAAACATAAAATGCTTGCTAGAATCTGGATACCAGTTTTTGAGCAACATTTTGAGTAAATAAGAGGGTAAGTCTTAACTTCTCTCTTTCTTCTGATCATGCTGCTGCCGTGCAGACGCCCCTTCTTCATCGCCGCTTTCTCACTGAGGGGCGTGATCAGTCATACCAGGAGTCGGACCAGGTGATCAGCATCATCTTTTTAATGGAACACCAATCAGGACAAATTGGTTGTATTAATCTGCCTGAAAATTGCTTTTAATTCAAAAAACATTTTATGAAATTAAAGCAAAGTCCTCTCTGAAAATAGCCCCAACTGCTTTGTAATGTTGAGTAATGAGACAGTGACCTTGGCGGTTATTATTATGTGAGTTATGGTGCTCAGCTCTGTCTGTTGTGTTCTTATTAATCATCTTGTTGCTAATGTGAGTGCTAATGTTGCTTAATAACATCCTCCTGGTGATTAATGGCATTTGGGATCAAAACGAAGATAAACATATTCCACTTTATCTTTCTGTCGGTTGTTAGCTACAGTCTGATGTGTTTTGTTTGTTGAATATTAAGTAGATATCATTTAAAATTCACTAACAATGTACTTTTACTGTGGTTTAGTCTCTTTGCTCTAAGTTCTTACTTTGTGTATCTGCATGACTACATATTACCTTAAGTTACCGCACCTCCATTGTTAAAGGCCTCAAGTGAAAAAGGAAATCAGAATTCCTATCTCCACTGTTTTGTTTCTCATCCAACAAACTATGAAATGGGAAGTGAAATGAAATTAACTTGAAGAATGAGGAGACAATAGTAAAAACACATGAAATGAATAACTGCTGAGGCACACTACTGCATTTAACTTGTGGGGTGTAGTGAACTGTAAATACCACTCTTAAGGATAATAGAAACCATGGTTTAATCAGTTTGCCATGCAGTTGTACAGCATTTACCTTAATTTTACATAAGATCAGTATTCCACTTAGTGTTGGGGTTTATCAAGTTATGTATTCTTGTTTGAGGTTTTGCCACAAAGATTAGTTCAGATTAGTTCTTAGTCCTGTTTTCTGCTCCCGTGTCACACCTGCTTGTTTACTAGTAATCACACCTGCCTCTCAGCAGTCGTTATCTGAGCTCTGTATAAATACTTCCTGGTTTCCTGCCAGATCGTTATTGTTTGCAGCTTGCAGCAAAGTCGGTTTCATTAGTTGGTTCTTGTTCTGTTATTCTTACCTCAGGTAGTTTGTCAGCCTACAGCAGCTTTCTATAGCTGACTGATAACTTGTATGGTTCTTCAGATTTTACTGCCTACTCTTCCTGCTTTTAAGTCCCTTCTTCTCAACATGAAGCAAAAATGTTAATGAATAAACATAAAAATGACAATTTATAAATTTTAATTCAAATGTTCTTTCACTTGTTAAGAACATCATTTTAAACCAGCTTTCTAAAACGAGATGTTAGGGTTAAACATACTGTTGGTGTTTCAGACTGGAAGTTGGCGTTACTGAATTCTTTGTGTCCTGTGGATTGTGGGTTTTGTATCAAAGTTCCTGTTTTTTTTTATAAATGTTTAATCAAATCTTTGGAGTTCAGCATCTCTGAGCTTTTTCTCGTTCCCCTTGAGCCAAGATTTTTGCATTTTGGCTGAGTATTTTTGCAGCAGTAGCTTGTTTTTGGTGTTAAAATGGCAGAACCATTGTTTTATGACTGAAAGCTCTGTACCTCTCCTGCTATTTAGATTTTGCTCACATCAAATGTTGCAAGCCAAACTGGCACTTGAAAAGCAAATGACGTGTGGAGTTAGTAATGTCTGAGTGTAAAGTAGAATTTCTCTACAATATGCAGTGCGTTTCAAATTAAATCAAACCCTTTAATGAATTTAAAACTCATTCATGTGAAACAAAACCTGAGCTGCTCACAGGATAAAGAGGCAGACAGTTTTCTAAAATTCCAAATGTTGACACAGAATAAAAGTCCAGGTCCTGACAGTGACCCGCTTGGTCTCAAAAAGGAAGGAAGAGAGTCTGGCCAATTCAAAAGTTTGGAGCCAGAAGCATTAAGAGGAAGCAGTTATTCGTTTCTCTCTTCAGATTGAACTGATTTTAGGAAACAGATCTTATGGCTGAGAGTTATCTAAACACATAAGGAAGATTAATGCTGAAGAAGGAACTGTATTTTAGATGTTTTAGAAAATCACTGCAATAAACTGCACATAAACTGTGTCTCATGCTGTTATATTTATAAGTCAGTAGATGAAAAGAAACTGAAATCTTAAAAGCTCAGAGTTTTGACTATTTTAAGTCATTTGGATGAAGACACTGCGCTCCACACAACTCTTCACTTGTACCTGCAAAACCGAAATGGCTTTCATCACATTCTTTTAAGAATAAATAAATCATATATGTGAAGGTAGGAATATAAAACCTCTGCTATTTTGGTATACAGTGACTCACACACCTTATAAAATCACAATGTGAAGCAACTAACACAAAAGTAGTTTCTCCTTTCTGCTTCAGGCAGTTTTTGCAGATTTCTTTTTAATTTTTGACTGATCTGGACAAATGTGTTGAAACAAGTGCTTTATGAGTAATATTTTTAACAAACCCCAAGCTTATTAAAGTTATTATTATTAATATTATTACTATTATTATTCATAGAGAAATTTGACATTTTTCTTGCTGCATTATCAGGATTTGTAAAATTGCTCAATTAAAGATGAGATTTGTTTAAATTTCTTGTCATAGATTTCGGTACTGTGCTGCTTAAAAATCAGAGCAAAACATGTTAAAAAAAACACCAACAAACAAATTCACAATAATAATCAGACTGCTTCACAGAACTTCTAAAATTGTAAAATGTAGCTATGAACAGAATGCCATAAAATGTGAATTAAATTGCTATCACATTCAACTTGAAATGAACTTAGTTATCTATGGATACTGGAAACAAAATCAATTATTTTATCCCTCCATTTTCTAAAACTGCTTCATCCTGTTCAGGCCTGGAGGCTGAACAAGTTTGGCCAAAGCTGTAGAAACTGTGGACGTGTCACTACTCACAAGACCATCATTGACAACAGACATGCTCACATTTATAGTTAAGAAATTTAGAATTTCCTATTAGCTTGACTTGCATGATCTAGTGTATGAAAAAAACAGAGAACTCAGAGAAAACACAGGGAGAACATGCAGACTCCTCAGATGAGCCGAGTCAAACCAAAAAACCTTTTTGCTGTGAGGTGATCCTTTGAACAGAACCTAGTCCCAAATAAGTAAGAATAAAGATAAATATTAAGGTACAGTAATGAATATGAAGCTAAATGTTAAGATCATTAAATGTGCTCATTAGAGAACATAGTACGTGTTCAGTACATCAATAAATTATTGCTATTGCCTGCTAACATGTTCAGTCTTTTATTTGTGACATTGTAGTTTAATTTAGATTTTTATCCAATGATTTATCCAAGCAATCGGTGGCTCAGTTGGTAGAGCTGTTGTCTCTCAGCAAATAGGTTGCCAGATCAAGCCTTGGTCGGGGATTGTTCTGGGTAGAGTTTAACTGTTCTCTCCATGCATGCATGAGTTTTCTTTGGGTTCTCCAGTTTTCTCCCACAGACCAAAGACATGACTGTTGGGCTAATTGGTAACTCTAAATTGTCTCTAGGTGTGAGTCAAAGAGTGAATGGTAATTTGTCTCTTGTGGCCCTGTGATGGACTTCAACCTGTCCAGGGTGTACCTCGTCCCACAGTGACTGTGGAAAGGGAAGAAGCGGGTTAAGATAATGGATGGATTGAATAAAAAATATGTGAGTGACAAATTTCTTGCATTTAATTCATATACAAGACAATTTAAAATCTATGAAAAATTGTTTTCATTTGATGCAAGTTTGCCAGCAACTTTAAAGTAAAATTTTTTGTTTGTGTAGTATGACCACTGATTCATAACAGTGGTCCGACTCTACAGACACCTCAAAACCTCTGTCATTATAGCTATGAGGCAGAACTTTGGGCTCAGATGTCTTATTTTGCTGCTGTTGCAGAAACAGTGCCATCGATACAGACATTATCAACTTTAACAACTCCTGTAGATAAGCACATAAGTGCAACATTACAACAGCAGGTGTTGTTTGAAGTATGTTGGTTTTATTTTTTAAACTGATTTCTACTGGATTCACTTTAAAGAATTTATTTCCAAATTAAAAAAATCCCCAAATAACCTTGAAACAGTTTCAGTCAAATTGCAAACATGATGTTTTGCAAACATTTTTTAATCAACACGATTAAGAAACCCTGACTTCTGTTAATGAAAAGTTTTTTGCAACGTGCAAAATTAAAACAGGAAAAAAATGCATTAAGACTATGTAAGGATGCCTTTACCTTCCCTGAGATTGAGATCAAATTAGATGAATTAAGAGCACGTGATTTGATGAATAGAAATGTGAAACTTGTCACTCTTCAGGCAGACTTAAAAAACCTCAGCATCACTGATTTATAGAGCTAATAAGGCACAAACTACTAATGACTATTTTACAGAACAAAAAATGTTTAGTTTGTGATTAATATGAACTGCTCTAACTTGTTTAAAATGTGCTGCTGAAATTTATTTTAGTTTTTAGCACTTACATATATATAAGTAAAACTTTTTAAGATTAAATGTTTTGACACCAAATGATTTTTTGCTTTTTAAAAATGGGCATTTTACACAGCATGATGTTGTCACAGCACATGGAATAATGAAAGTTTTCGTTGTTACTAAGTAAACTGAGCATGTGCCGCTGCTTAGAGCATCTTAAAACACTGACAGTTATATAAGCTGGAGTTAGGAATTACATCTTTTATTCTCCCTGCATTTATACATTTATTGATAAAGCACTTCGATATCTGTGTGAAGATTTTTTTTCAAAAGAACAATAGACGTTTTTTACAATCAGAGCACACCATCTTCCTGCCACCCAATTACAGCCAGAGATTAAGTTTGAAACATAAGCCTTTGATCTCAGTAAGTGATTAACACAGACTGAGTTTAGTTGTCCAAATCACCGGCAGATGTTCTGCTAAGCTGCACGGCCTCAGCAGGCTGTGTGATGGGATCTTTGGAGCTCTGCAGGGAGGACTTTAAGGGGCTTCAGACTAATCAGAGCCTAAGAGTGGACAGCCAGATCCAGTTGCAGCCTGTGCTCAGTACCTTCATGTTCTTATTCTGTTTATCCATTTGTTTAAATCATTCTCTAATATTTATTCAGCTGCTCACGGCTCAGTGACAGAAAGTTGTAATTAAATAGAGTTTTTTTTCTCAACTGCGTTTTGCAGCAAGCCTTGGATTCCAACCTCAGTAATCTAATCAAGAGGACCAGTGAGTTGGAAAGCTTGATGGGGAAGCTTATCCAAACCTGCCAAAACGTGGAGGTGAGGCTGTTTATCTGTCTGCTTTCAGGTGAAAGCTTTTGAAGCATTTCCGGAGCAACAAGAACTCATTCAATTATTAACACCGTATTTAATTATTAAATAAACATTTTATTGTGTCAGCAAAATTGATCATCTGTTTACAATATTCTAAATAGGGCTGTGAATTTGATGTTTTTAGAACATTGTATATCATAAATCTACAAAGTTGACATATTTTTGCCAACAAAAATATGACGTATCGTTTTTCACCAGTGATTAACTTTGTCGTGTAGCTTTATAGAGGGGTTCTATGGAAAAGTTATGAACAATTAATTAATTAATTAATTCTTACCTGTTGTAGATAATTCTTTAGATGTGAGCAGATTGATGATTTAATGGCTTGAGCAGGGCCCAGATCAAAGCTGGCAGATGCTGCCTTAAAACAAGTAAAATGTCATAGTAGTTTATGTAAAAGCTCTTTTATTTTTCTATTCTATTAGAGTGTAGTACAAATACTGTGATATATTTGCTGGACATACTACCGCTAGCTGCTAATGTATGTGTTTAAATAAAAGCTATAGAATGTTAAGTAAATGTTTGTATTTTGCAAAATACAGCTAATATGAACCTTAAAGGAGACATATGATTTTAAATCCTTATTTTTCACATTTGAATCATTATGTTGGAGTCTATGTAAAACTTCAAGTACACAACAGAATGCAGATTTAGAGTTGCTTTAAGATGACAGCAATTCACTTTGGTCTTGACTCCAGTAAAAATCAGTTTCTCCAAACTGTGTTTTCTTTTTATTCACATATCTACAACAGGTAAGATACTAACTGTTAAAATAATTTTCTCTAAACCCACCTTCAAATCTTCTGGACTGCCCTGTTGTTAGATGTTTTAAAAAGTCAATATGAACACTATTTTGCTGTGGATTTTATTCTGCCTAAAAATAATAGATGTGTCTGGGCCACAAGGTCAGGTAATTGCTGCTCCACACCGGATGGTTAGATCTTTTTTTTTGTTCAGTTTCCTGTCTTATTTAATCTGCATGGTATTGATTGTGCTTCTTATTGATTGCTTTAAAGATTGTCTAGCCTTCTACATGTGCAGCAGAACATTTTGTCCATAGAAAACCCAGAACAAGCATCATTATCTGTTGTTTATCTGCTACCCCTGTTCCATCCAGGTAAATGCGTCGCGGCAAGAAAACAAGCTGCTGGAAGAGTGTGACCTGCTGATTAATATCATACAGCAGAGGAGGCAAGTCATAGCAACCAAGATAAAGGAGGGAAAGGTATTGTATGTCACCCTTGGTATCATTATAACCTTTGTTTGTTTGTTTATCACCTTGTCCGTGTTGATAACCTTGTCTCTTCAAACCTGTGCATGCTGATCTTATTAGAAGTGCAGCATTGGTACTAGAGATAAACCATCAATCAGGCACTGCTTAAACAAAGAGTGTGTAATGTTTCAGCATTTTTCACTTTAATAATGGGAAGATGAATTTATATGCAGCTTTGCTTAGTTGAACGCACACAGGCAGTTTGACTGAAGGCCTATCATATTTGAAATTTCCTAATAATCAGATTAATAGCTTTTTACATCTAAGAAGACAAAAGAGTAGCAGTGAATGTACTGACTGTACAGTGAGTTGCAAAAATACTCCCCCCTCCCCATTATTCTGTTGCCCTTCAGCATTGAACTTAGTTGGTTTTTAGATTTTACTATAAGTGATATTTCTACAAAAATTGTTTTGCAATTATTGAAGTTAAATGGAGTAATTCTAAAATGAGTGGTATGTTATTAAATTAATGTCTTCCTTAAAAGAGGCATACTTTAAATAAATGTCATAAACCTGTCAGTGAGCACTTTAGAGGGAATGACATCACATCCTTGAAATATCAGCGTTGTAATCATAACAACTGTGAAAAGCAACCAAATTGATGAGTAAAACTGAAGGGTGGAGGTGGAATAGACGTGATACAGTTGTCTGTTTATATTTTAGGTTTTGTAGTCTTACTCTCACAGAACCTTAAAGTATGTTGTAGTTGGTTTTTTGTGGTAAATTCTAGTTTTGTTTCATTTAGTAGAAGGTTGAAAATGAAATAAATTTTAGGCCTATTGCAAATTAGGTCTGATTTTTTTTTAAGTCTTAAATGGATCTTTTGAAGCCCTTTGGTGTAGCCGGGGGCACTACAGGCAGAAATATCAAAAATATTTCTTCTAGAATAATTATACTATTTAAAATTGGCTGCAGCATAAGGGTGTATAAAACACAGTCTAGAGGAACTAGTTAGAACTAGTTAGATTTTTTAGATCAAAGTGGGTTTAAAACAGCAATGTTGTGATTGTGTCTTGGCTCAAACTAACTGTTAACTCAACAATCTGGTCAGAATTAAAGTTTATTTCTTCAAACATAGACTCTTTAACAGTAGTCTTATACTCGGTCACATGGTTTAATGTCTGTTAGCGAGTCCTTTCTTTTTTTTTTCTTGTTGGATATCTTCAGACATGTTATGTTGTTACATTTACTAGAGAGTGAAATCAGCCCTGCTCTCTCACCTTCCTTACCTCATCATTTATGAAAGGTTATGAATTTGCTCTTAGCTGCTAAGCCAGTTTAAGAGGATCTCCTAACACTGACAGCCCTATTAAGAATATATCTTTAAATAAACCTCTAACACCAGTTTAGCTGAGTGAGGCCACAAATTCTGATTGTCAAAACTGTGCAGTGAATTAGATTATAGTTTTGCATCTGGCAGTTTCAGACACTGAACACTGATTGGTTGTTTCTCAGCTAATAACATTTCTGGATATTACCTTTTCGGCTCAGGCGATGAGGCTCAGGAAGCTGGCGCAACAGATCGCAGGTTGTAAGCAGTGCATCGAGAGGTCCTCCTCCCTCATCACTCAGGCTGACCAAACCCTCAAAGAAAGCGACCACACTCGTTTCCTTCAGACAGCTAAAAATATCTGTGAGAGGTAAAGGAACAGTGAGCGCTAACCCTAACACAAACACGTGAGGTACACCTTCTAATTTATGTTCTCTTTATTACAGAGTGTCGATGGCCACAGCATCATCACAAATACTGTTACCAGAAATAAACCTGAATGATGCCTTTGATACTTTTGCTCTGGACTTCACGAGGGAGAAGAAAATGCTTGAAAGCTTAGATTACTTGACAGGTGAGTCAGGTTGTGCATGTAAAGTCAATATTTTCTTGCCTGCATGTAAATGAGTGCAATTAATTCCCTGAGTATAATGAGTTTAATTATCCCACTACTTTGTAACTATGTTTTGCAGCTGAACACTATAATTTATTTTTGAATGAGTTGTTTAGGTTTCTGTATTTAAAACATGCCCAATAAATTATCCACACATTGTGCCTGAATCACAGACTTGGACAATTTAAAGGCTCTGGCATGGGTAAAGGCAGCTGGTTTAAATCCAGTCATGATAGTGAGTTGCAGAAAGAAAATACAAAATGAAAAAGCTCACTGTTCTTGGCAGCAGTAGTTTTATTTTCCGCAGAATGAAACAGGTTTTGATTGTTTATATTCAGCTCCTGTTGAGCAGTGAGAATTTACCTCTGCATGGCAGCTGTAGTCGCAATAGCTGGAGGAACTCCAGTGTAGATTAATTCCACTTGTCAGACAAGGAGCAACAAACAAAACAAAAATCACTGTGATATTTCTACACCACTGGTTTCTACAGAGTTTTTATTATACTGAGTTTCCTAACTTTGTATGTGGATTTCGTTGTTTTCTTTGCAGCACCAAATCCACCAGTAATTCGTGAGGAACTTTGCACAGCCTCATATGACACCATCACAGTTCACTGGACATCAGATGACGAGTTTTCTGTTGTATCATATGAGCTTCAATACGCCATATTTACCAGCCAATGTAATGTTGTCAGTAAGTTTATGTCTTTTTTAATTTTTTTGGTCAACGTGTGTATGTGAGACACTTCACCGCCTAATGGTTGTGGTTGAAAACATTACAGTGACAAAGAGATTTGTACAGTGCCTGTCTGGTGACATTGGATAAAAAAAAATTGTAATAATGTGTGGCCACCCATTTTTATCTCGTGGCCACAAGATCATTTTGAACAGCCCTGTCTCTTTGTGAGAGATACAGACATTGTTGGAGTCAGATTATGAATACATTGTTTTTGTATTTAACTGTTTGAAGGAACCACACACTTTTTATTATTTTGTTGTTGTTTTTATTGGTTTTTTTATGGCACGGTGGCTCAGTTGGTAGAGCTGATGCCTCTCAAGAAGAAGGTTGCTGGATCAAATACCGTCCCGAGACCTTTCTGGGTAGAGTGTGCATGTTTTCTCTGGGTACTCCAGCTTTCTCCCACAGATCAAAAACATAAATGATAGGTTAATTGGTAACTCTAAATTGTCCTTAGGTGTGGTGAGAGTGTGAATGGTTGTCTCTGGCCCTGCAAAGGATTTGCACAGTGACTGCTGGATATGGGCACCAGTGACTCCTGTGAACTTGAATGGAAGAAACAGATATAGATGATGGATGGATAGTGCTTGTTTTAATTCATCAATAATATTATTCTTTGGTGTATGTTTAATCTAAACAGCTCATCTTCCACATGTATGAGATGACAATGGCAGCCTGGAAAACATGCATATATATATATATATATCAAAAGCACAGGGTGCAAAAGGAGCCTATTCAGAGTGTTGAGCTTTAAAAAATTTAAAGAAAATAAAGCCTTTGGACAAATACAACTGCCAAGTGACTGAAGTGTCATTCATTCCAACAAATAAAATAAATAAAAATTTATTAAAATCAATCTTCATGTAAATAGTTGCAATACATATTTTGTGGCCTCGTGATAGTTTTTTTAACCAATGTCACTGAACGAGCTCTATAGATTTATATAAAAACCCCGGAATTTAGGCTATTTCACAATAATTTATGCAAAAAGTAGTAATGATGGAACAGCAGCTGAGAACTACACACAAAAACATTCATTAGGTTTACCAAGAAATCTATTTAAATTTTAATGAGAAATAAAGCAGATAAACAAAAGTCCAACTGGATTGATATCCAGATGTACACAGAGAGCCTGATATTGTCTCGAGGTTAAAAATGAGCAGCATCCTCTAGAATTGATCCTCCTAATATGGTCCCAACATGCTCAATCGAGCAATGTTTTCTTATCTGCCTCAGTGCCCCTGCACACTCGCATGAGTGCTAATGAAATTGTGTTAGATGAGTCAAAGAAAGCAGCACTAAATTTAAAAAATGCAGTCATTTCCACTAAGTAAGCCTATGATTAATTGCTTGTTTTTTGTCAGTGACTTTGTGTGTCTCCACCGGGCTGCAGGTCTGTGTAACTCTGTGGACAGCTGGATGATTGTCCCGAACATCAAGCAGAATCAGTACACCGTGCACGGACTCCAGAGTGGCACCAAGTATGTTTTTATAGTGAAGGCCATAAACCAGGCTGGAAACCGCAGCAGTGCTCCAGGGAAACTCAAGACCAACAGTATGTCTGCAGCTGCACAAACTTACTCAAGCTGAAAATTATATTAAAGGTTAGGAGAATGCAACTGTAAAAACAGCATTCAACATGATTTCTGTGTGGGGTTTCTTTTTAGGTCAGCCATTCAAACTGGACCCAAAGTCTGCTCACCGGAAACTGAGGGTGTCCCACGATAATCTGACAGTGGAGAGGGATGAGACATTGTCCAAGAAGAGCCACAGTCAGGACCGCTTCTCCAGTCACAGCAGCTATGGCGTCACAGGAAACGTCTACATTGACAGCGGCCGCCATTACTGGGAGGCTCTGATAGGAGGCAGCACGTGGTAAAACCATTTCCATGTGTTTTAGTTAGATTTCTTTCTCTTTTTCCTAAATGGGCAAGTTGAGGTCTGAGGGCCTGAAGCGGTCATTGGTTGAGCTCCATCTGGTCCTGAAAGTTTGAAAATAAAAACAACTGAAAAACAAAAACTCATTGAGTAGTTTTGAGGTGAATAAAAAACAAAGTTTATAAGGAATTATTTTTTAGCTTGCTTCTAACAAGCCTGGTAAAAACCAGCCCCTTGTTCAACGCTTTGCTTCATACAGAGGGTCTGAACTCTTAGCTACTAAGAAACAATTTCCTGTTGGAGGCATGAACTCTGATGTTTAAAATCGGATCTGATTTCACCCAATCACAAACATTTGGCTGTGAAGTATGGAGTGTGCCAGCTAGACAGTGAAGGAAGCTACGCCAAGGAACTTACCGGAAATTGCGTGTGCTGTAAACAACAATCTCCTACTGGGAAGAGAGAAGTACTAAGCCAAATGAGATGGCTGTAAATGAGTGCTGTAGTCTTTGCAAGACAAATTTAATTTAATTTGGAAGCCTTGTCAACACGGACTGAATGGCTTCATTCACTTCCATTGCTGCCATTGCTAAACTACAGGTAGACTAAAACGTTGCAGAAAATCGACTTCATCATTCACTCCTCCTTCTCTTCGCTGATTGGCCCAGTTGAAATTCTAATGGAAAATCCATGTCAATGAGAGAAAGCCCAGATAGAGCAGAGAAGGGAAATTAGAATCAATCTGATTTGCGTAGGAAGGAAATGGCCAGGCTAGCTTCTAACAGAAGGTACTACAAAAACCTTTCAGCACAACTGCCTGGCATAATATGCAGTCCCCTCCAAAAGTATTGGATCATGAAGTCAAATTCCCTTGTTTTTGTTGTACACTGACGACATTTGTGTTAAAGATCAAAAGATGAACATGAGATGAGAGTTCAGAATGTCAGTTTTTATTTCCTGGTATTTACATGTAGATGTGTTGAACAACTAAGAACAAACCACCCTTTGTTTAAACCCTCCCATTTTTCAAGTGAGCAAAACTATTGGAACATATGACTGACAGGTGTTTCTTACTGACCAGGTGTAGCCTTTAAGGTTGATTGTTCAAACATTAAATAGCTCTGCATGATAGTGTACTTTTTTGCCTGGTGCCAAAATTACAAATGTTTATCAATGTTTGTAATACACTGCAGTATTTTTAGGTGAGCAAAAGTAGGGGGTTTCTCCCTTCAGTCTCCACTTCAGGAGGTGAAATGCTCTATTGGGTTCTGGTCAGGTGATTGACTTGGCCTAAAACCTTTCACTTTTTTCCCCTGATAAAGTCTTTTGTTTTGTTGGCAGTGTGTTTTGAGTCATTTTCTGCTGCATGATAAAATTCCTCCCGATTAATTTGGATACATTTCTCTGCAATTTGGTAGACAAAATGTTTCTGTACACTTTGGAATTCCTTCTGCTGCTGCCATCATCAGTTACATCATCAATTAATATTAATGAGCCTGTTTCAGAAGCAGCCATGACATCACCTGCACCATGCTTCACAGATGAGCTTGTGTGCTTTGGGTCATAAGCATTTTTTTTTCCCTTTGGCTTTTCCATCACTTTGGTAGAGATTAATCTTGGTCTCATCAGTCCATAAAATTGTCTTCCAGAACTTTTGTGCCTCATCTCTGTACTTTGCAAATTTCCTTCTTTCCTCAGCTTTTCTACCATAGACAGCTCTCTGGTCTTCATAGTGGTTTATCCTCTTTTACAAGAAAAAAAAATACTTTATAGGTTTAAACCCAGGCCAAAAAGTAGACTATTCATGCAAAGCTATTAATGTTTGAACAATCAACCAGGCTACACCTGGTCAGTAAGAAACACCTGTCAGTCATATGATCCAATACTTTTGGAGGGGACTGAATATATGTTTTACAAAACAGTCAACCATTCACAAATCAGAAAAAAAGGCAGCTACTTATTTTTATACAAGAAAATCAAGAAAAACCTTACTTTGACTGTATATTGTGTTAAGTATACAAGTAAGAACCATTTGTGTTTGTTATAAATCAATGTGTGGCCTACAATTGCTGCAACTTTGTTAAAATAACCCTGTAGATTAAATGTTGCTCATCCTTTTCCTGTAAAATGTTCTAAAATTAAATTTATCAAAAGGAGAATTGGGTGCATTTATTTTTGAGTTCTATCATTTAGCTGGAATTATCTTGTTTAATCTCATTGCTTTGACTTTCATTGACATTTGCAGGTTTGCCGTGGGGATCGTTTACAAGTCTGCACCAAAACACGAGTGGGTAGGCAAGAACTCGGCCTCCTGGGTGCTGTCTCGCTGCAACAACTCGTGGGTGGTGCGTCACAACAGTAAGGAGGTCCCCATCGAGCCGTCTCCACATCTACGGCGTCTCGGGGTGTTGCTGGATTACGATTTGGGGTCGCTGTCTTTCTACGACGCCGTTGGTTCCCAGCACTTGCACACGTTCGACATCAGCTTCGCTCAGCCAGTCTGCCCCGTGTTCAATGTGTGGAACAGATGTTTGACGGTCCTCAGTGGACTGCCCATCCCAGATTACTTGGAGGACACAGACTACAACCACTGAAGAAGCAGTTGTTACTTGATTTTTGTTTTTCAGAGCCACAAAAAGAGGTCAAACATCTATTTTTTTAAGCCTCTGTTGAAATTAATTATAATTATTTAAGTAGACTTCAGGCAATGATGAATACATGTTTTATTTGCTTTGCACAACAGGACTCTCCTGAGTTGTTTTTTTTAAATCTGCTTAAAATGTTTAAGTATATACTTTAAAATGGACTTAAGATTATTTATTATTATTTTTAAGTTTCCTATTAAGAATAATAATATTAAACCTTTAAGTACAAGGAACAAAGGGACTTTTCCACTTTCAGGACTATTGATCTGTAAGCAGTTTTCAATACAATTTGTAATATTTTTTGACATGATTGCACTTTTTCTAAGCAACATCAGCCATAACACGTATATGCACGTATTTAAAGAAAAGGGAGTTAAACAGATCCAGTAACAATAGAGCAGTTTCACTCACAAGGTCTAATGAGTTAAATAATGTTTTGTATTCATTATCTGTAATTCTTTATCACAATTTAAAATTACTCATCTTCTTATTACAGCAGCTTCAAAATGTTATTGCAGTTTACCATTTAGGATTTTTTCTACACCAAGTTGTAATAAAAGTTACTTCATGTTATCACCAGTGTGACCTTCCTCTTTTGTTTTTGTAATGCGGCGTTACAGCTACAAATGTGTCTGACAGGAATGATAATTTCATACAATGAGCGCTTGGCGTTAACACCCATTTATTTAGGATTTCCCATTTGTGCTCAAACATGTTTTCACAACATAATAAAAAGTCCAGCGCCACAGTGAGAAGTGTCAGTTTTTCCTGCTGTACTGGATCCTCT
Organism: Cynodonichthys magdalenae; assembly: GCA_031762555.1. Lineage (NCBI taxonomy): Eukaryota > Metazoa > Chordata > Actinopteri > Cyprinodontiformes > Rivulidae > Cynodonichthys > Cynodonichthys magdalenae. Next base: position 14,743,168 of record JARVJO010000061.1, on the reverse strand, counting down.
TTGACCCACGCTGAGCCAAAATACTGCCTCTGACGAGATCCACTCTGACATCTCTTTTTGTGCCGGAGTAATGTGGCTTGAATTCTGTAGCGTCTCCTTTCAACAAAGAAGACGAAGCGGGAGGAAAAAAAAAAACAAAAAAATATATCTGAACTCTGCATGACCTCCCCATGAGACACCCTGCAGACAAAGCTGTAATACATCAGCACCTCCTCCTCCATGTAATGCCATCAGTTCATTTCTGCATGTAAAGGCTAACATAAAAAGAAAAATGCATAATTTAGAGTTTGGCCAGATTTTTTTTAAGCCTTGGAAATTGTTTAATAAATTTTACAATTAACAATGCCAAAATGTTTCTATAAAAAGTAGGCAAAAGAGTAAAAAAAAAAAAGAAGAAACCTTCGTAACCTTCGTATTCATTACTTACATAGGGTTTAAAAACATTTTTTTGGAAGTAGAAGTATCAACTCAAGCTCAAGCTTTTAGTCAAGTAAAAGTATAAAATCACTGGTTTTAAACCTACTTAAAGCATAAAAGTAAAAGTAATGTTAGTTTTTTTCAGATAAAAGCATAGGCCATGCCACAGGCCTTTTGAAAAAAATTTGGAATGCACTGACTAGACTACTTGTTTCAGCAACATTACATCTCTCCCACGTACATCTTCATTATAGGCTACACATCTGCTATGTCCTGCTGGAGTTGAACATGATTTGTGTCATACAGGTGTGATGGACCGCATTCAATGCAATAAGGTGTAAGAATGGTACACAGTATATTTATACTTCTCATCCAGCCACAATCAAATTCAGTCTATTCATGGGCTCCATGTAGGGTAGATTTGTATTTATATAGTTTTTTCTGAATGATGACAAGCTGGAATGAAAACAAGAAATAGAAATTTCCCATTTTTAAATTGTAAGGAGTATAAAGCACAGATAATTGAATGAAAATGTAAGAAGTAGAAGTAAAAAGTATAGGCTGAAAAATAATTACTTCACAAAAGTATAATTAACCACAATTTATATTTAAGTAAAGTAACTAAGTATTTGTACTTAGTTATTTGACACCTCTGATTTTGTATCATATTTGGTGAATTAAGACTTTTTATTTTCCTTTTAGCAGTAAAACAATCAACAGGGAGAATGAAAATAAATTAGAATTCTAATTCTAAGTACATTTCTCAGGGCTCCATCTACTGGATTTTTTTCTTTTTTAAGATGAAAAAATAGTGCAGGCTGCCATATCCATTCCTCCCAGAACCATCTGCACCTCAATCTGTTTGCCTTAAGATGTATGTTATGAGGTTAAGACATAATGAGCTTTAGTTGTAATCCAAAAGGTAAACTTCACTCTAAGCAAGTCAAGAATAAAAGACACAGCCTTAGTGAATAAATATGAAATGGTTTAGGATAATTTCTCAATAAAAAACTATAGGCCAAACCTTTCTGGTTTTGGTAATTTAGACAACACATTTTTCTCCTACTTTTATTGGTGTAAATATCTAAAAAGGTGGACAAGTAAAAAAGAAATGATCAAATAAAATATTATTATGATAAAATCAAATAACACAAAAACAACAAAAGAAAAATTACATCCATCAAATAAACGTTTACTGTTAAATTCTGTGTTTAGAATACGAGTTATTGAATGACATAATAGACAAAAACAGTAAAAACATTTTGAAGGTTTGTTTGTTTATCCCCTTGCACGATAGAGAAAATCCACTTTGGTCAAAGGAACTTAAAAATAGAAGTTTTACATTTACTTATTTACTTATTTTATTTTTCACTGTAGTTTACAAGGCTTTTAGTATCAGAAAGTGGGTGCTATGACATTAAAAGGTATAAATGGGAGGTGAAAGGAATGTGTTTATTCCAGTATAAAATATCTTGACACAGACACTGTAATCTAATAAGGACACAGAGCTGTCTGGTATGAAAATCTAACTAACCTGAGGGAAGCTTTAAAATATCAGTGCTCCTTGCTCCTTTCCTGCTTGGCAAAACACTGGAATGTTTTGTTTTTCCAACTGATTAAATGTCTTCTGTGCATTTCCAAGGGTTCCAACAAAATAATGGAAATAGTTATTTTACAAATGTTTACATTTTTTCTAACTTTTAAAATCTAACAAGGTTTAGAATTAGTAAAAGGTTTTATGAAATTACACTTAGAAAAGGAGGTAACAATCTCTCTCTTTTAAAGGAACTTCTGAAAATTACAGGCTTCTTCTGTGAGACAGAAAAAACAGCTAAAAAGCATTGTTTAATGCCACACATAAAAAAAAAAACAATACTCACCCACGCAAAGTGCCTTGTAATGAAGCAGTAAATAAGTAAATATGTTTTCTAATAACTATTTTCACTCTCCAGTCCTGCTCTGAATAATGTATTGAAGTAAAAGAAAACGCAGCATTACCATTGGACCAGCATTGAACCAAGCCCCGCCCACAGTCCCGGAACAGGAAGTTTCTGCTGCTGCTGCTGACGTTGGTGCTGTCTAATCTGACGATGGCGTCTAAGGATCAGTCGCTCCTGGACCTAACAGACAAGGAAACCCGGGAGAAACTCTCTTTGTGGGACCGCCGCACGGATGCCATGGCTCCACTGACGGAGAAGCAGATGGACTCTGTTCTAGAGATCCGAACAGCAGCTGAAACGCTCTCTGTTCCCTCAGAGGTGAGCCAAGACTCTGAAGGCAGCTATCATGCTAACAAGGAGGCTAACTCACTTTTTTAAATGCAGGGGAGGTTAACTCCACGTTTAAACTGCCTTGTATGAACTTCATCTATTTCTCTGACTTGTTGGGATCATATTGAAGTTGATTTATCAATATTTCCTGCTTGTGGGATACTTTATTTGATTGCATTTGCGTTCCTGTACAGTTAGCTACTTTGCTAATTAGCTTCAGAAGAATTGTGTCAAATACCAAATATCCCTGTTTTGTTTTGCAGTTACCCATTGAAGACTTATGCAGCCTGTCATCTCGGTCCTTGCAGTCTCCATTCACAGCAACTGTGCCTGCCTCAATAGAGGACATCCTGCTCAAAGGTTTTCAAATTCTAGATATGGAAAATGATAGGATAGAAACTGCACAACAGGTGATTGCTATTGTTTCTTAGTAAACAATGCGTGGCAAAGCAGATTGAGACGCAGGATTGTAATATGATGCAAAATTTTATTTATTTTTATTTTTTGCAGTTTTTTGCCTGTTTTGCAAAGTTACAGTCACACATGGATCTGGATGAAAGCACAAAGTACAGGTGACAAAGACTTTACTTAAAATAACTTTTTATTCTGATCCAGAGGAGTAGCAATGGTGAATTTTGATGTCTATGTCCAAAAGACAAATCAAGCTTGGCTTCAGTGTTTCTTTTGAACACCCACTGATATGTCACTTATTTTGGCTTGATAGAAATGAACTACATTATTGTTGTGATGGTTTAAATTTGCATACTTGAAAAGCGTAATCCTCAGTAGCTTTTTTGTTTTATGGAAAGCTTACAGATGCCTGTGTTTCCTTCAGGAGGACCAGAGAGGATTTAAACTGCTACCAGGAACAGTGTGATGCCATTCTGAAAGATGTCAGTGTAGCTCTTGAGCACTTGGATTCTCTTCAGAAGCAGTACCTGTTTGTGTCCAATAAGACTGGCGCCCTACACGAGGCTTGTGAACAGCTCCTTAAAGAACAAGTAAGGTGAACTCAGTGTTGACATTTGTGCATGACAAACAGATTGCTGATGAGCACCAAATGTTTGTCTCAATGTTTTTCTTTTCTATTGTTTTTAGTTTTTGAAATACAGGATATTTATAAATCACTGGAAATGCTGTATGCTGTCAAGTTCAGAACAATAAAACTCGGAAGACTAACCAGGATATATACACTAACACTCCTGATCAAAATTTTAAGACCAATTGAAAAACTGCAAGAATTCACATTTTGCACTGTTGTATCATAAGATGGTTATTAATAGAGCTTCAAAATGCAAAGAAGAAATTGGAGTTAGACAAAAATACATCTGAGCAGGCGTTTTATTGCAAACAAGTATTAAACTGAACAAGGCTGTTCATCAGCTGATCAAAGTGTTTAAAAACCCAAATCTTCACAAAAATATGGATTCAGTGTCACACCACCTGATGGCAAAGTCAAAAAAGTTTTCTCTCTTTGAACACAATCAGATTGTTGAGCTGCATAAGCAAGGCCTCTCGCAGTGTGCAACTGATGCTGAGGTTGGACACAGTAAGACAATCCTTTTAAACCTCTTAAAAGATTATCTGGGTTATGGAAACATAAAAGTCAAGTGGTAGACCCCCAAAAAAATGTCACCAGCCCTGATCTAGAGAATTCCATTGGCTGTCTGACAAGACATGGGACGATCCTCTTTCCAAATTAAGCTGGTCATTTGTGCCAACTGCAGTCTCATAACCATTAGACAACATCTGTGTAGAAGGGTTTTAAGAACATAAGAACAACAAGATCAAACAGGGGACATTGAAAAGTGGAAGAAAGTTTGATTCTCTGATGAGGAAAAAATTAAACCTCGACGGTCCTGATGGCTTCCAACGTTACTGGCATCACAAGGAGATCCGACTTGAGATGCTCATTACTGAGTCCTTTTTTTTTCAAATTTTATTTCCATTTTTTTTCTTTTGAGAAACTTAAACTTGATCAGCTGATGAACAGCCTATTTCAGTTTTGTTTTTGTTTGCAAAAAAATAAAAAATACTTTTTTTTTTTTTTTTTTTTTTTTTCTCACTCTATTTTCTCCTTTTTGCAAATCAAAGCTCTGCTTACAACTTTTGTACGATCCAAAAGTACAAAATGTGAATTTTTGCCATTTTTCAACTGGTCTTAAAATTTTGATGAGGAGTGTATTCCCTCTAAGCATTATTCACCGTGCCTAGTACCTTTTTATGAAAATATTTTATTTTCAAACTGATCATGCATGCTGCAAATTCTAAGCAGAAGTTGTGATGGTATCACATCATTTAACTGTGTTTTGTTTTCTCTCCTTACAGTCAGAACTTGTTGACCTTGCAGAGAGCATTCAGCTGAAACTATCATATTTTAATGAACTAGAAAACATAAACACAGTAAGCTGAGTTTCTTCTCTATTACTTTGTAACAGTTATATGCACTGTGCAAATATTGTGTTGGCTACTCTGTTAATAAAAGGATTAGGTGCCATGTTCTAGTTTAAAAAGTATACCAATGAACTATAAATGAACTTCTGAATCTACAGTGACGGAAATAAATATTTGATCTCTTGCTGATTTTGCAAGTTTGCCCACTTACAAAGACATGAACAGCCTATAATTTTAGGGGTAGGCTAATTTAAACTATGAGAGATTAAGAGATAGAATATAAAAAAATACAGAAATTTACATTGTATAAATTATATAAATTTATTTGCATTTTGCAGAGAGAAATAACTATTTGATTCCACTGGCAAACAAAACTTAATACTTGGTGGCAAAACCCTTGTTGGCAAGCACAGCAGTCAGACTTATTTGTAATTGATGATGAGGTTTGCACACATCAGGAGGAATTTTTGTCCAATCCTCTTTGAAGATCATCTCCAAATCATTAAGATTTTGAGGCTGTTTCTTGGCAACTCAGAGTTTCAGCTCCCTCTGTAGGTTTCCAATGGGATTAAGGTTTGGAGACTGGCTAGACCACTCCTTGACCTTAGAGTGCTTCTTTATGATCCACTACTTTGTTGCCTTGGCTGTATGTTTTGGGTCATTTTCGTGCTGGAAGACCCGGCCACAACACATCCTGGCGGAGGGAAGGAGGTTGTTACTCAGCAGTTTACTGTACATGGCTCCATCCATTCTCCCATTTATGCGATGAAGTAGTCCTGTGCCCTTAGAAGAGAAACACCCCAAAAACATAATGCTTGACAGTGGGGACAGTGTTCTTTGGGTCAAAGTCAGCATTTCTCTTCCTCCAAACACGGCGAGTTGAGTTAGTGCCAAAGAGCTCAATTTTTGTCTCATCTGACCACAGCACCTTCTCCCAATCACTCTCAGAATCATCCAGGTGTTCATTGGCAAACTTTAGACGGGCCTGCACATGTGCCTTCTTGAGGAGGGGGAGCTTGCAGGCACTGCAGGATTTTAATCCATCACGGTGTAATGTGTTACAAATAGTTTTCTTGGTGACTGTGGTCCCAGCTGTCTTGGGATCATTAACAAGTTTGCTCCGTGTAGTTCTAGACTGATCTCTCACCTTCCTCATGATCAAGGATACCCCACGTGGTGAGATTTTGCATGAAGCCCCAGATTGATGTTGAGTCATTTTGTATTTCTGCCATTTGCACCAACAGTTGTCTCTTTCTCACCCAGCATCTTGCTTATGGTTTTGTAGCCCATTCTAGTCTTGTGCAGGTCTATGATCTTGTCCCTGACATCCTTAGACAGCTCTTTGGTCCTGCCCATGTTGTAGAGGTTACAGTCTGACTGATTAATTGAATCTGTGGACAGGAGTCTTTTATACAGATGACAATTTAAAACGGCTCTCTTTCATGATAAATGGACTGAACTTTATTGCAGGTAACTAGTTGGTTAGCAGCGTCTAACTGGTCTGTAGGAGCCAGGACATTTAATGGTTGGTAGGGGATCAAATACTTATTTCTCTCCACAAAATGCAAATAAATGTATATAATTTATACAACGTAATTTTCTGGATTTTTTTTTATATTCTATCTCTCATTGTTAAAATTAACCTACTCCTAAAATAATAGCCTGTTCATGTCTCTGTAAGTGGGTGAACTTGCAAAGTCAGCAAGGGATCAAATATTTATTTCCTCAACTTTATGCAGTTCAACCCCAGTTAAAAAGCCTGCAAATTTGTTTATCACAAAACAGTCTGTAACTGCTTTGAAAGTACAACTAGCACAGTGAAGTGTTGTGAAGTATAAGGACAAAATGGACTTAGTTTAAAATCTTTTTACGTCTAACGCAATTCTTCTTTTTTTGCAGAAATTAAATTCTCCAACTTTATCTGTAAATAGTGAAGGTTTTATACCAATGTTGTCCAAATTGGATGACTGCATAGAATATGTTTCCTCACATGTAAGTAGCCTACTCTCTTCACATTTTGTTTCTGTGTATTTTGTATACCTTTTTAAATAACTAGAATAGAAAATGTGCAAAATGATATTTTTAGCCTGTAGTTGGGGCTTGAATGTCTTTATTTCAGGTAATCCTTGCATATATCTAACATGTGAACCTGCAATAAAAACACTGTATATGTTTGTTAAATATGCATAACACTTGTTTTTTCTGTTTATTACAGCCTAATTTTAAGGATTATCCAGTCTATTTATCCAAATTTAAACAATGTCTCTCTAAAGCTATGCACTTCATGAAGGTCTACATTGTAAACACTATGCAATCTCTCACCAGCCAGTTAACAAAAAGGGTAAGAAAAAAAATGTTATTTTCCTGCAGAAGAAATTTGTATCTTTTTTTTTTTTTTTATTTTTGTTCAAGATAGTTCAATATGTATAACGATTTTCTATTTTTTTGTTTCCTGTAAGTTTTGAATTTGCCAGTTCTTCCAAACAAGGTTAATGTGTTAAAGCCTATAAAATTAGATGAATGAAAATGTAATTCCAGAGTATGAAAATACTGCTCTTTTCCTCAACACTTCCTTTTGTTTTCCTAAGATAGATTTTGTCCTCAGTATTGCCAAAAAGAATTTCAGCTGATTTGCTGTCATTAACAGTTATTTTATTTTAACTGCACATCAGGGGTCTTGTAGATATGGACGATAATCAGAATACTTAAAACAACAATCACAACTATGTTGTGGTGATATTGCTTATTTGAGAGTAATGTGTTTATTAGGCCCTAGAAAACGATGTTTAATGCACTGTTTGCAGCCATTGATATAGATTTTATGTTCACCTCGCTCAATTAACTTAATTGTTGGTATTAGCTTAATGAAACGGTAATTTTATTTGGCTCATGCAATCATGAAGTTAAATATTTATATCATACTGTTTTCTTGTCGTTCTTCCCAGGATCCAATGGGCTTGACAAATGCAGATAATGCCTTTACACTTTATTATGTTAAGTTTAGAGCGGCTGCACCCAAAGTTAGAGTGAGTATATTAATTATGACAAGTAGTACAACATTTAAAAAATATATTATTACATTTTTCATTAACATTTTCTGCCTCCAGTCACTGATTGAACAGATAGAGCAGCGGGCGAAGACGATTCCCGAGTGAGTTTCATGTCTTTTTTTTTTAACAAAGCAGCAGCATTAGCTACCCTAAATATTTTTTTCCTTTAAGGCTCTGAATTGGCTCATCTTTCTACTGTTATGAACAGATACCAGCACCTCTTAGATGAAATCCATCAGTGCTATCTTGACCAGAGAGAGCAGCTCCTCAGTCCCTGCATTACATCCACCATTACTGACTTAACCAAGCAAAACAGCAAAGACCACTGTGCGCTGGTAAGGCATGACAAGTTCAAAGCTGCAGCTGCCCTTTAGATATTTTAAGATGACATTTCGATTTGTGCAGAATGGATAGCATGGGGCCCTCTGGGACGTTGTCAGGAGTGTTTGGAAGAGGCAAAAAGCAGGGCACAGGATAAATGGACATGAGTAGATACTGTTTACAGCAGCCGTCAAGAGATTTGCTCCTAAATTGATGGACAGAAACTGAACGTTGTTTGCATATGTGCAGTCATGCCTCATATATAAAATATGCATCGTTTTACTTCTTTTTTCTAGAAGCTGACCTGAAGCTTATCACTGAAATAGTATTGTTTAAAGACACTTGCAGGCACTGTCATTTGGTTTTGATTTTTTAAATTTTGTTTTGTCTTTGCAGGTTCGCAGTGGCTGTGCCTTTATGGTCCATGTGTGTCAGGATGAGCACCAGCTGTATAATGAGTTCTTCTCCAAACCAACAACTAAACTAGAGTGAGTAACATCTGCCACACTGGTTATATGATTACTGAACACAGTCATTGTTCAAGAACATAAATACAGCCACTTTGTTTGCATAAGGCGGAATATTTACAAAGTGTAAAAACTTCATTTCAAGGTTCTTCTATCGCTAGTGTTTGGAAAAACACCAGTTGTCAGTTTACTATTTAGATAGCATATTTTCTTCTTTATTCTTCAACTTCAAGTTTGAATTTGAGGTAGAAAGTTTTGACTTCATCAGATGTTGAAAGCACTGCCACATCTTTCTGATCTCCGACAGTGAGCTTCTGGAGAAGCTGTGTTTGTCACTGTATGATGTTCTTCGGCCTCTGATTATCCACATCATCCACCTTGAAACCCTGTCTGAGCTCTGCAGCATCCTAAAGACTGAAATGCTGGAAGACCATGTACACAACAATGGTAGGTTTGAGCTCTTTTTATTCTCAAAGCTCCTCATCTGCTCTGCTGTGTGCAGGATTAAACATGGCTTACCACAATACAACAGCAGCAGACTGACTTTGTTTTCCCTGTCAGTGTCGGTATTTTTGTTGTGCTACAATATTGTATTTTTTGGTGATATTGAACATTTTTCCATAAATGGAATCTATTTAATCACAACACTGTAGGAAGTAGTTGCTAAATTTAGCAGAAAATAAAGTACTTAAATAAGGGCTTCTTTTTAGGAGTAACCATTGTAAAAATTAATATGGTGACATTTTTTAATCTAACCTAAATAAAATCAGAAACTAAAGTGTTTTTTTTAAATTAGTAACAAGAAAATACACAGTAACTGTTTTTTAATTTCTCCAGATTGGAAATTCTTGGTATGACTTTTTTAAAATTAATTTTTTTAAGGAATGCATTCAGTAGTTTTTTTGGAAGAATGGTTCAGAAAAATTCAAGGCAGCACTATTTGTTTTCTTTGGAGTGTTTTTTCAGTTGAAATGTTCAGCCCAAGCCAACCAAATTTACTAATGCCCATTAATTTCTCAGTCAGCTACATAAGTATTTGCACACACATCTCATTTTTGTAGTTCCTCTTGAGTACACCTCCACAGTAATTTAATAAATATAAAATTGAAATGTAGATTATAAAATCATAAGAAAGTGACATATAAACTAATTTTTTTTCATGAGGCAGCTGTTTTTGGCAGATTTGGTTATAACATTGTATTGATGCAAGTAGAGAAAACCACCATTAAAGACTTTGCTTGGATGTTAAATGAATGCAGAGCTTTTAGTTTATTTTTTTTAAACTATGTTGATGCTTACCATACAGCTTTAACAATCACCTGCTATGCATATCAGAAATGTCCCTGCATATTTGCTGGTATGAGACCATAACTGCTGTTTTGTTCACTTGGTACTCGACATTTGCATGGTAAACTACTTTTCTCAAATATAAAGCTCTTTTGAAACAAGAATGCAAAATGTATGCGGGCTGTAATTTTACTCATAATGCTCATAATGTTTGTTTTCTTATTTTTGAAAGCTTTGCCAGTGCTTATGTAGTTAGTTTTTAATGGGTGTACACTCATTTTCTCTAGCATGGCGTGTGTGCCCGTGAATGCGTGTGTGTTGCAGGAAATTAAGTAAATAGATCTGTCTGTATAGTTTTAAAAGTTCACTGGAAGCAAATAAATGTGCAGAGTTCAAATCCAAGTGAAATAACAATTTGTCTTCCACTGTTTATTTTTGTACTACTACTATATAATGCTTTCAGATGATTTGGTAATTTGCATTGCCCTTATTGGGACTAAACACAGGCACATAAAGTCAGTCTTTATTTTCGGCTCTAAATAAAAAGTCAAAATGCAAGGTGCAGTTAATCAAACTGCTAGATTAAAAAAAAGTACATTTTATTTAATTCAGATTTTTTTTTTACTAAAATATTAGACACATGAGAGAGAATGACGGGAAAAAGGGGTATGATAGAAACATTTCACATATATCACACATGGTAAGTTCAATACAGGATTTAAGTTGCAGAACTAACTCCAATGTTTTTGTTCACATTCAAAAAATTGCACAAAACATACAATAATGGCAACCCAGCGGCTTTTTCAGATAAATAGAAGGATCTGACTTCTACTCAATATATATATACATCCTTCATTTATAGAAAGCATAACTAAATGCAGAAATTCATAGCTAAAGGTTTCCACCTGTTTGGAAAAAGAAAGTGGCGTTTTTTTTTATGATTATTGGAAGGAAAATGTAATTGAATTTATTGTGAGATGGGACTAAATTACATCTGGAAATGGAACAAGAGTATATTTTTTTATTTCTTGTCTGCACTGTTTGTTGTCATTCCCATTGTCTTGTTGGGGTTTAGATTTCTGCGTGTTTGTATGTTTATATTATGTGCTTTGCGTGGTGTTTGATACTGCGTTAGAAATGTATTTTTATCTTCAAGCGTGCGGCCGAAGCTTGTGTTGTTGGCCGAGCCCAGCCACAAAAAAGAGCTCAGAACTTTTTGAGTTTGATTTATTCACAAAATGTGAACTCTTGTTGTGATTTTGATTCTGGTGGGACTGACCTCGATGTGCTTTCATGTAGCTGCTCAGCTGGGTGCCTTTGATGCTGTAGTGAAGCAGATGCTGGAGGATGTTCAGGAGAGGCTGGTCTACAGGACTCACATTTACATTCAGACTGATATCATAGGTTACAACCCGGCTCCAGGTGATCTGGCTTACCCTGAAAAACTGGAAATGATGGAGGTAAGGCTTGTGTGCTGAATAGTAAGAAGGCTTATTTTGTACTTTGACACTAAGTGGTATTTAAACTACAAAAAGCTTTAACTATTTTGACATGTTTTTATTTTGTTTTGTTAAATCGTTTTAGTCATTTTAGAACCAGCACTACCCATCAAAGATGAATTTGGCTGAGACGTTCATGTACTGTAGAGTTTCAGCTTTTTTTTCCTTTTAATGCTTAACTTTTTATTTACCAATTTGTCTATTCATTGTGAAATTAGGAGTTGTTCTTCAGAAAACCCTTGGTTTGGAAGGTTGGCATAATTCACAATGTTGACAATCTTAGCATTGATGTTTTTTCTGCAGATTTTTAAAAGGACAAAGCCTTAAAGTGCTGCACAAAAACAGTTTTCTCAAAATCACTCTGACAGTAAAAACATATTCTTTTGTCTTCACATATTTGTCTTTTTTTATTTATTTTTCTTTTAGAAGTTTTATTTTATGTCAAGCTTTCAAAGACCTTTACACTTCTGTAGCTGAAGAACAAAAAAGGACTTACTACTTCTTACTTTTCTATCTTTTAATAAAATGTTGCAGTTTAAACCTTTTCATGTAAAATTAAAGGCCTTTGAATGGCTTTGGTCTCATGGATATTCACTCATGTTTTGAGTGTCTCAGCTTTGTGTTCCACGGCTTTTACACTTCTGATGTTTGATATTAAGATGTGTAGCTGCCTATGCATCTGTCAACAGATCTTTATGCAAATCTTGTTAATTCACCCTTTAATACTTGGAATTGTTAGTATTTCTGTAATTAATATTCTGTCTTGTCCTCGTTAGAGAATTGCTCAGAGTTTGAAGGAAGAACAAATGAAACAGAAGTCACAAGAGTTTTCAGATGTACAGCTTGAAGATGCTGATGAGAGAAGAAACAGCAATGCCAGTCTGTTTCCTTGTTTTATAAATCTTTTTTTTAATAACAATAATTATTGTTAGAATTTGCCTCATGTTTTTTCTGTTTATTGTATGATAAATTAGGCAGCATAGAAGCATCTCGTCTTCACACGTCTGTGTCTCCTGCCGATCTGCACGGCATGTGGTACCCAACTGTCAGGCGAACACTGGTTTGTCTGTCCAAGCTCTACAGATGCATAGATGTAAGACTTCCATTTTTTATTAGGACAATGTGAAGTGTTTAATTAGAGCAGTTTTGCATTTATTATTAATGTTTTTTTATTTTTTACACCAAGTTTTTCTCTTTTTTTTTTTTCTAGAAAGCAGTATTCCAGGGTTTATCTCAAGAAGCCTTATCTGCCTGCATCCAGTCGCTGCTTAAAGCTTCTGATATCATCCTTAAAAACAAGGTTTGCATGCATTGTTAAGCTTAGAATAGAATATGGCTTTGTATTTCAAGTTTTCCGTGTGATAAAATTTGCTGGGGAAAAAAAAGGCTGGTTTTACGGTGGCGTTATCGTGTTTAGGCACCCCTAGTCAAAATTCCAAGATAAAGAAGTTTTTATAGTGCATAAAGATTTATGTGGTTTGGTTTTTACAATGTTAAAAATAGGAAAAGTACGCATTTACTTCCAACATCTCAAAGCTCTTAAAATTCAGAGTTTTTAAAAGTCCCTTAAAAAATGCAGCCATGGACTCCTCTTAGCATATTTTTAACTGAATCCATCCACTTTTGACCTGTGTGGTACCCTTTTCTTTTAAATTCTGAACTGGGAAAGATGTAATAAAAAAGTAATCCTTCTTAAAATATTAAATGTGTTAGCTCTAACTGAATGCTTTCCAGAGATCAAGACATCTTTTACTTCTCCGAAATTTTAATTAGGGTTGTTAAACCAAAAGAGATGATAAATTTAATCATTTAATTCAAAATGGAAACAAGCAATGAGCTCTTTAACTAAACAAGTCTTTTCTTACGTTATTGTACTGTTTTAATTTTATTAATTTAATGTAAAAAAAAACTTGTTTTACCAAAGAAAGTTCAGCAAAATCATCTTTTATTTCTCACTTTGAAATTTTCCTGTCAATATCTGGTTCTAAATAGCATTTCAACCTTACACCTCCCCTGAGATTAAAATGGCAGCATTAATCTCAGGATCTGTTCCCACCCTATGTTCATGTCGTTTTCCAGTCTTTTAGTTTCTAGCTGAGCATTACATGATTTCAGCTTCCTTATTTGTCACAGTGATATTCCCTTTCGGGCTCTGGTTAATCAGCAGTTATTAATTAGACACATTTCCTTATCATCACCAAGCCTGTGCTTTTTATGTTCTCTGTAGTTTGGATAGTCAGCAGATGCCCTTTTTTTTGTGTTGGCTGCCTGCAGTGTGGAAATAACGGCATGCTTTCACTTGTCCACAGACACAAATAGACGGGCAACTTTTCCTGATCAAGCACCTGCTGATAATGCGTGAACAGATTGCCCCATTTCATACTGATTTTGCCATCAAGGAAATCTCACTGGACCTGAAAAAAACACGAGGTGAGATAATTAAAGGCGGAGAGAGAACATTGGTGTTCAGCTCCATAAAGCCAATCATTACATTTTCATGCTCATTAAGCAACTTGTGCCTATCACATGCACCGGTGGCAACAATTAATGTGGAGATTGTAATCCAACACCATAATGTACATTAACCGATGCCTCTTGGGGCAAAGTGGCTCCTCCTTATCACCCTTATCCGAGTTAATGACATGTTTAAATTTGTGGCACTAGATGGCACTGTTATTCTACACCAGTCCAAGATTTAATCTCTCCGCTTTGTGTTCAAGATGCTGCTTTCAAAATCCTGAACCCTAAGGCCGTTCCCAAATTTTTCCGACTCAATAGTCACAATGCCATCCTTGAATTCCTGTTGGAGGTATATTTCTTTCACCCTCTCTCACCTTTTTATATTAAACATACCATTCACTTTATGTACTTTGATAGCACCCTGCCTAAGGGAACCACCACTTGATAAGTGCTAAAGCCTTTTTTCCTCTATGACCCCCCAGGGAACACCAGAGATAAAGGAGCACTACATTGACTCAAAGAAAGATGTGGACCGACACCTGAAGTTCAGCTGTGAGCAGTTTATCCAGCAGCAGACTCAGATCTTTGTGGGGAACCTTGAGGAGTTTCTCACCAAGGTAACTGTTAGAGCGAAGGCAGACTTCGCCTCAGGCAGAAGCAGCTCATCCTGACCTTCCTTTCTCTATTTGATTATTTTCCAGTTTTGAAAATGTTTGTTTAAAAAGCATTTGCTTATTCACTCATCACTGAAGGTCTCGGTGTGTAACTGTTAAGTAGAGAAAGAATAGCAGCCTTTTTTATAACAGTTTTTTTCATTCTTTAATTTTAATTAAGTGTCCGTGCGTGATAATGCCTGGTTTATACAATAAATTTGGTTTAAGTCTCATTTATCTCTTCTTTTCCTTCTAATAGCCAATTATTCAGCTGTTACTTATTAGATGATTCCTCCATTTCAAATTCGAGACATAAATACATTACCTGAATTGACAGATTTTAGCTCTGTTGTAATGTTTTGCTTTGGCTGCATTCAGGTTGCAGCTCTTAAAACCATGGCAGTGCAAGGTGGTCCCACATACAGCCTGTCTCAGCAACCTTGGGCTCAGCCAGGTAAGATTTGTTTTAGGAAACGCCACGGGCATCATACAGCAATCCATCAAAACCTGTGTAGGAAATGCTAGAGGGCACGTCAATGTTTTTCTTTGTCTTGTTTTTTGTTTTGTTTTTTTTCCACCCTGTCTGTACTGTAATTTTTTTTTCTTTCTTCCCCGTCTCTCTTTCAGCCAAGATCAACGATATAGTGATGGCCACCTACAGGGTGATGAAGAGCAAGCTGCCCAGCACTTTACAGAGCATGTCCTTGTACTTGGCCAATAGAGACACAGAGTTTATCCTTTTCAAGCCTGTCCGGGTGGGTGGCAGAAAAGCTTCAGTCTAACATGAACCAAATGACTCAGTTTCTTTTTAATTTAAAAAAAATCCTTTCAGACGCCACAGTATTACAGACTTGGAGTACCATGTTTTTGTTCTGACAGATCTTATATTTTTGCCATTTTGTTTATCACCCACTGCTGAAGGCAGTACTGTTTTTGTTTGTACATTTTGCAAACTATCTAATGAATTATTGTATGGATTTAATTGACACTTTCATAATCATTAGGTTGACATTTACAACGGGTTAACTTTTGGACTCAACCCAAGTGAAGGCAGTCACAGCCATCTGACCTTAGAAAACATAAAAAATGACTATAACTCTGCCAGTTTTTAATTTGTTGTGTCTGGTAGTCACTGACAAAGCACATTCTAAACACCAACATTTACTGCTAAACATCTTAATAATGCAGGAGATTGTGATTCTTGTTATTTTCAAGATCTTAGTCTAAAACATTGGCTTGGAACATGGGCAGCCTTATTTTATTCCTTCAAGGAAGGCTCTGCCTTTATTATTTTTAAACTACTAAATATTATTTATATGTATCAATGGAAAGCTGAACTTTTATTGCTTTAACTCTCTTGTTTTAATAATCCAGTTTTTCTGTCATGTAAACAAGCCTTTAATCATATCAGAACTTATTCAGTTGCAGAAATCAGACATGATGGTAAGAAGCCTAACGATGAAATTTGGAGAGATTCAGAGGACAGTTCTGTGTCTGAGATCTGCTTTTATGATGACTGTTTTGATTAAATGTGGCATGGAGATTGTGCCTTTTAGCCCAAAAAATTGTCAGCGTGATTTGAACTCTAATAGAGAAATATTTCTGCTTCCTGTGTACTATTCATCAAGGTGCCAGGTGAGGCTGAATGAGGGAGAGACAAAATTCAGTGGTTGACATGGAAACAGGATAGTAAGGGGACAGAGGCCAGATGGAAATGTGGTTTAATTTTCCTCCAGCAGTCTGTAATAGGATGGATTTTTTTTTTCAACAGAATAACATCCAGCAGGTATTCCAAAGACTGCACGCCTTGCTTCAGGAGGAATACAGTGGAGAAGACCTTCAAATCATCGCATGTCCATCTATGGAGCAGGTGCAGCACTGTGGGATTAGCACAGCCTTCAGGGGCTTGGGATAGTTTAAATAATACTGGGACAGCATCCAAAAACTGCTGCAAGCAAACTTTGGGAAATTAACATTAAATAACGTGTATCAGCACAGGCACAGTGAGCGCTCATCATTTTTCACACCTCTTTTTCAGATTAACCTGCTGCTGTCTGTGAATAAGTAATGTTTGGTGAATGGATGCTGGTGAAGATGCTCTCCGTGAAGCCGTAGCTTCACCCATGACCTGGAGCGGTAAAAGCAGCAAGAAGACCAGATAAATCTGCACCTGTGCTGCCTGCAGGGCCAGGAGTGCTGGCTGGACATTAAAAACAAATTTTGCGCAAGTCCAAAGGTTTTGATTTCGATAGAGGTTTGGGTACTCAGAA
Organism: Cynodonichthys magdalenae; assembly: GCA_031762555.1. Taxonomy (NCBI): domain Eukaryota; kingdom Metazoa; phylum Chordata; class Actinopteri; order Cyprinodontiformes; family Rivulidae; genus Cynodonichthys; species Cynodonichthys magdalenae. The sequence goes on along the minus strand of JARVJO010000061.1, from coordinate 14,726,080 downwards.
CAGCCAGGGAGAGGGAGGAGTCACTTTTTGGGTACTGAGCGGATCATTTTGTTTGGCAAAAAAATAAAGGTGGTGGGTTGCTTTTGGTTTTCCTACCACCAAATAGTTTTTTGGGGGGAAAAAACATTAAAAAATCTTTCTGCTCTTACATAAATTGGGATGAAAAATCATTAGATCCACAGATCGACATGTTAAACGGCTGCTCATCCGGCAGGAAGTTATTAGCCAGTAAGTTCACAGTTAAATGCCTGAATTCCTTTCCCAGGTTTGGAAAAATAGTATAAAGAAAATGCTGCAAAAGGCTTAATTCCTTATATGTTGAACATGTCAGAGTCTTTGTAACACATTCAGTGCAACTCAGTGATGACCTGAGCTACAGGTGACTCCGGTCCAACAGGTTTTTTTCATCTACAACAGTTTTCTTTAAACCTTTTCATCCCCCAGGGTTTTGTTTTTGTGTTCCACATTTATATTGAAATGTTTTGTTTTATACTATTTTTATTTTATAACTAGATTGATTAGATATGCTCTAACATAATAGATGGTGGAGGTTTTGCTCTGTAGATGATAAATGAATTTCACAGAGTAACTAAAGTACCAGATTGTTATCTGTGTATAATGTGCTTCAGTGTGTCCCATGTAAAATATTGTGTAGAGGTCTTCTATTTATGGACATTCTAATTAAAAAGAGGTTAATAATGTTATTTGGCTTTATTTCTAAAAAGCACTTAGTCGTTAAATTCAAATTCAAGAGATGCTGCGATCCTAGATGAGACAATCCTACTGAAGGACATCGTCAGCTTTGGGGGGTCTTCTTGGCAGAGTGTTGCTGTTTCACTGGCAGCCGCCGTCTTTCCATCTGTGAGATGAGACTCTGTTGGAGCTTGACCTTCTGTGGACCGGCGGCCTTTTGATAGGTGACGAGGGACTGGATGTTCTGAAGCAGTACATTGATCTCTTCGCTTTTCTGGCTCAGATACCTCTGAAGCAAGTCGGGCACTGGCATCATTAGATCTTTGCTTTTATTCAGCTGCAGGACCGAAGAAATGCAAAGCAGGAAAAAAAGAGGGATGATTTGGTCTGAGTCTAGCTGTTGCTTCACAGAAATAATCCTAAAGGTCACAGCAACTTACTTTCAGTTTAGCTTCTTTGCTGATCTGCATGCTGCTTTTATCAGAGGTGAAAGTGATGCAAATGTCCTCCTGAGATTTGATACGGATGTTGACATTGGGGCTCAGAGTCAAGCTGAGTGGCTGCCATGGTGGAGCGTGAACATGTTTGTCCAGCCAGCTCCAGTGTTTCTTTAAAGCTCCTGTCTCATTGCAGCATGATGCCTCCCCATGTAGTGAGATTAACCCTAATTAAGAGTGGTGAATAGTGAGCCCCTGAAGTACTTTATAAAATGGAATGTTTAATTCCTGCCTGTTTTGTTGATTTTGCACTAATGAAGTATGGGAAATGTGACAAATTAATATAAGAAACTTACCAAATGTTGCCATTCCTATGGTAACAGGTGCTGTGTCCTCTGTTTGTGAAAATTGCCTGAATGCAAGGCTCATTTTCTTTGTCCTCCAGAACCATCACACATGACCAGTCAGCAGTTTGAGCAGCTGCCACAAGAATAGTAAGCCTTCCTGATGGATAGCTTTTACACATTATTAAGGTAGATGCACAATAAATGATACCTAGCTAGTAAATTGTCACAAATATTAAATTACCTTTATTTAACCAGACAAATCCCATTGAGATTTCAGATCTTTTTTTTCAAGGGAGGCCTGAAAGGAACCTTTTGCAGTCTATATATATTTACCTTAAAGCAACAGCTCAGCTCTTTACGAGCATGGTTGTGTGGAAAGGTTATGAATAATATCTTACATGTTGTAGATGGCTTATTAAAGAGGAAATAAACGAAACCCACTTTTTTGCTGTTAAATGCATCTTGTTGTGTACTTGGAGTCTGATTGCATAAAAATTGAATTTACTTTTTCTTGATGTCTAGAAGATATAATATTCTGTTTGGGTCACATTTTTGAACCCAGTCAGTTTTCTCTATTTTCTATGACGTTTTCTGAACTATTCTGTCACTGAATTTGCAACAGAACGTCTGAACAAGGTCTGGACTGACCAACTACAATTTAGTCGTCTTCATTCTCCTCTCGCTCTGTGTCAGACTCCGGCTCCAACATGTAGGGCTGGATGGTCTTCCCTTGTTGACATATTTTAATTTGTTGCGATGCAAGATAATCATAAACCCCTCTATCAAACTGAAATGGGCCCCTCTGTAAGCTGGAGGGGGAAGGGGCGTAAAGCGCCGATTTAAAGATGCAGTCTCAAAACGAGCTGCTTTGAGATGCACCTCAGAACTCGAATGAAAGAAGGTTGTAAAGTTACAATAAGGAGGAATTAAGACCAAAGCATTGAACAAATCAGGATTTAAAAGCATGTGTCTAAATGATTGCCGGGTGGGGCTATTGTCATCGCTGTCCTTCCAATTTGTTGACACCTGTGTTGGTGCCACTCAGATTAGGGGCCCAGCATACTTGATCTAAAGCTGAACAGTTGATGCGCGGTCACGTGGTTCAACATTTGTTTTCACACACTTATAGCACCTAAGACACACCGTGCTGAGCTCCTGAGTTTCTTTAAAGAGCTATCTACAACAGGTAAGATATTAATTATTCAAAACCTTTCCACAGACCTTCACTACAAAAGATCTCCCTTTAAAGGATACTACAATTGGCCGGTCCCATCTGCAAAGATCATAGTGAATATTTTTCTGTTTTTGTAGTGTTTGACAAACGGCATCATACCCTGTTGATTTAAATAATACACATTTCACACCTTTAAAATGATTTAGCTGGGGTAATACACACAGTATTTGACCTTACCTTCATTCTGACATATTTTATATTGAAAGAAAATGTGCTTTCACAGTTGGTTTCTTTTTCAGGGATCAACGCATCATTCAAGGGTAGATCATGTGGAGTGGTATGTGTTTGCTTGTTTGTGGTTGGTCCTGTGATTGAGATAAATGTGTCACAACACACAGTAGATGAACCAAAGTGATGCAAGGACAATCTTAATCTGCTTGAAATTATAGTCAATGTAGAGTGTGTGCAACCTGCTTCAGGGGTCTGGCCATTTGAATCCTCTTTTGATTCCAATCCTTTCAGCCTGCAGCGTCTAATGGAAGATTGGAATTCAGAAATTGAGTAGCAGAGAAATTTAATTTCAAACACTTTAATCATAAAAGTCAGTAATGGAAGAGCTGTGCTGACCTTTGATCTATTCCCATTGCTGAGCCCCTCTCAGTCACAGTTTCATCAGAGGTGGCCTCAGTTAAAGTTCCTGATGTTCTGCAGGACATTTCACTGCACACAATCTGGGAGGAAAAGATTAGTCGAAATAAAAATCCAGCTAAAATGTTCAGAATTTTGATTTTAGGAAACTTTTCAGGCACAATTTAATGATCCTATTCCTGATATCTCAAAAAGTTTTATAATTGAATACATGTGTAATGTCATTTTGATGGTGTTGTAAAATGTATGCAATTATGTTTGCACAAATTATAACAAAACCTTTGATTTTAAAGTTGCTTCAAGATGGCAGCAGTCAATTTTATTTATTCAATAGCTCATCAATTTGGTCAAAACTACTTTTTTTTTTTCAATCTGAGATTGTTCAAAGAGCTATCTACAACAGGTAAAATATTAATTGTTTCTACCTTTCAACTGAACCCTGTCTTAGAAGATATAAATTGCTTTAATCGTCTAGTCCACAGGGTGCACTTCAGTTTTCAGCAGGTTTGACAATGAATAAAGTCAAGTTTTGATTCACGTCAGTTTTCTTGGTTGTTCTGAAATGTTTGAAAAATAGATTGTTACTCAGAACCAAGAGCCAGTCATGTTCTGAACTCTGAGGCTCTACTTTGTCTCAGGTGTGCTTTGACCTAAATCCTAAAATGGGAACAATCCCAAAGGTTACAATGAATTTTATATTATTTTTTACTAATGCATCATCTTAAGACTATTAGAACTACAGCTGAGACTGAAGGGAATGTTACTCTCTTATATTTGAGCTCAAATTACTCTATAAAGTTCAGAGTCGATAAAATTTGTCATCTGCAGCTGACACCATGGATACCTTTATGGATTTTTAAAACCATCCCATTCAATAATTTAGGCAATTTATCACTAAGCCTAAATTTGAACTTATATAAGAGAATGCAGGAGTTCTTTAAAGTCTCTGCTGACTTTATGAAACATTTCAGCTTGGACCTATTACCATTATCATCGCCTGAAGCTGCAGTGAAAGCTCCAGGGGTTGGCAAAAATAGCAAAAGGATTGAGATTGCACTGCTTCAACTTTTAAATGTCTTCAACTCGTTGCTCTAATATCTAACAATAATACAGATTTAGAGTTATTTCTATTTAGATTTTAAGTGCAAGAGAGAAAACAAGTCTTAGGATTTAGTTTGTTGCTATTGTTTTTGGCTTTCAATTTGTTTCACCTCAAAGCTGCTCACGTTGACCATGAGCAAAATCTCTCTTGTTATTTCGCTTCACTCTGGCTCCATATTGACTGTGGACATTGGATGCAGACTCACTCTCACCTCTTTTGGGTCAACACTGTTGGCAATCAGAACGCAGGTCACTGGGGGTTTCTCTGGCTGCTGGCTCTTCTCTGAGCAAACGTTGGACACAGCATGCAGCATTTCCTCTGATCCACCTGAAGCTGCAATCTAAAAACATTCAGAAAAAACAAAATCCTTCCAATTATTTTTCTTCCCGTAAAAAAAAAAAAAAATGTAATTCTAAATAAGGTTTTAAAAGTCCAAAACAGTGGGCGGCATTTTTCAGAACACGGATCAGCACTGACAGGCAAGTTTTGTATTAAAACAAATTGAAACTAATTGCATGTCCCATAAATGAATTCATTTTCATACCAGAGCAGAAAAATGAGCAGTTTATAAGTGACATCTTCCTCCATACCTTGTCAAGATTATTTAAAGTCTCTTCAGTTCCTTCTTTGCAGGCTGTAGGAGCTTGGGGAGTTTCCTTGCTGAGCAAATTCAACATTTCATTATCTGGGGATATCTCCATCTCAGGCTTCATGTTTTTAAGAACACTCTGAAGTGAAAAAAAACACAAAGACTCTTCATAATTTATTAAATTCTTTGAGGTCTTTAACTTGTGCTTCATGAATAAATCAGACCCGTGAAACTCCACGTCTCTGGATACCATGTCACATCATTTTTCACAAGATAAAACTCACAATGTGACAAGACTGAAAATTCAGATTCGCTGTTTCTTTGGTGAAAACGAGAAGAAGCTCTAAAACGCACAGAAAACCACGTCATGTATGGTAATTCTGCTCTGTTTTTTTTTTCTAAAAGATTGTGCATTTCAAATGTTTGTTCAATGAGAATCAAGTTTAGAAAACTTCTGCTGCTCATGATGTCCGATCCAATCCATTCGTTAGAAACATTTCACTGCTATGGTTGAGTATTTTACTAACAAGAGTACCTCATTGTCAACTGGTTGTTGCAAACTGTCTTCGTGGTGCAGTTCCTCAGTCGACAGCAACCACAAAGTCTTCTGAGGTGATTTTGGTGTGTCTTTGTTTGGTGACTTACAGTCTGGACATAAAAAAACATTATTTTTGAGTCAAAGTCTGTAAGAAAAATGATTGAGTATAAACTATAATGACCTTGATTGAACTCGTCTTTTTGTCTACAGTCTGGTGATGAATCTCCCATCATACGTTCTGATTGTAAGGAGTTCACTTTCACTGAAAACAGTTAATTATTAAATGAATGAATAAAAATAGCTCAAACAAGTTCAATATGATTAAAGGTTAAAATAAAATGAAGCTGATCTGTTCTGTATATAAAACAGTATAATAAAGAAGACAACCTGCTATGGTTTAGTGAGAGGTGAGTCAGTTTACTGTATTTATATTTTTAGATCTAAAGTAATGACTGAAAATAAGTCTGTAAGTGTGTTTATTTCCTGACCTCTGTTTCTTTTCAACCCAAGGATTTCTTCCTCCATCCATCCCAGCTGATTCGCCTGGTGATTCAGTTGTTTGCATCATGTTTGTAGTATTTTTGACTTGTTGTGGAACAGAGGCGAGGAGGGAATCCGCAAAAACTTGCATCAGACACAAAATGGTCAAAAATAAACAGTATTCTTTGCCCCTAGTGTAACGTCGCAACTACAGAACAGTGCAAGTCCATGATGGACACAAACAGAAAAATCTTGTCTGAAAGTTCTTTAAAAAACACCCCCACCCTCTTCTCACACACACACAAGTCCGCACTACAACCTTCAAGGATGTGCAGGAATTCCTTTTTGCATGTACTGTAATGAAGCTCTAAGATGATAGTTCAGACCTTTTTAAGTGGGGTTCTGTGGAGCAGTTATGAACAATTAATATTTTATCTGTTCTAGATAGAGCAAGGTGATGATGACAAGTTGAGTTGTAATGTCGATGCGAGATTTCGGAAAATTGTGGACAATCAATGAACAAAATCCCTGAAAAGGGTGCCGCGGAACCTAGAGCATGTCATTGTGAAGCAACTGTCAAGGGGGGCCTCCGTGTCAAAGAAGACAATCGCAGATACAAGGACGTCGAAGTTGGTGAGAGCTATCGCATGTTCGAAACATGGCCACGTTTAGATTGTTGGGGTTTGTGGCACTGCTGATGATGGCGTTTGTGCTGGAACTGTTGTCACACATGCTAAAGTCAAAGCAAGCATGAAGCAACAGAACTATAGAGCGTTCATCGCGCTGATTGAAAGTGGTGAAATCCTTCAGGCAGTTTGTGAATGCTCAGCAGGGTAAGTTAATTGTTTTCATCAAATTTTTGACTCAAGAGTCAGAATCAAACGTTTGTGTCAATACCATAGAACTTCTTACACCAAAACTTGCTGAACTTTAGACTGATTTGGTGTTTAATATTTATTCATTTATGATTACACACTTTACTGATTTTTGTCTGAGTGAAGTTGTGACAGCGAAGCACATTGAGCCACAGCTTTCTACTTGTAGTAGCTTTGCTTGACTTTCCTAGAGGAATTTGGTAAAAGGAGCAAGCTTCTCCTTTATCTTTTACTTGGTCATGTTGCCACGAACAATTATACACACTACAAAAGTCACTTTTCCCCATTGTTATCATTGGAAGGAATGTAAACACTCGACTCGTACTGCAAATGATCCTCTTACTTCCAGTGAAATCGCGAAAACCCAGTGTGTGCATGCGTTATGACCAAAATGCAAAAGGAGTATTTCAGCAGACTCATTGTATTACTTTTAAAAAAATTATTATTAAATTTGTTGTCTTCAAACATATTTAAATGTTGTTTAAACATAAACTTTGTGAATCCGGTCAGGAAGTCTGCTCTACAACAAAAAGTGCATATTGCTCTTGTTTTATTTGCTTAAAATCTTAAAAAAAACATATTTGAGGAAAAAACAAACCCCTTTATAAAAACCGTATAGTATACCACATGAATGATAGTTTATAAACCCTTAGATTACTTTCATTTTACCATCACACAAATACATTATATGTAGCTTGAAATAAGTTTTGAGATACTTGAAACTAGACTTGTTTTAAGCCATCAGAAATTTACCTTGGTTTTGACCTTGCTTGGACTAGTGACTAGCAGTTTGTTAATCTGGTCAGCATTAAACTCTATTTCTCCAAACTGTGGTTGTTCACGGAACTATCTACAACAGGTAAGATGTCAATTGTTTATGACTGTTCCATAGAAGTACACTTTAAAATATCTGAGTCATTATTTTAAGCAGTACAGTTCACAAATCTTGTTTCATTGGTCCCATTACTGTCAAAGCTAAATATTTAACTTGCCTTTTCATTCTTTGCTGTGCATAATTGTGTAAATAATTTGTTGTCACTTTATTTCTGACAAAGCAAACAATGTATACTGGTGTGAAATTGTGTTTCTCTTATGTTTTCGCAATTTGCAATTCCTGTGGAAATGGAAAGTGTGAAATATTTACAGCACACAGTCACGTTCGGTGGCTGTGCGAGCTCAATAATTTAAGGGTCTGGGAGGAACACTAATTAACAGTCTTCTAGTGGATCTAGTAAAAGATTCATTTGCAGAACCAGTTATCTGTTGTCAAACTGGCGCAGTATTGTTTGGATTAGATAGCTCACTTGTTTTTCTTTATTTTGTGATTTGTCTGTTTTGTTGTTTTGCTTTGTTTTCTTTATGTTCACACTCAGTTATTTTTTTAATAATTATTATTATTTCTTGAGTAGTCATGGGAATATCAACCCCCCATCTTTTTCTATCAGACTTCAAGGACGGGTTTTATCTGTTCTTTACTTTTCAGCAAATTAATTTTTCATATTATGACCAGATAATCAGAATAATTCATCACAGTAGTCTGCCAATAACTAGAAGATTAGAACATAATAGAGTAGAATGAATGTTGCCAACAGCTGAGAGCAAATTGAAAACATATTGAAATTAATTGAAGACTAATTTTTCTAAATCTGCTGGTGCAAATTTGCAGGAATCATTTGACACACTTGCAAATGGAGACAGAGATGCTCGTGAGTTGTACTCCATTATGTGTCCATTATGTGTCTGTTGTATGTAATTAGAGGATGTTAATAACATGTTTTATTTATCATAACAATTGTTGTGTTTTTATTCTAATTTAGAATTGAGCAGGAAAATACATGCTGTCCTGATTGCCAGTGTGTCTCTTCAAAAGCAACCTAAAAGCTCCAAACCACAGTGAATGAACAAAATGATTTTAGTTATTGGTGCAACCCAGTACAAAGACCATATTTATGAAAAAAATGAAAAGAGATCATTTTTTGTATGAGATGAAATATGTAAAAATAAACTCTTTGTTGTCTCATGGATATTCAATGTGATTCTAGTTCTGCTAGCCAAATTTTCTTAAAGTATAATGTATCACAAAATCTGTGCTTCACGTATGTGTTTGGGATGACTCTCAACTACTACACCAATTTTTACCTCAAGTTCTGGTAAATTGAATGAGTTACAATGAGTTTGGGTTTTGCTAAAATCAGTTAGATGTGTTGGCCATCTTTTAAAGGAGACATGTCATGCTTTTAAATCTTTCTTTTTCACATTTAAGTCATTCAGTTGGGGTCTATATAAAATGGAACTGCAATGCTTTGATCTGAATTCCTCTATATTGTAACTCCACAAGCCCCTCTTTCACCCCTGTTCTGAGGTACATCTCAGATCAACTCGTTTTGAGGCTGTCTCTTTAAATACAAACAAAGCGCCTCACACCCTGCCCCCCTACAGCTTTCAGACCGGTCCACTATAGTTTCATAGAAGGGTTTATGTAGCAGCACAGAAATTTTTTTTATTTACAAATTAAAAAGAGGTCAACAACAGAAGACTTGACCCAGAGCCAGAGTGGGATGAAGATGACCAAATTGTACAGTTGGAAAGTCTAGACTTTATTTAGAAGTTCTGTTGCAAAAACTGTGACATAATGGCTCAGAAAACGTCATAGAAAAAAAAGAAAACTGAACGAGTTGAAAAATATGACCCAAAACAGAACATAAATATATCTATGCAGCACCGGGAAAACATTAATTCAAATTTCAAATTTTCTACCCTCCACAACAAAATGCATTTGACAGCTAAAAGAAGTGGATTTTTCATATGTCCTCTTTAATGGGACTGACTGAATGTTGTAGCTACAGATTCAATGATTGCTTTCTCAGCGTTTCACTAAAATGTATTAGGCAGCTCATAAAATATTTTGCTAACAGACAGGCAATGTGGGGGACCGAATCTGACATAATTAGAAATAAAAGCAAAAATATATAAATGCAACAATAAATAAATATATAAATACACTTAATATGCACCAATTAAATTAAAACAGGAGAACTTTACTTCCTGTTTTATGATTTAATTGACCATCATATTTATTTTTCTAGCTCATTTCTAATAAATTATATATTTTACCACATAATTTAGGTTTTACTGTTTTGCATTCAGGTCTTTTAAATTATTATAAAGTTTAAGGTTTAGGTAACAAAAGCAATAAGAAAAAACACTAACCTGTGTCTCTGTTTTTAACTAAAACCTTAAACTTTAAGCTAATCTGAGGAAGCACAACCATGCAGAGTCGATCTGCACATGGATCCTGCTTGATAATGAGGCATAATGCATAAGGGAATGTAAATACAGGAGACAGAGACATGTAAAAGCAACATATGGAAATAAAAAGACTTGTGAAAAAAATTATATAAAAAAATAATGAAATATAATAATTTAAGAGACACAAATGCATTTACAAGTAAAAGGAAAAACATATATATATATATATATATATATGTATTTAACAAAAACTGTCAAATTTAACTTATGTTGAACTTATGTGGTAAATGTATAATTTATTAGAAATAAGCTGGGAAAATAAATATTATGGTCAAATAAACCATAAAACGAGGTAAAGGACTTCCGGGTTTGTGCTGCAGCAAAATGGCCGCATAAAAACAGGCTCCTCCATATCGATAATTAAAATCTCTATCTGACCTAACTCAGTTGATTATCGGTACTTGAACTTTAATCAATATAATTGGAAAGATGCCAAAAGCTAATAAGACCGAAAAGAAAACCTCTAAAACTCAAGATTTTAGTGAACATTTAGGTGACGGAAGCGAGGACGATGCTAATGCTATCAAGGACAAAGCTAAACAGTTTACAGTCAACTGTGTTGGAGAGACTGTGGTGAATCTAATGTTAATCATGCACATATTTTCTGGCTTTGTCCACGAATTACACAGTTCTGGGACGAAGTACACAAAGAGATTGTAACAATATTGGACTACACAATACCTAAGACTTGTCTGGTTTTATATCTTGGTTTTTGGGAAATAATGTAAATAAAAATGACCGTTATTTGTTTAAAATTCTGCTGGCATCTGGTAAAAAGGTAATCACCAGGAAATGGCGCCAACCTGATCCTCCTACTTCTAAGGAATGGATACAGACTGTAAACTCAATGTTTGAGACTGAACTCTTAACGCACAGATTACGGACACAGGAAGAGCAATGCCAGGACAAATGGGAAAAATGGACAAACTTTACGTCAACGATCCAGATCTAATTTTGGACTCTTTGTGTTAGATGTTAACTAATGATGAGTCACCCCCCCCAAGTGTGCAGTTTGTTTATTTTATTTTTCATTTTTTATGTTTTTCCTTTTTTTTTTATTTGTTTACAATTTCATGTGCATTGACTTTATCTTATCAAAAATAACAATAAAAATAAAGTAAAAAAAAAACATGAGGCGATGTTCTATTTTAATTTAACTGGTTGCATTTATCTATTTATTGGCCTGTTCTACTTGTATTTCTAATTTTGTCAGATTCAGTCCTTCATAGATGGCAACCATGGGATTCCTGACTCATTACATATTTTTGTTTATTTAGTATAAACTAAAATATAGATAATTAAAAGTCAGGATTGTGTTAAAGATGTAGCTAATAGATTTTACCAACTTGATATGAACACAGTTTCAAGGCTATCTGTTAAGCCTTTTTTCCTCACAGCAAACAAAGTTTTTTTTCTCCGCAATGCCTTGTCTGAACAGGGCTCAAACATGTCAACATTTCTGTAAACGTTTTAGTACATTCACAGAAGTCTGTTTAGCTTGTTTAAATTGTGTTTTTATATTACTTGGAGACATCGTGAGTGAAATAGTCAGCCAGAATCATACCTGAGCACATAAACATTTAAGTTGCGGTGAAGCAAGGACAGTCTCTAGAAGGAACTTTCAAGGTTTGCAATAATCAGTTAATCTAATGCTTTTAGCAATATTACATTTTCTGTATGCAATAAAGTTTCATGTCTGTGCCTTCTTGTTTGTTTGTTTTTTGCTGCTATTTTCCCACCAGAAACATAAAATATGGCTCTAATTCAGCAATTATACAGGGTCACCATTAGAAGCAGTCTTGGACAGTCAGAAGAACAAAGCTGCGGTCAATAAGGAGGATTAAACCGAAACTCACCTGAAGAGATAATAATTGTATGAATTAAGTCTTTGGGTAGGAACAGAAAAATCTGTCTTGTTATACAAACCAAATAAATGTCAAATAAACAAATTATAAAGAACATATTTCACTTCAACAGAAGTATTTACTGAAGTAATGACTTGGGTTCTATCTATTGCAAATCAAACCTTTTTTTTTTTTTTTTCAGATTAGCAGCAAAAACCGATAACAATTCTGGAGAGAAACGAGGTGGCAAGAAAAACTTGACCTTGTGCCTGATTGCGACAACCATCTCTAACACATCGTCAGAGTGGTTCAGGAATAGTTTTTAGAACTCATTAGCATTTGTGTTCAGACCTGAATCCATTACTTAGTTCGAAAGAAGAACCCAGAGAGGAAAGCAACACCTCAAAAATGTGAAGGAATCATGTTGTAGACATGTAAATAATCAAATTTTGTAAAGATAAAACACCATTATGCTGTGATGAATACATTTGGACACTTTTGATAATTAACCAAAAATAAAACATAAAAACAGGTCTGTTGTTTTAAATTATCATATCAAACATATTTTGCTTTAACTGTACAAAACTGTGGATAATCCCATGGTAGGCAGGAAGTATAACTTGGGATATTAATCAAAGATGCAGGGCTGAGTGTGTTTATAAATACATATCTGTGTGGCTGTTAACATTTTTGTTTCCCTCATTTTCTTAATGTGATTGTGGGTGACTGCAAGCACAAGATTCTCATGAGATTTAATATAATGTAATTCCGTAAACTCTGGCACTGTCATAAATTATATGCCATTTATGTGTTTCTCCCTTTATTTGCATGGGCCTTCATCTTTTTCGGGTGACTTCTCTTTTTCCACTTGCTTGCTAAGCCACTCCTTCCGGGCAATGAAACGGTAATGTGGCTTAATGTTGTGCAGATTTGCAGAGGGGCGAGACATGTAGGTTTGCATCTGGCAAAGCAGAGAGAAAATCTGTTTTCTTCATTTGGATATATTGTTCCAAATCACTTTGGCATGGCTGGTTATGACTTTCTGAATAATCAGGCTGCATTAAAAAACAAACAAAAAAGATAAAAAATAAAAAATTATTTGTCAGTCATGAGTGACTAGTACTGTATTTAAACTATACAGTTTACAATGCAGGACTCCATCATTTATTCCAGAGAAAAAAATAATTATTCAAAACACTTGCAAAGTGTATTTATGCTGACATACCTCAAGCTGTGACCCAACACTGAAGCGTACAGTGTTCTCCTTATGTGCAAAGGTGACATACATGCGTTCTTGTGATTGTATGCGCAAACTAATGTGTGGCCCCAGGGTGAAGATGAGAGGCTTGAAGGGGAGGCTGCGCACATGTGGGTCAAAATACAACCAATTCCAGCGCCTCTTCAAATCTCCTGTGTCATCGAAGTAGAGGCCTCCACCTGGGGTCAGGTTCAACCTTTAAACACATTTTACAAAAGGAGCAAAATGTCAACAAATGAAGGGACCTGCAGATTCACGCATGTATCTTGAAGGTACAGACTATTAAGTTAACATGAAACTTGCACGCATACCATCATCTTGAATGTCAAAGTTCAAATAAAGATCTTGCACATTTAAATTTCAGTGCAGTATCTGTAAAATTGTTTTCCATTTTTGCATTTGACTAGTTTATTTACAGTTGATGTGGCAATATTGATTTGGATTGAGTTTAAACCAAAATTAGTTGCAGATGTACATCAGATGTTTAATTTCTGAAAGTTTCATTAAAATCCATTCATTTATCCATGAGATATTTTGCTAACAGGCGCAGAGGTGACCTCAAACACTTTAAACAAAGATCTGTTTTGATCTGTTAATGCTTGGAATGTGTGTTTGTAATGGCTTTCAGCTACTTGTGTTTGGTACGGTACCCTTACTCCCTCAACACAGTCGTGGCAGTTTTGAGCATCAATTAACAAACTACAACTAAAGGTTTTAGAACATTTTGAAAATGTAGCAAGATAAGAACTATGTGAAGCAATAGAACTTACCACCTAGAACAATATATCTGAGAGCTCTTTATTTTAAGATCTATGTATTTACACTCACTTAAACTCATATTGCAGCCAGCCTTCAGGGCACACTCATGGTCTTTTGGCTTCAACTTCTGGGTCCCATTTTTGTGTCTAGATATTAAGATAGAGTATCATATTCTAATGGAAATCACTCAATTTTTTTCTTCTTTAAAACAGAAAATTGACAAACCAGCCCACTTGTTGGATGCTGGAGGGAAAACTGATCCTTAAGTGTAAGGTGTTCCATAGGGAAATAAATAAAAAAATAAATGTTTGAACAGAAACACACGCTAAGGGTAACAACATATTTACTAGCCCAAGAATTTAAATGTTTTTTTATGTTATCATTCAATTCAAAATAAAATTTACGTACAGTACAAATGAGCAAAAGTTACCTTTTCAATTTGCTGAATTTGTGCACATTATCTTAACTGGGTTACAGTTAAGTAAGCTAAGCTAACATAAATTAGTATTTTGCTAATGTCAGTTTTCCGCTGCCAAGCCTATTTATCAAAATGTCCCACCATTTTGTTATGAACAAGTTCTGAAAGTTGAGTAAAAGCTTTCATTTCCATTACTATTAAAATTTTTAGGAGAAAACAATTACCATATCAGCCCGTTGGGATGATAGCATGTGGAGTGGCCTTTATTTGTGAAGATGCCTTTGATGCTGGGCGCTGTGTCCTTGTCCTCTAAGATTATGTAAGTAACGTCAGCGTCTTCTGAGGATATTATAATGGCTGCATTACCAGAGGGATATCTTTGTCTATTAAGGATCATTATCAATGAGCTGAGCTTTTATCAAAGAGAACAAATGTATTATCTCATTTGTACCTTGATTATGCAGTTTGTGCACTGCTTAAAAGGATACAAGACATTACCAGTTCCATCTGGAAAAAGGGTCAGGAAACATTTCCCACTTTTGTAGAACTTCTGGGTTACTTCTTTTATCCGTGACAAAAAAAGAATATTATAATATATTTATGAATCTTACATGTCCAATGAGTTCAACAGCCTTAACATGTGTCTGGTCCTGCTCCCTGTTCGCTTACATTTTTATTTTTATCAAACACTAATTAAAAAAATGTCCTCACAGCAGCAATGCCATCACAAATTACATACCTTTGGTTCAACTTTTATCTCCTCCTGTGGTGGTAACATGCCTGTTTCAGCTTGTATTTTGTACATTGTATATGTTTCTTCAATAAAAAGCATGAAAAACTATTTTAACAAGATTCTTGTTTCTAATTACACTGAATAAAGCTCAAAATTGTACAACATACTCAAGGTTCCTCTTCTTTTTTTCTGATGTTGTCTCAACCTATATTTGAAAGGACCAAGTTATTGTATGTATACAATGTTTTAAGGTAGAGTAAAATACCACAAATTAGGCCCTAAAACAGAAAAAAATAGATGTGCTTTCTACTATAATGTGCAGTGACTATTATGTGTGGTTAGAATAAAGAAAAAAATGGACATGGCTGCACACTACTCACCCTTGTCAGTTCTTTAGCGGTCTCCCTCTCCTCACTGCTAAAGGGTCCACAAGGCTCCACATCAATCTTTCTATCAAACTCTTTCCGTTCCAGTTTTTCTCTTTCTTCTTGGATAAACTCCCTCATTTGTTTAGCTCGCTCACAACAAAAGAGCTGAATAAAAGAATTTCATCTGTACAAATTTATTTTTTTCGCCAGCAGTGCACCTCAGCCATGAACCTTGTCCAACCACAAATGAGGGTGATTCTGTCATTCGGTAAAGGTTACCTGAGCGGTAATTATTTCTAATGATGCAGAGTGAAACAAACTACACGCACCCTCTCAAAGTGGGTCTCATTTTCCAGTGGTTCACCATACAAGAAGGGCTGACAGAGCTGCCGGCAGTGGACACATCGGGTGAGATGAACATTTCTTTTCAATTCAGCTTCTGGAGGAAGCTGCAGCAAAAACAGATTCACAATCACCTCACCACCTCTGATATTATATTCTTCACATGTAGTTATTACTGTGGTAAAATGAAAAAAAAGGCCATCATAGTCTCAACCAAGTACTGGACTCAGTCATTTTTTAATTTTTATTTACTGAATTTCAGTATGTTGAATCAAACTCATTTTGAACCATATTGTGATTGAGAGCTGCTGTTTTTTCTGCTCATATATGTTCAATGTATCAACAAACTGGGGAAAACCTAGAACTGCACCTACAGCCTCAAGAATATTAAAAAAATAATGACACTGACCAATGAGCTGCTGCAACCAAGCTGCTTATAATATATGTAAAGAGTTTTCAAACAATTAAAAAAAAAAACACAAGAGAGCCTATTAAAAGAAAGCTGAACATTCCACACAGGCATGCTGGCAGCTGATTTTACAGCTCATTAACATATGGACTGTGGTTTTTCATTTAAGCACCAGCTGCCACTTAAACAACTGACATATTCAAGTCCAGCTTACTGTGTGAGACCTGCAATTTTTAACCAGGGAACAAATATAAATAATAATAATGATGTAATTTGTAGATTTCCAGTGACAGAAAGGGTCTTGTAAACTGGTTGTTGTTTTTCTTTCTGCTACTCCCTTCTATAGGAATCACTGCAGCAATTTTGGCAATAACTTTATGTCAGATGTTTACATGACACAACCGTAACTTAAACCTGCAGCCTTATAACATTTTATTAAATAAAATATAAATGAATTCAAAAATTGAATATATATATATATATATATATATATATATAATGGTAATGTAATGGTAAATGGGGATGGGTAAAATGAAAACCTTCCGTTTAAGTGCAGTAAAGTTAGTTTTTTTACTTGATTTAGTCACAAAACAAGTTTTGTTTTGAACAGGCCTCACCTTCAAAGACCCCCGGACTGTGTTTGTGTCCATTTCTTCTCGCAACACCTGGAGCTCCCCAACTTCCTTTTGAACTGCACCACAGAGAAATAATTAGGATTTTGACAGATGTCTATAAGTCACAAGAGGCAAGAGGGGGGGAGTGCAGGCACAGGTGACCCATTCTCACCCAAAACTGATGACACAGCTTACCTTGACAGCTGAAAGAGCGGCTCTGCTCCACCCACTCCCAATCTGTCTGTGTTTGAGTGCTCACAAGAGTAATAAATCTTCCATCCAATGCATGAAGCTCTATGAAATGTGTTGAGGCTGGTCTGCTCAGAAGACCATGACAGGATGGAAAGAAAAAAAAAATCTGTTACCACAGCAATAAGGAAAACATCTCCATTAAAACACAGTTACAGACATGTTAGCAAATTGCTTCCAATTGCACTTTAAACTAACAAGATCCAGGCTGTAGTGCTCACTATTTATAAAACAAAAATGTCATGCCTGTTAATTTTGTACATTCAAATACAGTAGCTAGTTGGTGATGCTTTGTACAAGCAATCTGTTGGTCTGGCAAGGTCACATGCTAAAATTGCTATAATGCCAAAATACATTTAATCAATACTTGCAGTGTTATCGTAATAAATATTTAATGGAGCTGAAGAACTCATTTAAGAACAGTCAGGATGAAGTTCAAAGCAGAAAGAGCAAACAGGCCAATAAAATAAATCTAAAACAGGTTGTCAGAACAGCCAAGAATCAGGACATAATGACAAGGGACTGGCAGAGAACAAAGAAAACCAGGGAGTATATATACTTGAAGGATGATTAAATTGCAGGTTAAAGGCAAACAATAAAGTTCACGTGCAGAAAAAAAAAGAAAACTGAACCAGCATTACGCAAAGGGAAAACAATTTCAAAATACAACAAAAAACTGACCAAAACACCTCCAAATCCAAATGAATAATAACAGAAAAAAAGAATAAACAACCAAAACACCATATATCCAAATGTACAAATTCATAACTTACAAAAAGACTTAAAATTATATCAAAAAGGCAATGACAGTATTTCTTCTCAAAATGTGGGTTGAAAAAAGAAAAAAAAAACTCCAGAAGGCAGACATACAAGGGGTTAACATCGATTTAGAATATGTCTCATTTCATTTTAAGCATTTTAGTCAAACATTTTCAAATTGCAGCTTTTTACAGATTCCTTTCTGCTCTTGATGTGTTTGAATCTTGTGGCTCTCTCCAGTGGCCTGGGTAGAAAAGAAACAAAAAGATGTGATAATGTGGAGCGCAGACAGTCAGGCTAAATACGTTTGTCACCGTTTTTGATTTCCAACTCACTTTCCTCAGCCTGTACTTGAGAAGAAATGCCAGCACGTACTTTCTCAAGGTCATTTGTCGCCAGTGAAGCACAGATCTGAGCATTCAAAAGGGAGCTGGAGTAGTTGTCGGGTGTGTTATTAACAATGGGACCTCTCTTGTCGTCACACGTCTCGGGCTCCTCCAGGCTCTTCAAGTTGTCATAAAACTGTCGAGAGGAGAAGTCACCTTCTCTTGGACTCTCAGGAGAGGCAGAGGCAGCTACTTCTTGGTGGGATGCAGGCAGACTCATGTTTCAAAACGTGATCTGTTAAACGAAGCAAAAACTTACTGAATATGAGTAAAGTTCCATTCCTGTTATTTTGTTGTCGTTCAAATGTTGTTGCCTGGCAGTAGCTGTGCATCAATATCAACTGAAATGGCTTGATGTTTTAAAAGGTCATATTCTTTCCATTAGTTCAAACTTTACACTGTAAAAATCTAACTAGTTGTAACTTAAAAAAGAAGAACTAGCAGCTTTAAGTTGAAAGTTTAATAAATTTAATTTAATTGACATGACAGCAGTTCAGATTACCCACTCTTTCTTCCTTGGAGGGGGTGCTGGAGAGCTCTTCTGATGGGGGACTCCCTAGTCTTGCTGGGGGACTTCAGTGCTCATGTAGGCAATGACAGGGAGACCTGGAGGTGCGTGGTTGGGAGGAATGGCCCCCCGATCTGAACCTGAACGGTGTTTTGTTATTGGACTTCTGTGCTCGTCATGGATTGTCTATAAAAAAACACCATGTTCAAACATAAGGGTGTTCATATGTGCTCTTGGTACCAGGACACCCTAGGCCGCTGTTCGATGATCAAATTTGTTGTCATCTCATCTGATCTGCGGCAGCCTGTGAAATTATTTGTGGGATTTCAAGGTGTTATCAACATTAAAGTCTATTGCAGCCAGAGGAAGAATGATGAGCGACAAGTTAAAGACTTTGTGAAGATGGGTTCAGTGTTAGCTGGTCATAACAAAGACTAGTCCTACATTTAAAGAAAAACGTAAATACAACATATATCTACAAAAAAAGGCCCCCCAAAAAACCACATAATCTAGCACAACTATCTTTACACACTAATCTTGGACTTAACCATTATTTTTACAAAGTTATTATGACAAAAATTGCAAGATTTTCAGTTATCTTCGTACAGACAAACGTGTGGTAGTTACCATCGATCACTGTTGTATTCAGCTGCTCCTGTGGTCGGTCACAGGTCTTTATCCATCGTTTACATTTTTCCAGGCTCGTTTGGGTTTAGAAAATGGAATAAACTCTATTCCGCCCTCTGAATGCTCTGGGTAATGCGTGTCTGAGTTGCACATTTCCCACTGACAACATTTAACCATTTTTTATGATTAGCTTTTCAACTAATCTCTATGACCGCAACACGTCCACAATGATAAACCCCGACTATATTGTCGGAGGTAATGGGGGTTCCGCTCCTCCAGATAAGGGGTGTTTCACTTCGGGACAAAATGCAACTGCTGATTGGTCAGTTGCTGACAAACCTACATGATTGACTGACAGGCCGCGTCATGTCAATTTTGCTCTCTTTTAAAATTCCAAATTAGAGTTATTTACTTTGATTATGCTTTGATAATTGAATGTACATCTATGGGTTTATTTTCAAAATTGCATAAATCTCATTGAAAAGCAGAGAGGGGTGAAGTTTGATTAATGTAGTTATGTTTTACATCCTTTTTATCAAATGCATGATAAGTTTTGCAGTAAAAATACATGTAAAATTTAGTTAAACTTATTTGATCTTGCCTGCATACAGTATAACTTGTTTAACAATTACTAGGTGTAGTATCAAGTTAAGAAAATCTCAACAAACCAGAATTGGTTGATTTAAGCCAATTTCTTTACTTTTTTTTAACATCACTAATTAAATTTCCATAATAAAATAACAATTGTGTACAATTTTTATTGCCAAGTTGCTTCCGAAGTTGCCATTTGATGTGTGGTTGTGAGAAAAAAAAATATAAATCTTCCATAAATGAAAAATTTGTTTCAAATCCACCGATAAACTTCTGGGAAAGGACCGAACACAACAGGGATGAGGCAAAATCATGAATTCACCCATCAACTTGATTGAGCTTTAAAGTCAAATGGTTAAAGTGAAATGTTTTTTTAAGCTGAAAAAATTTACCGGCAAATATCCTTTTTTTTAAGTGTATTGACTTGAAAGAGAAGAATGGAGGCACAAAAAACATCTTGCATTTGTTTAAAATACACATTTTGCAGAATTTGGTGTAAAACCTTTATTTTAGAGAAAATAATGGACTTTTTTTTAAAGAAAAAAAAAACAAAGACTGAAGATAGTGGGGGAGGAAGGGACTTGTAACATAATGCCCCCCACTGAAGACTCTAAAATGATCTCACTCTATGATAACAGACAGTACACTTCAGCACCATCCTTTTATTCAGGGTGATGCATCAAGGGAAGTAATTACAGTCACTACTGACAGATCGATGACTAATGTTGACAACAGTATCCCAGTCTATAAAACCTCCGATTTCCCTCAGCTGGATTTAAACATTTATAGCAGGCACAGTAACAAAGAGCTGCCTTTATTAGAAAACATAAAGTCTGTTTTTTTAGGTTTCACAGAGACTTTCTTCACAGAGAGCATATATCTGAAGGTAAGCTGGATTAATTCACTGTATCACACTCTGTCAGTGTTGTTTGTTCGTTTCTTCTTCTCTTTTGATCAGCAAATTAAATTAATCCTTTCCACCCCCTTGGTACATTGCTGCAAATCCAAAAAGGCAAATATGCTAATTATTTGCTATTTTCATTTTTAGTCCACATTTGGCTGAAACACTACAGAGCTGTTTTGAGGAAATCATTAACAATGAGGACCATGACTCTCCTCCTGTGTTTTGGAAATATTTTCGTTGGATTAAGGGCCAACGATCGGCACTCAGAATCATTCCCTGTAATTGAGCTCCCAGAAACAACGTCCCCTGCTCTGTTAATACTGGAAAAACAGAACCCCAACAGCTCGCTCTATCCAACCCAAGTCACAGGAGGAAAAACGACGCACCCACCTATGTGCTCGCAATCAGCTGGATTCAGAGATGCCTTCAAATATGTCAACATCACTGTCTCTCTGCTGGTGTTTGTGGTCGGAATAGTGGGAAACTCAGCTCTACTTAGAATCATTTATGCAAACAAAAGCATGAGAAGTGGACCGAACATTATCATTGCAAGTCTTGCTTTAGGGGATCTGATCCACATTGTGATAGACATTCCAATCAACTCATACAGGGTGAGTTATTTGTAGGAAACTGTTTAGATGTAATGTTGGTCCTTATTTTGTTTTTCTGCACTGAAAATAAAAATCCCTCGATTGTTTTTTTGTTTTGTTTTTGTTAACAGAAATGTCCTTGTCTTTATTGCAGCTCATGGCAGAGGATTGGCCCTTCGGTTTAGTATTATGCAAACTCGTCCCCTTCATCCAGAAAACTTCTGTTGGGATTACTGTTTTAAGCTTATGCGCTTTGAGTGTTGACAGGTAAGGCGATAAGCTCCACTTTTCTGTCCCCTCCATGACAATAGCATTTGTGGGGCTACAATCTGTATTTCATCAAGTAGACAGATTTGTTTAGCATTAGTCCTTGAAATGCTCTTCAACTGGGAAGGAAAAAAAAAAAGCATCATTGTTCCAGGCAAAAAAGTTCCCCAAGCCTTAATGTTTGCTCATTGATTTTGCAGATACCGCGCCGTTGTATCCTGGAATCAAATCAAAGGCATTTGGGTTTCTGTGCGAACAGCGATTGAAATAACCCTGATATGGTTTTTTTCAATCCTGCTGGCGGTCCCTGAAATGGTCGGCTTTGATATGATAACAATGGACTACAAAGAAAAACATCTGAGGATATGCCTGCTTCACCCCATCCAAACCACACAGTTCATGCAGGTAATGCCATGCCATATAATTGGATGAAACAAACAGATCAAGAGTTTCAGGGATTTTTCTTTGAAAATAACATAAATATGTAATGTCTTTATTATAATTCTCAAACTTAAGCCATCAAGTGTCAAGTGCAGTTTTGTTTATGTC
Source organism: Cynodonichthys magdalenae (assembly GCA_031762555.1). NCBI lineage: Eukaryota > Metazoa > Chordata > Actinopteri > Cyprinodontiformes > Rivulidae > Cynodonichthys > Cynodonichthys magdalenae. Next base: position 14,703,713 of record JARVJO010000061.1, on the reverse strand, counting down.
CTTGTTAGCCTCTTTATGAGTGCATCAAATGTTGTTTCACAGATGCTGTATCATAGCAACCGCTCAACATCATGTCACCGCCATCACCATTTGTTGGCATGTCCTTGTTTTTTTCTTTTTCTACAGTTTTATAAAACTGTAAAAGACTGGTGGCTCTTTGGTTTCTATTTCTGCATGCCACTGGCTTGGACCTCAGTTTTCTATGCGCTCATGACCAAGAGGATTCTGAAAAACACAGAGAATTTACTAAGTGGTCACATCAAACAGGTTACACAACAATCCTTTTGTTTTGAGCTCACCTTTGCAACAATTTGACACCTTTTGCAGTTTTGGATTTGTTTTGATCTGCTTCTATTCTTTTTAAAGAAACGAGAAGTGGCAAAAACCGTCTTCTGCTTGGTTGTTGTGTTTGCGCTCTGTTGGTTGCCTCTGTACCTGAGCCGAATCCTGAAGTCAACCATGTATGATCAGAAAGATCCGAACAGGTGTCAGTTACTGAGGTGAGCAAAAATGTATTTGTGTGTGTCTACTGTGTTAGCAAAACATCATCTGAACTCATTTTAAACATTGGTGTGTCAATAGCTAAAAACTTTGCCCAACTCATACTCTGACCACTGTTTTTGCAAATTTACCATCAACGATTGGCTCTAAAACTGACTGTATGATCAAAACAAATGCATCTCTTTTTATTTTTCAAATTGATGTAATCTTAATTTATAACTTTGTCTATAAAAGTGGCAGGTGCTATGCATTTCTGTAAGAAATGTTGCACCTTTGATATCCAGTCAGTAATTACATGTTCCTAATGTGTAAGATTTTTTTCAGCGTCTTCCTTGTTCTTGACTATTTTGGCATCAACATGGCATCCCTGAACTCATGCATCAACCCGATTGCATTGTACATCGTCAGCAGGCGATTCAAGAAATGCTTCAAGGTGAGTGCTCTTATGGCTCTACCTCTGTCTGCAGACAAATCTGATGTATGTTGAAAACACAGGTCTTTGGTAGATGAGGTGTCGTGTGAGTGTGTGTGTTTGTGTGTGTGTGTGTGCGTCTGTAGGACATAATGGAGTCATGTCTGTAAAGACTGCTGCCAGACTGCAGAGAGTATACCTGAGGGGGTCATAAGTGAAAATGGTCTGGAAAAACATTGTCAGGGAAAAAAAAAAGACATTTGGCAACCTTCCAGATATTTAGTCTCTGAATCAAAGTGACGTGTTATGAGCAAGAAGGGAAAAAAAAAAGAACTCCAGGGCAATTTTTTTAAGCTTTTATTGTATTACAGCTCTTGAGGAAGATATTGGAAACACTCTGATTTATTTTACCACCACACAGTGCTTAGTGAATGTTTGTCTTCTGCAGTAATGGTTTTGTGTCATATTTATGTATAAATTCATAGACATTTTGCTTCAATTTAGCACTTAATTTCAACTAAAGGAGAAACCCAAGCTTTTAACGTCAACTCAAACAAATAAAACACAATCATTATCGATTAAACCTCCTCTGATACGTCCTGTCTGAATGAATGGAGGCTTATTTGCTGTGAAATGACAACATAAGTAAGGGTTCCTTTTTTTTCCTCTTCCTGTGAAGTTGATAGAAGAAGTGTCTAAACCACTGGCTGAATCTTTCTCTGCCGTTCTTTAGGCATGTCTGTGCAGCCCGTGTTTGCCTGGTCGAGCCGTCACTCACGACGACGAGCTGCCGTGTGTTTTGAAGTCCAGAATGCATGATCAGGCCTCGGAGCAAAGCAGCAACATCAAAGCTCAGAGGGAGAACCCCGCACCGTCAACCTGTTAACACTTCAGTGGATTAACAAAACTCATGTGGAACTGTGAAAATACTTTGTGATCCTGTCAATATTTCTTTATAAAATCTGTATGGCTTTCGACACAAATACAAACGCAGCTCTTTCAGTTGCTCGGCAACCTTGACATGCCAACCTGATAACTCAGAATACCCCCATCGCCCCTTAGCCCCCGCTTTTGGAACAACATGGGCCACTGTCTTTTGTAATGCTGTCGTCAGCTGAACATCTGCTTTGGCATGAGCAACCTGGAGTCAGACTGTTCAGACTATTATTTGCCCCTGAGGCTTGACTCGCTTCCAAACATTACATCAGATATTTTACCTTGTACCTATCCTGTATCATGCGCTGCAAGTTTCTCAAATCACTGTTTTGGGTGCGATGTTGACTTGGCATCTATCAACAGATATCTTGTCACGGCTCACGGCCTGCATATATTCATATACAATCTGTTTCAGGATGGAAAGACGGCGTGCTGAGGGAGATCAAGCGAAATTTAAAATATTGCTGCGGGCTTCAAAGCACTTAAACGTTATTTTCATTTTCATTTCACATTTTGCACAAAACACGGCATCGGAAGAGTCTAAAGCCCCCTCCCTTCCTCCTTGAACCTCGAGAAAACATATCAAATCGGTGCCACAAGTAGATTCTGTCTCTGCCTGTGAATGAACTGATTGATGGTGGCCTATTTTTAATGCATTGTTAAATGTGTAATGCATGGAGACACTTTATAAAAGACCTGGGAGTGGGGGGAGAGGGAAAATGAAGATGACAGAATGAGGTCAGGAGGAGAGAGGGATGGGAGGCATGCGGGGTGGGGGATTTGGGGGGTGGCACCTGATAGGTCTTCCTGTCACAGGACAAGCACAAATAGCGCGCCGCTCCTCCAGTTTATGCTGTGTCAGTCTGCAAAAGTGTCTGGGTGTTGGGAGCTGGAATGCCTATTAAAAAGTTTGTCTTGTCAAAGTAAAGTCAGTCGTTTGTAAAAGATTCAATCGTTTGAATAAAAAGTGAGCATGAATGTCTGAGATGTTGAAGATGCTGTAAAAGTGTGGCGTAATCAGGACATGACTTCAGGATGTTTTTATTAACTTCATAAAAGCTTAGAACAAAGTCCTTTTTTCATCAAATAAAACCATATTTAGTAATGACCTGCCTTTAGTGGCGGGAAGTCGTGTAACAGCTTGTGCTCTGTGTGTGGGCGTGTGTTCAACTGTGTTTCTGTTAGCAAAATATCTCATGAACCAGTGAATGCATTCTAATAAAATTCTCAAAAAGTAGTTTTTGGATGTTTTTGAAGACATCACAATTCAGGAAAGGGGTGAAAGATGGGTTTGTGGAGTTACAATAAGGAAGAAATCAGACTGAAGTATTGCAGTTCCATTTTATATAGACCCCAACTTAGTGATTTAAATGTGAAAAAGAAGGATTTAAAAGCATGATATGTCTCCTTTAAAATCTGCCCAGTGGTTCATGACATATGTTGCTAGCAGACAGACAAGCTTGTCTCTAACAGTTAAAGCTAATTTTTTATATGCAAAGATCTTGTGCAATCAGATACTGTCATGGTAAAAGTGTTTCTTTCAGATATTCTTGTGCCAAATTTTAGCTCTATATCTGTATTTTTTTCTGAATTATAGCTAATTTTGTATTAAATCATTTGGATTAGCCGTGGTGTCTATCCTGAGTTGTGTCTCTGATCAACTCATTTTGAGGCTGTTTCTTTAAATCCAAATGATGCGCTTTAGACCCCGCACCCTCCAGCTTCCAGATCAGTATATTAGCTTAACAGAGGGGTTTATGATTATACAGGAGCACAGAATTTTTTTATTTACAAATTAATTAAAATATGTCAACAAAAGAGGACTTGTCCATTCAGCCTGTTGGAGCCAGAGTCAGAGCCAGAGGAGAATGAAAAAGAAACACAATTGGTGTTGTTAAGTCTAGACTTGATTTAGAAGTTCTGTTGCAAATTATGTGACATAAAACATAATAGAAAAAGAAGAAAACTGAATAGGTGAAAAGTATGACGCAAACAGAATTTAAAGATATCTATTCAGCACCGGGAGAGACTAATTTAAACATTTTTGCAATCATAGAGTCTCCAAGTTCACAACAATATGTCTAAAAAAGTGGATTTTACATGATTTGTCTACTTTAAGGCAACTTTCAACAAACATTTACGGCTGACAACTGTTTAACATTTGGAGTCAAATTAATTAACGATATTTAAATAGCTATAACTCAGTCAATTTGACAGGTTTTGAATTAAAACTTTGTGTGGTAAAAATTGAGAGTTAACCCCAAGATGTACTCTGAGGACTACACATTATGTGGCATCATTGACTAAAACGTAGGCATTAACCAGTGATGTCAACCTTGTTTGTTAGCAAATTATCTTTTGAACCACAAGACAGATTTTATTGAAACATCCAGAAAGTAATGACTGCACCTCATTAACTTTTAAACTCAACCTAATTCAAGACGCCACAGCTAATTGACCTTAGGAAGCATAAAAATGTCCATAACTCATCAATTTTCCAGATACTGAGCTAAATTTGATGTGATAGAAGCTGAGAGTCACCCTCAACACACTTTAAGTGCTACTAGAAGATGCACGACTTTGCATGTTATTCAAGCAATGCCTGTTATTCACAAGGTTTTTCACTATATGAGGTTTAGTGTAAAACTATGTTATGAAAGGTGGTGGAAATGTACTTATTCCTCTGTTCTTTTTGTAGTAAACAAGTAATAAAATGTATTTTTTATTGAACTCTCAAAATGTTTTTTTACTCGATGCAAATCTACAACTAATTACATTTTGATTTAAGCAGATATGACTTATTGACTTTATTAAGGAGAAAATTAGCTTCTCTTCCATCAGTTTTGCACAACTTTGGTCTAAAATATGGAGTGAGAATAATCTCCATCACATACTCTGAGTACTAATAGATTACACAATCTCTTTATTTAAAACTTAAGCCTACAAAGCGACGAGCAATAAGCATTCCTTCAGCAAAGGCTTGTTTCATTTAATAATGATAAATAGTTAATCACTTATTCCACACACTCTTCCATAACACAAACACAAATCACTTCTACTGAATGAAATCCAATAAGCACTGGAGCATCACTTGGAGTCTGACATTGTGCCTACAAATATTGATAGCTACTTGCTTAGTAACTGTGCATTTCCAAACCGGAGAATTGTTTGTTTCTTCATGTAACTCAGAAACGGCATCTTATTTTCAAGTTGCAGCGTAAAAAAAATGCGAGCCATCTGCTTCGAAACATGTTTGACGGTTATTAAAGACTCCAAGAATACATCTCAAGAGAACAGATAAATAACGTGCATGTTTTCCAACCCACTCACAATTATTTTTCCCGCTGTGCTCAAACGCTCCTGCACCTCTGCTTCGACACGAGAGAAATGGTGTCTGAGGCTTTGACCATTAGAGCCAGCAGTGCTGGACATGATACGGTGGTTCGACATGCTCATTTATGCTGAAGCCAATTTTTTCATTCAATCCTACACCCACCCATGTACCCCCATCAAAAAATAAGGCACTTTTAAAATCCGTCTTATTGCACTCCACTACATTTTATCTTTGCTATTGGGTTTTACGTCTATTCTTGTCAAGATTCATGGTGGGGAAGGAGAACGACCTAAAGAGGCAGAGGGTATTTAAGAAAAGGTCATTTTTTAAGTAACTGCAGAAGGCAGACTAAACAGTAACTAATTCAAAGAAATACTGTTAAAATGTATGCACCCAGTCTTCTTCATTGGAAAATAAGCAAGATTTTAGTTTCATTTTCTGAACTAGAGACTCATTTTTTACTGAGAGACAACTTGTATGAAGCCATTTACTATTTGTGCTTTGTGGGATCTTTTATGACTTGTCAATTTTATTGTTCTGGACATTTCCTGTAGCGCAGCTGATAAGGTGTCCTTCAGACACGCTCCTGGTTGCCCAAGCCAGGTAGGTGCTCTTCGTTAATACTATCAGTTTAAAGTCATATTTATGCTAAAATTATAAACCCATAAAACCTGTCATGGTTAGTCTAACCACTGTTAGTTCTGTGTTTTTGTAAGGTTATCTGTGTTTGGGTCGAAAAAATGACTTTGCGTGCAAGATTTCCTCCTGTTTTCATGCTAAGCTATTGAGGCTAATCGCTAGCTAGTCATTGTTTTGGTAATGTTTTATTGTTTTTTTTTTCCCTAAACAGACTCATGCATGCAGTTGTAACACACTGATGGAATTCTATGTGCTGTTTATCATACCAGGTAGGTTCAAATGAGTATAGTTACATTAAAATGTTTTGTAAATGTTTTACTGTGTAACTGCCTGCAGTTGTTGTTGTTTTACACTGTTAACTGTATTTTGAATGTTTCATGAGGAAAGAAATTATGTTGTGCTCAGAAATGTCAAATTGTTAAATTATTATTTCTGGAAAACACCACATGATCACATCTTAAAAGTAAAATAATGGTGGAAGCTGGTGAAGACCCATGCATGCAGTTGTAATACACACTGATGGAAATTGGTGTGCTGTTTATATATGATTATATAAGACTTATACAGTAAGGAACATTGAAGAGCAGTCCTGTGTCTGTGACCTGATTTTACATGCATATGGTTATACTGATGACAAGAAGCATTGTCAAGAGTTATATTAGATTATAAATAAAGGCTTTTTGGTAGTGAGGCCTCCAACACAATATGTGGCTGTAAAATGTTGAGTAGCCTACTAATATAATTAATGGTGTTTACATTGAATTGTAACTCTACACAACACAAACTGTAATTGTGTTGTATTTGGTTTTGTAGAACCACACACACCCAAACTCACTCATACAAACTGCCAATTAAAGAAGCAGAAATCTTTACCTTGCCATGTCATTTGTTTCAGGGTCATAAATGCGTTTTGACCTGTGCACACTCTGCAATCATTACCATGGTAAACCAAACTCTAGCCGTATAATTCATAACATATGTCACAAACACCAGTTCCTCCTGTTAAATAACTGATACAGATATGTTACAGTCCTTCAATCATAAATCCTGAATGTTATCAGTAACCTCAGTTTTATGGTTCAGGTACAGTTGTAAATAGTTTAGTGTCATTCATTGGTCCAAGGTAGTTTAACGTAAAGGATATTTTGCATTTCAGACAGTCAATACTTTTTATATAGTGAGGCTGCCTGAACCATTTGAGGTAATAAGTTCAGATTTTTAGTTAAGGATAGTATTAAGGATTGCACATACACTGTTTTACTTAGCAGAAGCTCATAAATTGCTATATTGTAACTTTTTTTTTTCCTCTCAGAAAATGAAGAAAGAAACAGAACTGAAGACCTAAGTTCCTGAGAGATGATGTCATTCATGGTCAGTGGCTGACAAACAGATGAACATGTGAGGAGAGAGCTGCCAGATCAGCTGGTAAGAAGCCATCTGATGGAGAATTGATTGATTGTTTTTTTTTTCTCCTTTCAGTTTTATTGCCTTTCTAAAATAAAATGAATGATTATTTTGTTCTCTGATTGAAGCATCTGTTTTGGGGAAACCAATCAAACTGCTGGCAATGTCCTGCCTAATATAATCATCATTTGCTGGATATTTTACATAGCAAATAAAAATAATTGGTTATCTATGGATTAATCATTCACTTTGTTATTATTAAATTTAACTTTTTCTAATTTTTGTATAATTTTTAACTACACTGATTATGTTATTCAACAGTTAATATTTAACATGTTTGGATTTACAGGCTAAGCGAACATGTATTTAGCTTGAAGTTTAATAATGCCTTTTCTTTGTTGTAACTTTAAAGCACAACAGACAACAAAATATTAGCCTTCCCAGGAATGCATATCCCTGCCACTCTTCTAACTGGAGTTTAAAACTTAAACCATATTTTGCTCAGAGGGGACTGAGTTGTAGCTGTGTAGTCAAAACTTGTAAATGATAATATGAGAACTTGTGATATTGTGAGCTCGGGCGACTGCAGCCACATAAGATCATTTTCTGTGAAAGACAAAGGACATGTTAAATGTAATAAGACAGGTAAGTGTGTGGAGTGTCAGTAAAAAAAAGATGATGTCAGGTTGATTCAGGTGTTGAAAGAATGAATGTACAGCTAATGTTTTACATCTTTTTGGGGTTGGGGGCATAAATTAAAACCTTTAATTTATTGTCTTGTGGAGAAAACTAATGATATGTAATAAGAGAAATGAGTAAGCAATCAATTAAATCACGTTTGAGTATTTATTTCACAGAAGGAAGTGGTTTTGAAAGAATGTTATTGGTAGAAAAGAAATGTTGCAGAATTTGAGTGATGAATGCTCATTGTTGTTATTTAACAGAACTGGTGTTTGTGACAATACTGTTTATATGAAAGTAAATTAAAATGTCAAACTTTTTTCAATAAAAATTGTTTTAAATATTTCAAATAAAACTTACTTAACTTCCAACAGACATATGGGCCTTGTGAATTCATTATTCATTTGTAATGTTTTCTGTATGTAACATAGCATTAAGGCTAGCGAGTGAGCTAATTACCTTAGTTTAATAATATGGATCCAGAGAAGAAATCAAAAGTAACAGATATACAGATTAGTCTATATGTCCTCATAGTGAGTTTCATTAGTAAAATAGATTGACCTGAAGTAAAAAAATCACAATAAAACAGGACATGACAATCTTGTTTAGCTGTACTGAACATGTTAGCAGATAGCAGCCTTCAGTAAACAATAAATAATGTAGAAAGAATCAGAGTAAACAGTTAATATTACCTTTAAAACTAAAATCTTTCAGTGAAGTAAAGCTGGAGGTTGGTAAGAAAAAAACTCCAGCTTCGTGTTTTAGAAGTAGCAGATGGTGGTCCGCACCGGGGCATTAGTAACTGAGTCCAGAGCAGGCAGCGCCCTCTGCTGTGTGGGCATAACATTACCTTCAAGTTACGAATCACTTTGCAACACACGTCTCCGTTACTTTGGTGCCAAATGCGGAGCCAAGCAGAAACAAGGTGTGACTTGTAATCCAGTATCTGTGATTCACAGCAGCAGATTTGTCACTTGTACTGCACTGTTTGTAACTCACAGCAGCAGATTTGTGCAGTTGTATTCACTTATTTGTGTTTGTGCACATAGAAACAAATCTGATTAAAAAATCGTTGGTGGCAAGACATTAATACACAAATGTGAAATCATTTTGCAACATTTGTTTTGGTGCAATTGTTGCAAAATAGTGAACATTACAGGTTTTTGATGTGCAACTTGTAGAATGTTATTTGTGTACTTAACAATCTGAAGAGATGTAACTGTTGTTTTGTAAGTGTAATAGATTTAAAAAATATTACGTTTACAAGTTTACGGTTACATATCACAAGTTCACTGTTTAACGTTACAAGTACAGAGTAACAAATTTCAAATCACTTTACAAGTTTCAAGTTCTGTTATTCAAACACATAGTAATTATACATAAATGGCTTCATAAACTTGCTTCAGCATCTCATCTAACTATAAAAAATAAAATAAACAGCATGAACTTATGTAAAACAACATTATGACATCTTAGTGCAGCAGTTGATGTTGAACACAATGCATTTCATCACCATAAAGTGATAAGAGTGTTACTATGGCAACATTCAGCAAATACTTTTTTATCTTTTCAAGTGGGGCTCTGAAAATATGAAGAATAGGTTTTGTTGTAGCTCTTTGAACCAGGCCAGGTAGAAAAATAATGAAATCTGATTTGATGGATAAGCTAAAGGCTAGTCTTAGGAGAGTTAAACCCAACTGTTTTAAGTTGGCACCAATCCTTTTTGATCTATGGACCTGGTCGTTTTAGATGTTAGCTCATCTCAGAATTAAACTCTGTTTCTCCAATCCAAAGTTGTTCAAAAGCCTCTCTTCAATAGGTAAGATATTAATTGGTTAAAATAGTTCCACAACATTCACTTCAAAAGATTTTAATTCATGTTGGGAATAATGGGCACCTACAGAGTCAACTCCCAAATGTCTCCTCACAAGTGATACTAAATGAGGAGCCAAATGAGGAGTCTGTTTTCGGTGAGCTGAACCAAACGAGAAGCCAAATGATCATCATTAATCTGAAGTTTTACTGTAATGCATTATTTGAGGTTCCCAAAAAATCTTTGACAAAAACTTGACATGAACTGATTGGTGAGGAACAAACTGGTCAGAAGTGAATAAAATCAAAAGACATTTATTTTAAAAAGTTTAGTCTCCAAATGGGCTGGTTGACAATAATGGTTAAAGATAGGAAACCACAGTTCTTCAACATAAAACAGGAAGAGTAGCTGGGGAAACTTGTAACTTAAAACAGGCATAAAACAAATAAAAAAAGAAATAAATAAAGAAACTAATATAACAGCAGACTGTAACACATTTCAACATGTTTCTGCCAAATCCTAATTTGAGGACAATGTTGTCAAATGCCAAGGCCTCCTGTGTTTGTGAAAATCCTTACAGATAATCAGCAAATGCTGAGATGCTATCATTGTCCTTGGCAGCTGCGGTTGGATGACACGGACACAATCAGGCTCTGGTATCCAGAGGTGTGACGTCATTGTCAACATCAGCCATGGAGCAGGAGTCTCAGACCCTCTTTAGTAATCTCTGTACACACAAGGCTCACATACGGCTCCCTGCAGTGCCGCTCGGGCTCCCCAGACTGTGGATTTAATTAAACAGTGTGAAATTAATTAATCAGCGGGGTGGCAGGTAAAAGGACTCCTCACTGGAACCGCTCACACAACTAAGACAGGCGTTTTATACGCAGTGACAGTTATTAATTTGCTGTATGTTTCATTATAGCGCTTCTATAAAAGAGATGATGCTGAAATTCCGAGAGATTAAAAAAAAACTTGGCATGGGGGAAAAAAAAAAAAAAGTCATGCAAATTATCAAAATAACAGCACCCGAATAAAATCAAAGTGTAAACCTGTGTTTGATCTGTTCTATCTATTAATTAAAAAATTCAGTCTTGTATGATAATGCAGTGCAAATTAGATGGAAATTAGATAAAATATTCATTTAGTTATCTGGGGAATCTGCCTGGAGGGTTTTTTAGTCTTCAGTCTGGCTCAAAATGCTGTCCATATGGCAATTATGTACAGTAGTGTTGCAGGAGAATTGGTCTGATACCTAGTGGCAGAAAGGAGCCTGCCTGTGACAAACTGCTGCTAGGATCTGATGTGAGTTGAGGGAGATAATGAGGCTGTTGTAAGCCTTAAGTATAGAGCCTGCCCCCGGGGTGACATATCTAAGCGTGCAGGCTCCCTCATTGTTGCATGAGCTGCTGAGGATTAAAAAGACATTTACTTTTTTTCTGCATAAACTTTCTCAGTACTTCCTGTAACTCTTTAGACAACTTCTGCTTTCATGTAAGAAGCCTCTTGACATTGCTTTGTTTTTTCTTTTTTTTTTTTCTTTTTTCTCTCTTCATTCGGTTTGTAGATTGAAGTCTTCATTTGATTCAGCTTTGAGCTATCTATAGCTCTTCTTTTTGTTAACTCCCCCATCAAATAATGTGTAATGTCTGGATAACTTCCTACAAGGACTTAAAGCGGTAGTTCAGATCTTTTGATGTGGGGTTCTGTGAAAAGGTTGTGATCAGTTCATTGTGTACCTGTTACTGAAATTTAATTCTGCCCAGACTGATGAGCTAATTAAACAATAGGCCTGTCAGACGTACCCTATGATATACTGGAAGTGCTACAGCTAGCTGCCTCTGCTCTTACCTGAACTTGCAAATAATTATACCATTATATGCTCAACATGAAGCATTTTATTTCAACCAGTTTGAGGTGTGGTTTCTTATTTCCGCAGCAGCCTTAACTCAACAGCCTAACTCTTAGACCTTCCTTCAACACAGCAAAATTAGAAGTGTTAAACTTTTCAGAGTTGATTTCAACTCTCAAAATGTTATTTTCAAAAATGAATAATTAACTGACATCCAGTGTTGGTGTTTATTCACTGAGTTGATTTTATCAATGTTGTCTCAACTCTGAGAGAGTTAAATAAGCTCTCTCAATTGTTAAGTGTTAGTGTTGTTATTTAACACTAAAAAAGTATTCTGAAAAACCCCGCCCTCTTCCACATCATGCCTGCATTTTTTAAGCAAGGGATTCTCCACTGCTCTGCCTGTTTTCCGTGAAAAGGCAAAGCGGGAGCGATTTAAGGATGAAAAAAATAAAGATTACATGAGGAATAAAAATATAAACTACAAATGGCTCGTTACTGCCCGCGATCCGACTCCTATTGTTCGTTGTAAAGAGCAGTTCAAAAGATTTGGATCGTTCGTGTACGTCACATCTCTAGTAAAGTCAACACTAATGTGTGTTGAATTTTAACTATTTAGAGTATTGTTCGGCTCCCCCTGCTCTGCCGGTATGCCCCCTGGTGGGGTGTGCCCTTGCCCGCCGGGGCGCTGGTGGCTCTCGATGCCTGGGGCTGGGTGCCTGGGCGTGTGCCGGCCCGGCCTGGCGG
>JARVJO010000061.1:14673820-14691294 GCA_031762555.1 Cynodonichthys magdalenae | reverse complement strand
TAAAGTCACTAATGATGAGAAAATTCATTAATTCTTCTACTGAAGTGACTTTATAAAAAAAAAAAAAAAAAAAAAATAGAGTATTGTTCCAACTCTGTCACAGTGTTAACTTTTTAACACTTTCAAAAATGTTATTTTAACTCCATCTAGGGTGGACCAATATAGACTCTTTAACTATTACTTTTAACTACTTTTAACTATTAACACTTCCAAATTTGCTGTGAATCCTTCAAAATAAAAGTCTCAAACCCAAATATACTGTTTACCTCATTTTATGAAATCACCTGAAAATCATCAAAATAACTCATTATGTTATTGCTCTCTGGTTTAAAAAAATCTGCAGACTAAATCACTGATTTTGAAATGATAATTTATTCAGAGTGTTTACAGCTCCAAATGCAAATGTTCGTAAAACTTATTCTGAAGTATTAACAGAACATATTGCTATTGTAGGTCTTTGCAGCATTGATGGTTTTGTTTATGATTTCCCTTTTAATCTAAAAAAAACAAACATATTTCATTATTCTTTAAATACTGTTTTTTTTCCTTTTTATATTTTAACTTTTATATCAAAACACAGAAATAAACAAACAAATTCAAAACTGTCCTTCAATTGGTACTAATACACAAACATGGAAAGTTTAATAGTTTTCTTTTTTTGACTGATTGCAGGAATGAAAAAGTATGATTTCTATAGCGCATGATATAAATTCCCTCAGATTCTTTATATATAGTATATGTCTACATCATATTCTTTAGAGAACTTGTGCCTGTTGTGATTTAAAGATAACGACCCACCTTTTTTAGTAAAACTCTTGACATACACAGCAGTTTGGGCACCTCCAACACACTAACTGTCACACATACAGTATTTCCTTAGGAGAGCAGTGGTGCAAATTCTAGTACTGTGTCCAATTTACACCCACACCACACTGCAGGTTTTCTATTTAAGTGTAACAAGGACACCATGCAACCAAGTGCAATACACAGGAAAAAAAATCCCTGCAGTGTGTGCAGAGTAATTGCTATAATGTTTCATAATGTTGAAAATAATTCACCGAATGCAGGCAGGTCTATAGCTGGTATCTGGAGTTTAAACTCAGTGAAATAAACAAGTCACGCCTCTTTATGCAATACTAGCAGGCATTTGATTAACAACCATTTGGGGCTTGCATACAAAACAGGAGGGAGTATTGAGAGGAAGAGAGAGTGAGAGAGAGAAAGAGAGAGAGAGGCAAATAGCAAGGAAACTTCAGAAGAACCTGTAAATGGCAGGCAGAGTACTGGGCAGAACTGCAAGTGATCACTCAACCATGGGATTAAAAAGCATTTAAGCCTTGTACCAGAACACTCCTTCATGCAGCCACGTATTTCTGACCGTTCAGGAGAAAAGGAAAAAGACAAATGTTTGGAGCTGGAGTTGTTGCTGCTGGTAAAAAACTGTGGGTAACAGGTTCTCCTGTGCCAGCGTCTATAAATGTACTGCAGAGCTTGCTTGCAGACAAACATAATGAGCCAACCTAAAAGGGTTTCTGTGTTCATCGTTAAGGTGCAAAATGGACTGTCACTACTGTTTATTGCATTCATGTCTGGGTGTAATGGAAAACATGCAATCAAATGTAGGACACGTCGACTAGAGTGGTTCACTTCTCACTCCTGTTCACACTTTTTGTGCCTCTTGGGGAAAAATGGCAAATTTATGACAGGATATTGACATATTTACAGGGTGCTCTGGTGATTGTGTGGCCTTGATTATTTTAAACTCTTGCAACCAAGTAAATCACTATGCAACTCAGGTTTTTTTACCCCCTCTTAATGTACTGTGTTCAGTTTTAGCACCAAGAGAATGGACGGTAAAGAAAGTTTCACCATCCACAGCAACCCGCCCTGCCTTTGCTTGTTTTGATGGGCGATGATGAAAGCACAGGTGGATGCGAGAAAGCTCCCCTCCCTTGTCAGCTGTACGAATTCCTCATCTGTGGCTTCTTATTAGCACGGGAGCGAAGGTTTGCAGTCTGGCTGCTGGGCACAGTGGGTCGGTGCTCACAAAGCCCTGTTTGTTCCCTGGCCTGCAGGGCTCCCAGGGTAAGCTTGGCTCCAGAGGGGGAGACAACGGCAAAAAAAGGCAACACTGTCTCTCACGCTGAAGCTGATTTCCAACACATTCGTTTTTCTACTCGATGGGGGTGCATTTCTTTTCATAGGTGATAGAGTGATGGCAAAAAGAGACACGTTCTTTTAAAACAGGGCCCAGGGATAACAAAACTGCTGTTGTTTTGCTCTATCTATTTTTTGTCTGAGTATAAATGCCACATTGAGTTGTTGCTGCTGGTGTTGCAAAGCTTTTTTTTCTTTGTTTTTTGCTCTGTTTGCTTAAACTCAGAGCTCTTTGTGAAGTGATGTTATATCAACACATGCTAACACGAGGGAAAAAAAACACACACACCAACTTTCACATGCAGGCAAAGCTGGATAAAGGTTTGCATACACAACATTGGCATGAATGTTATGCTAATTTGTGGGAGGTAAGGATTTTTAAGCCATTTCTTTCAAGGGTGAAATAACCATTTAACAAGACCTAGGTGCACAAGTTAGATTTTTTGTGGATTTTCTCTAATCCACACAGAGTCAATATTATTCATCCAGCCTCAAAACTATACATAGTTTGTCTATTTTTTAAAGTGGTGCTAAAGAGTCTAGATTGTATTCTACTAAGATCTATTCATGTCTTAACACTGATCATGATTGACTGCAGCTGTCAATTTCTCTTTACCAACCTAAAATAATTAGTTTGACAGTACTTGTTGGACTAACCAACAATCAGCATAATGGAAAACAGTGAAGTTGTGAGAAAATTGGTAAAGATGTTCAGGACCATCCCAGGAACCATCCAAGTTCCAGTTTTTCCCAGACTGGAAACATGAAAGAATATCAGTGTTACTGTCCACAGCAAAACAAGTATTACATCGTCATAGACTAAAAGGATGCCAACCAAAAAAAAAAAAAAGAAAAAGAAGCCCCTGCTCCAAAAGTGACACCTTCATGCTCAACTGAAATTTGCAGCTGTCTGAATGGAAGAGCCAAATGGCTTCTAGAGAAATATTTCATGATCAGATGAGACAAAGCCTAGGCTATTTGAAACATTGACAAAAATATGTTTTAAAATTTCAAGGTGATGCTTTCAAACCTAAGAACAAAGAACTAATTGTGAAACATGTGGTGGTACAGGTGTTTTGTACAAACTAGACTGAAGAAATAATACTTCAAAATCACCAAAATTGACAGCTAGATGTTTGAAACTTGGACACAATTGAATTTTTCAACAGGAAAATGATCCCAAACTCAAGAAAACTGGTTTCTAAAACAATAAAACAGGATAAAATTGAACTTGTGGAATGGTCTTTCCAAAACCCTGACCTCAAGCTGACTGAAAATTTGTGGACAGTATTTAAAAACCAGCTCTGTGCAGGAATTCATTCATTATATTTTACCTGCTTCTTCCTTTCAGGGTCATTCGGGTTCCTGGTACCGGTGCCCATATGTGGCAGGAGTGGGGTACACCCTGGACAGGTTACAAGTCCATCACAGGGACACATAGCGACAAACAACCATTCACTCTTTGTCTCACACCAAAGGACAATTTAGAGTTAGCAGTTAGTCTAACAGTCATGTTTTTTGATCTATGGGAGGAAAAGGAAGTGCCACAGGCATGGACATAACACGCAAACTTGACCCAGAAGGTTCCCAGGCCAGGATTCGATCTGACAACCTTCTTGCTGAGAGTCAAAAGCTCTACCAACTGAACCACCTTGCTGCCTGTGCTGGAAACCAACCAGTTTAAACCGGGTTATTCCATAAGTTATTGTTAAATATTCAACTACAATGAAGTCAAATGCTTGTTGATGGATGCACCCAACATGTAGTCAAGGTGCAGCTTGCTAAGGGACATTTAAACAAAATTATTGGTGATGCACATGTATATTTAATCCTTCAATGTTGACTCTGTAAGAGAAAATTCACAATAAATTAAAACTAGTGTGCCTAGTTTTTGCTTTTAAAAATTCTGAAGTTGCTTGTTGTATTTTTATTAGACTCTTGAAGTCAAATAGTTCAAATACATCATTAAAAGCCCCAAAGTCTGATCACACTCATTTAGATAAGTGTATAGAAGTTTTTGATGCAAATATATTTTTAATGTCATTGTTTAGTCTTGTTAAACTACAGCATTTTCAAAAAAAAAACTCACCAAAAAGTGATTAAAAATGTCAAGTTCTCCCCCTCACCTATAGTTACTGTCTGCTTGTGATTTCTAAAGATGAAATAATGTTCAGGTTAGTCCTACAGGTGATGTCAGGTCAGACATTTCACCGCTGTGCTGCAATCTGCAGTCCAAGTATAACTCCATTATTGAAGGGACTTTAAAATGGTAGCTGTGTGACACACAGCAGGATGATTTAGTTTAATGACCATGGCAGTGACAGCACTGTGATGGAAATTGGACTCCCCCTGCAAATTTACATCACTTGAGGGTACTTGGGGCTCTTTTAGCGGCTGCACTCAAGAGCATGAGCCATCAGGAGGTCCTGGATATGTCATGCTTGTCACCTTCCTTTAAGTGTATCTGCAGACGTGGGAGAGGGATTAATATTATATAGCCTACGGAAGCACGGAGGCCGTCTTATCGGCACTGCCGATGTGATAAGCACCTCTACCCCCGTGAAAACCAGGAAAAATCTCAGAGCAAAAAAAGAAAATAAAAAAAAGACAAGCATCTTTTTGTGTTGCTTCCCTGCACCGCTTCAGAGTTTCAATGCAGCTTTAGTGGTGGATATGGTGCAATTTCACATCTGTTGTAATTTCATGTGCCCGGATAACCCTCTGTGAAATCGTCTTGATCACAACATGGCTTTTTCTTTTCTTTTCTTTTTTTTTAAGTTGTCATATAGCTTTAAAGCAGATAATGATCTAATTTCTTTGTAATGCTAGGTATCAGACAAGCTGTCACCACAAGCAGTTGAATAAATAAAATATTCCAGAGATCAAGTTTTTTTCCCCATTTCCTTTAACATATTTCCTTAGATAAAACTGTCGTTTCAAGGGAAACATTTTCCATCACCACAACACTCATCTCACATTAGTTCACATCAATGCAGATGTCAATGTGCACAAATGGTGTTGCCCTCAAACCAAATCTGAGCTGTGAATGGGGGTTACGGCTACTGCTGTCACTTCAGTTTTGTCAAAATAATATCAATAATAAAAAAAATACCAAGTGGAAACATAGAAACAGCTTGTGACAAGACAAACATCGAAGCTTGTGTACTGTAATTACAATTTATTTAAGCCTGTTCAGTCAGAAAACGTACATGATCTGCTGAGATTTTGGATTCAGTCCCATGTTTTCAGTGCGCTAAAGCCTTTGCATCACACTCGTTTGTGAATCTGTGAATCAATGCATTCTAATTTTACTGTGTGCAAAGAAGTGAATCTGTACAGATAATTTCTCACAGTTACAGTAGCTTTAATCACATTCCACTATCTGTACATCAGGCATGGCTCTGGCAGATATTTAGCGTGAAGCTTAGAAAAATGGCAATAAAAGAAAAAAAGATTAAAGTGAAACTTAAGATCTTTTGAAGTGGGGTTCTATGGATATCTTTTAAACAATTAATATGTTCCCTGTTACACAAAACTTGTTGAGCAATTTCAATTTTAATAAACACCAATCAATCAATCTGCTAATATGATTAGCACAAAAAGTAAGAATATTTGAGTTTGATTTTCTTGGTAATAAATCTTTTACTGGGCACCTGATTAGCAGCACCTGTTAGTATCAGAAGCTCAAAGCAAGTGTCAATAGCAACAGCAAAATAAGCTGTTTGGCAGAAAAGACTTGACAAATTTTTAATTTTCGCAGCCCACAGTTCTTCAAAAAACGAATCTTCCTTACAAACGTGGCACCATTTAAAAACGTTAATCAACAGACTTTAAAACTCTTAGAGTGTTAAGTTAAAATTAATTAACAGATTTATTACCAAGAAACATTTTTACAACAAAGAAATAATCTACAAACACAAATTTCCTTACTTTTTGTGATAAGTTTATATTGAATAGATTTTAATCAAATTTGATCAAATGAAATCATAAAAAATAACAGGAACATCAAAACCAAAAAAGAGGCTAAAACATAAAGTATCAAGTAAAAAGACAAAATCATTTAAAATGCATTATTGCAGCTATAAGCCAAACACAATGAATGTTTGAATTAGCAATGTTTTTAAAAGCTTCAACAAAGGGGGCATACATGGTCAAATAAAAATTCAGGCTGTTCCAAAACTTTGGGGCAACAAAAACATCCTTACTAAATAATCTAGGACAGGGGTTCCCAAACTTTTCCATGCCCCGACCCCTCAAACATTATTAACTTTTGGTTGGGGACCCCCCTTGCAAACCAAACAATGCTACAAAATATGTAAACAAACATCAACATCTAGAATGATTTTGTCTCACTTTTATTCACTATTAAATAATTATCACAGTTGTTTATCCGATTTTATTAACTAACTATTATTTTCCTACTGAAAAAACAACTTTTCAACAAAATGAGCACAGTAAAAAAACCCTCTCTTAAGCTCATTTAAATATTATAAATTAAATTTTTAAAAATAATGACTGAAAAAAACACATTTAATTTCATGAAAATGATTTAAAACATTTATTAGATGATTTTTTTTAAATGTTTTCCCTCTGATCATCTCTCCAGCTTTCCCTGGCACCCCCTGGTGCATCCCCAAGGGGGAGGCGGCCCCCACTTTGAAAAACACTGATCTAGAAGGTAAAATAAGTTGTGCAAATAATTCAAGTTATAGATAATTCAAATACAGGTAAATAAGTTAAATTTGGGCTGTTCAAATTATCTCCAAAAGGTAAGATATTAACTGTTTATCATCTTTCACAGAACCCCATTTCAACATGTTAAGACAATAACAAGACATCTCTGTCTACATGAAGACTTTAGCGTGCTACACTACACCCAGTATTCGTGCCACCCACCAGCGACAGGGCATGATGACTCGGCAGGCTACCTGGCACCCTCTGTAGTTGTAAGGCCAAGGCCAGTAGCCACGCATGGGCTCACACACTCGCTGACAGTGGGTGTAGCTGCGCTGGCATTCTGAGCAGCAGATTCCCTGGCGGTCCAACATGCTGTCAAAGGTCATGGTGCTCTCCCCTTGGGCCTCTCTGCTGCGCTGTAGTTACAAAAACAAAAAAAAAGATTTTTCACAAGAGCAACATTTTTTCTTATTCTGATCATCTTTGAAATCTATATCTATTTGCAATTCAGATGGTTTCAAAATATCCCAATCCTCTCAAGGATGCTATTTGTTCGAGGCAACATGAATTTTTATGAGCGGTGGGAGTTTTCACATCAGTTCATAAGTTCATCAAGTTGAAATGGCAGCTTTCACTAGAGTGACCTATAATTAAAGCTGCCAGAATGACACCTTTACAAAAAGCATGCATGCAGCAGTGTAACCCACCCACAGCTGATCCAGGTTAACACGTTTCCAGTCTGTGTACTTCTGTTCGCGTGAACATACATTTTTAACAAGGCTGGCATCTTTAGGCTGCTGTGATGAAGTTGTTTGTGGGTGTAATTCTAAAACATGGCTCTGAGGCTTACTCCGGGAGGCAGTGTGTGATAGTTGTTCAAACATTCACCAATGCTGGAGACATGTTTTTTTCTCTTTTTTTTTTTTAGAAACGGGGTTGATGATGAAGTTGCTACTCACATGGTAGGGGTTTTCAGGGTTGTACGCTGACCCCGCGGCTGACTCTTCTTCTTCTCCATCCACAGCTCTGGATGCCTCCTGCTCTGCGCGACTCACCGGGTCTCTCTCCCCAGCATCCGCCTTGATCTCCTCTGCGTCTAACTGCCGTTTGGCTCGCTGTGCGCCTCTCGTTCTCCTCGCCCCATCTGTTACGGCATCCACAGGAGGCGAGAGTACTGGGTCAACATCCACTAGATGCCATACATGTCCTCAGAGCTCAATCCTACATAGCTGGAGCTGTCTCAGACGTCTTCAATTATTCACTCGGCAGCAGTGATATCAAGCAGCGTTGCATATTTCAAGTTCATTCTTTTTTAATACAAGACTTTGTTAGTCCTTTTTCACCTCCCCTGCTGTTAAACTCTAAATTTAGTGTATGTTCAGGATGTTCAAATACTTCTGAGCCGAGGATGTAAATTGTACAAGTGTGTCAGCAGATAAGAAGAGTAATCACAGCTATAAGTTTAAAAAACTAAATGCAAAAAATAAAGTTCGCTAAAAATAAATTGAGTTTTTGAACTGCATTTTTTTGTAATTTGAAAGAATAGAGACTAGAGATATCCTTCTTTGTCCTCTGTCGATTATTTGAAATTTTTAAACCAACATAAAATAATAGGATTACCACTAATTAATACTACAAGGAGTAAAAAAAAAAAAAGCTATGAACGGCCTGTTCCTATTTTTTGTTGTAAGAGGTCGTTCAAATGATCCATTCGTGAATATTGCATCTCTAATTTTTGTGTATGTTCAAATCCGTTAGCTGTGGTGGCCATCCTGAATCAAGTTAACTCCAGAAGTTCATCAGTTGCATCATCTAATAACCTCTTGCTGAGAGATCATTAAAGCCAATAAACTGGTTCATAACATATTTTGCTAACACAACACACTCAACTGTTTTAACACAAAAAAGTAAAAAAAAAAAAGTTTAAAACACACCACCTGTTAGAACTTTTATTTGCTAAGGTCAATTAGCTGTGGCTGCCATTTTGAACTGGGTTGACTCCAAAAGCTAATTAGTTGTTGATGTACACCTAATGAGAACTCTCTAAGAGTTTTAATTAAAGTCAGTCTAATAGTGTATAAGATATTTTGTTAATAGGCAGACAAGCAAACACACACACACACACACACACACACACAAAAAAACAGGCAATGTCATTATCCCTCTTCATGTTGGTGGCAACCTTTAAGATACACAGGCTTGAGCCAGAAAATGGGAAGTTTGCCACAAAGATCCAGAATTTTGTTGCTCAAAAATGTGGCGTTCTTCAGTGGCTTCTCTGCTGCAACCCACGTCAGGAACTCATCATCAACCCTCACAGGCATCAGTTCGTCTGCCTGACAAGAAAACAAAAGAAAAGCCATTTAAATTACTCAGATTAATCCACTTTCTTTCCCTTATTTCAAATTCTCAACCTAGTGTGTCAAATGGTGCACGCATACCAGGTCAAACATCAGCGTCTCTTTGTTGTGAGCTCCCATGAGTGGAAGGTTTGCTTTGATATGGGATTTTATAAAGCACTTGTCTCCTCCGAAGAAGCGGATCCCAGTTATTCCCTGCACCAAATCACAGAGATGGCATGTTTACACTCACAGCTCTGCTACTTTGGTGAGCACACAGAAGGTCTCCGCTGAGCCCGTGGAAGTGAGAACAAGGACAAACTTACTCACAATTTGAAAGTCATGAATCTCCACCGCTTCCGCAGCTCCACTCCCAGTTTTTACTCTCCCCAGATTGTTGTCAGAATCAATTTGCACGGAGCCCTCCCTCAACTCCCCGTTGATGCTCAGGCTGTAACGAACATTATAAACCTGACAGCATTCAAAGTGAGACATTTAAGTGACTGATTAGTCAAGTTGTATAAATCACAAAATGGCAAACACAGGAGCAGGGATGGAAACAAGCTTCATGTTGTTTGTGTTACCCCCCCCCCCCCCCACCCTCGCAGACATTTTCCATGCAGGAAATCCTCAGTAGTTTTAACGCACTGAAAATTTGAGCAAAGCACCACAGGAGAGGCTGTTGCAGAGCTGGAGGAGGAGGTTTGCCCCACATGTGTGCTCATTAGAGCACAAATAAACACCACACTGTTGCTTAAAATATGAAGAATGACTTCAGGATCAATTTATGCGACTTGTGTGAAGATTTGATTTTGCAGCTTGAAATGTTTTGATTGCAGCTGAGTTTTTAATGCGAACACTTCACGGCAGTCATCAAGAATTGTAAGCAATCATGCCTATTAACATTTTCAATATTAGCACCTGCCTGGTGTTTGCCATTTGAATGTAAAGTATGTGCATCAACAGCCGATTGTGGAGACTCACACTTCTGTCCCCATCTTTCCAGAGGTAGAAAGAGGCACACAACATGAAAACAGCACCAACAATAAGAACCACAACTCCAAATCTCAGCACATGATGAACTACAGCAGAGGTTGGTTTGTTGGATGTGCTTCGTCCCTTAAAAAAAATTCAAAGAAAACAAAAACGAAGCATTTATTAAAGACGTGACTGCTGGGAAACTTGAGATTTCACAGTGGTGACAGCTTTACTAACATGCCACAAATGTCAGTTGTGATTCTGATCAAAAACTCTTACCCCAGGTCTGCAGTGTTCACCAAACCAAGATCCATGAGTCCAACTCTGCACTTTTCCCATCATCTCTCTCTTGATGTCCACAATTTCCTCTGCTGCTGCTTCCCTTTGAGGAGTCAGCCTAGATGGATATTTGACAAGTGAGTGTGAATGACGTAAAGTTGATATAAAATTGCAAAATTCTTCATCTGAATGTTACCTGCGGCTCCAAGTTGCCCCAAAGCGAGGTGGCCACTCTGTGAAATCAAACTAAAGCAAAGCCTTTAGGCAGCTCTGAACTTATAGGTTAGATGGTGTCATATGCTAGAAATCTGATTATTCCTTTTCAATAAAAAGTGAAAAGAATGTAGTAAACATATACAAACAAGTTAGCATTATTAGGAATGCATATCGCCCACTACTGGTTGTGTCAGGGTTTTAGACTAAGATCATGTTGAGAAATTACAGATCTATTTCTGGGCTCTTGAGCAAGGCCTTCAACCTTCCAGCTGCTCCTTGGGTGCCTTATGGCAGCCCACTTCTCCACATATGCAATGGGAGAAATGCTGAGAAATAATTTCCCTACTGGGAATTATTCATCCATCCATTATTTTTACCCGCTTCTTTCTTTCAGGATCACAAGGATCACTGGTGCCCATATCCAGCAGTCACTGCGTGAGGGGTGGGGTACACCCTGGACGTGTCACAAGTCCATCACAGGGCTCATAGGTGATTAATAGAGTACATTTACTCTTTATTGTTTACTATTGTCATCTTGGTCAAACCTTGAAAAAGAACATTATGCACAATCTCATGTGTACTTGCAATATCTTACATGATCTGTTAGCAATTGGAGTTTGTGAGGTGAAAGACACTATTTTTTTCAGTTACTGTAAAATTCACAGTTGTACAGTCATTTCTGTGTGGGCTAAGTTCAATTAGCTGTTGTGGACATCTTTAACTGGGTTGACTCTAAAAAATAATGAATAATTGTTGATGTACAACTAATGACTGATTTCTGAGAGTTTGATTAGAATCTGTCAAGGGGTTGACAAGAAATTTTGCTTACAAATAAGTTAGTTTGAATCCAGTGATTAATGCCAAATTTTGAAGCATAAATGTTGTTCAACAAGATTGTTCAATGTGTTGAATTCAAAGTATGTATTGGAGATGATGCTCCCCTACTACCCCACCAAATATTAGCTCAACACATGTCTAATCAGATGAGTTATAGACATTTTTGTGTTTGATAAGATCAGCTGGCTGTGGTTGCCATCTTAAATTGGGTTGACTCCAAAATATAACCAGTTGTAGATTTACACCTAGTGACTACTTACTGAAAGTTTCAATAAATCCATTTAGTGGTTCATGAGATAATTTGCTAACAGATTTGTTTTTAATAGTAAATGCCAACGTTTTAACCACAAACCTCCCTTGAGCAGTTAGCACTTCAAATATCAGCATGTGATCAATCTCAGCTACTGACAACAAAATTTAGCTGAACATCAGTAAAACTGACTGAGTTATTGCGTTTTTAGGTTTTATTGCTTTGTTGTGGCAGCCATCTTGAATTTGATTGACTTTGAAAGTTAATCATTTACAAAAATATAATCAATGATTACTTTCTGAGAGTTTCAGCAAAATCTGCCCAGTGATTCATGAGGTATTTTGCTAACGGACATACACACAAACATACTCAGTTATTGTTCCTTAGCAATCTAACATAGAAGAAACATTCATTATTTTTATTTTGTTGTTAAAAGAAATCCTGTATTACACACAATGTGAACCCTTTTGCCTTCGGAAGCTTATGTGACACTTTGTGCAGCATCAACTGCAAACAAATATTTACTTGCAAACTGCTCCAGCAAGTCAGCTTGAAGGGTTTCTATCTTGACAGAATTGCTTCAACTTTGTGGAAATGGCTTGTTGTTTTTGATTAAGGACAACACTTTGACATGACCATTGCAACACAATTTGCACAAAGGCAGTATATTCTTTTTTATTTTTACTTATTTATTTATTTATTTTTCTAAAGAGTAGTTGTTTTTGTTTTTGCAGCTCTGCTGTGCACAATGTTCAGTTTTCTCCCAGTGGTGAAATCAGCCAAGGGAATGACAACACCCCACTTTAAATTCACCTTCAAATTAACCGTTATACCTACTGGTGTAATATTGGATCATTTTCCTCAACAAACACATGAGCAAGTATAATATTCTTGCATCATGTGTTCAGTTGGGCTGTATTTATTTACTTTGAAGATTTGTGTTGAAATACGTTTCAGTTTCAGGTCATATTTATGCAGAAATGCAGAATTACTTTGAAAAAAAAAAAAAGAAATAAAAAATGGTTACCCAAACTGTCAAGCGCCACAGTAACATACATTTTTTATACGGCTGCTGCAGATTTCCTTAAGTTGTTTGCCTGCGTGTCAGCAGGAATGAAAGCTTGCACTATAACTGTAGTCATAACTTGTAAGTTTCATTATTCTCTGCTCCTGTTTATTGGCCCAACATGCTAAAAGATGGCACAGACTTGAAGAACAGCGCCCGCACAGAGGAAAAGCATCTGCTTAATTAAGAATTTTCTGATTTTCGAGACTTGTGGTCAAGGATTCTTGCTCTTTATTATAACTTAAAAAGAAGAAAAATAGCAAGAAAAAAGATTCAGATGTACTGTGCTGCTGTTGCTTAGAAACAAGATTAAATTACATTTTTTTGGATAATTGGTAAGCTGGGAGGCAATCACGGAAGGTGAGGGGATGCTTTGACCTTTGAAAAATATGCAATTGTAGGAGAGTTTGAACAGCAGTGCCATATTTGCATGCAAATTGAGGCAGCACAGTAACCACAGTGTGTACAATGAGAAGACAATGAGATTGGTTTAGGCTTGCTATCAGTTTAAATGTGCTGGCTTGAGAACTTCATTTTATTTACTGCAGCTTATAAGCCTTTGAGGCAAATAAAATGTATGCAGTTGGGTAATTGAGGTTATTCTAAATGCTTTATGGATATTCCCTGAGGACCGAAATGTACTGCGAGACTACAAGTCGGCAAATGAGTCTTTGTTAAAGAGCAAAACCCATGTTGATTTAAACTTTTTTTTATTTGTGCAACATTGTGATAAAATCTACCACAAACACCTTTCATACTGATTGTTTTCCACAGCAAAACAAAACAAAAGAAAAACGAAAAAAAGAAAGTTTTTGTTTGTCCTTAGGTCATGTCTTTAAATAATGACACATGCGTTTAAAAATTCATAATAAAATTATTTTTTTTACATTGAATTCTTATGAAAAATATATTATTGATGTAGAAAATCTTGCATATTACACATAAAACAACAAACAGTCTTATATGAGCCAAAAATGCACACGACACGCTACTGAAACACTGAAACAATCCAACACAAAGTCTGTTTGGATAAAAGGACTGTACATGTCAAAGACTGAACGTCTTTTAATTACAGTTTGAGTTCTTTCTTTTGGATGGCTCTAAGAGTTTGTGTACTCTGGGATGGATATTTCATCTGTTTCCTGTATCCTGGCTGGCGTCGGCGGGCCTACAAGAATGTAATCAAACTCCTGGTGTTGAACTTTTTCGTACACGCTCTGCAGACCGCCAGTTTTGGGTAGGTGAGTCGGGTAGTAGTTTTCCCTCCTTGCGTCCCGGGGAAGGGTTGCAGTCTTCGAGAATGTTGACAGGTGGGGTCCGCAGGCCAGGCTCGTGTTGGGTCTCGTAGCTGAGGGGCTCCAGCATCGGTCCGAGTGTCCCAGCACCTTGCACTCGCTTGTGCACGCCCAGAGACCTAAGGGGGAAAAACAGCAGTGGCGTCAGTGTGGAATGCAAACAAGCACTGGGGTCATCTGGTCATTTAGTAATAAAATATCTTGCATAAGCTCAAGATAAACAAGTCAAATGTGGCTGCTGTGCAGCAACATTAAAACTTTTTTTCTTGGAGCAAAATGTTTGTTTATTATCAAATTTGTGACACTTACTGTTCATCGGTGGTGACTCTTTCTTATGGACATCCCCGCTGATGTCAGAGTCGCTGTCATTGAAGTCACTGTCCCCCTTTCCACTGTCTTTGCCGCTGATTTGAGGATCTCTTGCTGAGATTGTTGTGAATGAATTGCCCTTCCATATAGTTATAGGCCTGACAGTTTCTTTCCCATATCCTGGCAGTGTGGAATAACCCTGCAAAAAACACAAATCACATGTTTGAACAACAAAATCATGAACACATAAGATCAGTGCTCATGAGAAATTTAAATAAGCAAGAAAATACCTTCAGCTTCCCCTCCATGGTCCTGCTGTTTGACTCAAACATGCCTGCTGTCTGCCTGCTGTCCTCACAGCCCGTCTCCGTTGTGGTGCAGCCCGCCACTGGCAGACCCTCAGGAAATGGGTGTACATCAAACGTTTTGCCTTTGTGGTTGGCGATCAATGAATCAATCTGACCACTTTCTACTTTCTCCACATCCGGCGCGTCCTCTTTGTTATCAAATCCTGCTTCCCTCGTCTCCTTTTTTCGTCGGCTACAAATGGTGGTGATGAGGATGATAGCCAGCAGGAGGACGGAGCAGCTCCCTGCTAGGATGATGATAATGGCTATGGACATGTCCCATTCAAAAACCTCCTCGTTGCCATTTTGAGCCAATGAGGGCAAGCTGGGCAGAGTCCCTTCGATGAAACTGAAAATGATCATGGCTGAGGAGGTCAGAGAGGGGGATCCATTGTCGCTGACTGCCACTGTTACTTTGACATTGTCTGAGACATCGTATGTCAGCTGTCGACTCACAAGCACCTTCCCCGTGTCCTTGTTTATAGAGAAGCCCAGGTGTCCACCCTCTGTGATTTTAAATGATATTTGTGCATTGATGCCCTCATCAGCATCTGTGGCCTGCATCTGGGTGACCACATACCCTGCAGGAGCATCTTTGGGCAGGAAAACCTCAGCAGAGCCTTTGTAGAGCGGGGGCTCGATGATATAAGGCTGGTTGTCATTCTGATCAACTATTTTTAACCTGATGATGGCTGTGCTCTGCAGCTGGGGTGACCCCCCATCGCTGGCCTGGATGCGTACATCCAGCTGCTTCATCACTTCATAATTAAAGCTTCTCAATGCATATATGGAGCCAGACACTGAGTTAAGAGACACAAATGTGTTCACTGGGGACCCCATGATGACACTGTCCACTAGTCTGTAGGTGATTTTCCCATTGTTGCCCAGATCTGCGTCGCTGGCCTCCACTGTGGTGATGTAAGAGCCTGGGGCATTGTTCTCCATCACTGAAACTTCATACACGCTTTTAGCAAAGTGGGGGGCGTTGTCGTTCTCATCACTGAGTCTGATGGTAAACTGTGCGATTTTTCTCAGAGGGGGGGAACCAAAATCCTCAGCCATGACTGTGAGGTTGTACTCAGCGATGCGCTCCCGGTCCAGAGCGGCTGCTGTGACGATCATGTAGCTGTCCTCGTGAGCCTGGCGGAGTTTGAAGTGGTCGTGGCCGTACAGCGTGCAGTGGACCTGGCTGTTGATGCCCGAGTCTCTGTCCAGGGTGCTGATCAGCGCCACCAGGCTGTCCTTCTCTGCCGCCTCGCTGATGTGCGCAACACCTGTCGCCACCG
Organism: Cynodonichthys magdalenae; assembly: GCA_031762555.1. NCBI lineage: Eukaryota > Metazoa > Chordata > Actinopteri > Cyprinodontiformes > Rivulidae > Cynodonichthys > Cynodonichthys magdalenae. The sequence continues at coordinate 14,675,258 of JARVJO010000061.1, read as the reverse complement.
ATGTCATCGGGGTAATGCTGATTTCCGGAGCATTGTCGTTCACGTCCGTGACATGGATGATGATTTTACACACGGAGGGTGTCGGGTTCGCTCCCAGGTCCGTCGCCTGCACGTCCAGCTCGTAGGTGCGTTTGTCCTCAAAGTCCACGGGGCTCCTGAGAGTCAGGCGACCCGTTTTGTGATCCACTTGGAAAAGTTCTCGGATGTCGTGGGAAACCTGTTTCCCGAACCCGTAGACTACTTCTCCATTCAGACCCTCATCAGCATCGACTGCGTTTAAGTCCAGGATGACGGCGCCAAGTGGCGCGTCCTCTGGCAAACTGACAGAAAAACTGTTCTGATCAAAAACAGGACTGTTGTCATTAAAGTCAGTCACTTTGATAGTTATTTTTGTTGAGCCCGACCTGTGCGGGTTTCCCCCGTCTGTGGCGACCAGTTCCACATTATAAAAGGACTGAGTCTCCCGGTCTAACTCTTTCATCAGGACCAGCTCCGCATATTTAACCCCATCCGCTCTCAGGAGCACATCGATGGTAAAATGACTGTTGACAGAAATCTGATAACTCTGAATGTAATTCGACCCGACGTCTGCGTCCGCCGCTGGGTCCAAGGGGATCCGGGACCCCATCGCTGCGTTCTCGGAGATCTCCACCACAGATTCCCGGCTCGGAAACTCCGGAGAGTTGTCATTGATGTCTTTTACTTCCACTTCAACGTGAATGAGTTTGTAGCGATCTTTGGAGAAATTAACCACGTCAAAAGTGATCAGGCACTGAGGAGTGTGCCTGCAGATCCGCTCCCTGTCTATCCGCTCCCCGACAGCCAGCTGCCCGTCGCTCTCCCGCACCCTGATGAAAGAGTCGTTGAACTGCTTCATCATTCTGAAATTGCTCTTGGAGGCATGAGACAGACTCAAGGACATGTCCTTGGCGAGGTTCCCGATCACAGTGCCCGGCGCGTCCTCCTCTCTGGTCTGGTACCTGACAGTATTCCCCTCGGTGTGAGCCCAGGTGGCAAAGAACAGGTGATGGAGGGAAAAAATCACAACCCACCGGTGCCAATAAGTTCTAAACGCGCCTGGCATCATCTTGGTGGTTATGTGTCCCGTGAGCATCCTCGTTGCGCGCGGGAGCAGTTCACATCTGGAGCCGGCACCTCGCGCAGCTTTGACAACTGTGCTGGAAAGTGAAAGTTACTCCTTTTTACGCGCAGCCAGTCAGACAGATCCGCTCGTAGCCTCGCCTTCAACACAGCTCCAAATTCTGCAGAGGAGGGGGTTTATACAGCTCCTCATGCTAATGAGACCAAGTGTGACCAATCCCTCGCTTTAGAATTAAAAATACATCCAAGCTCCAAGGCTCGCCTTTCTTTCTTTCTTTCTTTCTTTCTTTCTTTCTTTCTTTCTTTCTTTCTTTCTTTCTTTCTTTCTTTCTTTCTT
>JARVJO010000061.1:14631889-14671179 GCA_031762555.1 Cynodonichthys magdalenae | reverse complement strand
TTCACTTGTGTTGAATTTATTTCATGGCTGAGGGATTACCCTGTGCTGTTGACTCAGGAAAGTGCTGGCACATGTTTCATTCAACCCTCGTTTGAAACCTGCGAGTGGAAACTGGCTGTGCAAACCAAATTTTGGCAGTAATCTAGAAAACAAATCTTTAGATTTACTCCTGGGATCTGATTTAGTTTCCATCAAGAATGTGTGCATGCAAGTTTGTTCTTCTAAGATGTTCTGTTGAATCCCTTGTGCACCTTATTGGATTAGATTTTTTTTTCTTCATTCCCAGCATGATTATTTTTTCACACATCTTTGTTCTGCTGCTGCAGAGAAACAGGGCTTCTGAGAAACACAGAGCATAAGAGTTCTTCTCTCGTTTGGCATCTGGCTACGAAGCAGCTAATAATTTATCTTTGACTATTTACGTATGTTGAACTTCGGTTACTCCGCTCTTCTGTTTCATTAGTCAGCTACACGGTCCACAGCTTGCTGTGGCTGGAGCTCTTAATCAAAACAACAATCTGATACAGTAATGATCTGAAACTTTATGATGAGCACGCAGAGACACATTCAAACCATGGAGGCAGCCATAAACAACAAAGTGATGTGCATAGATTTACTTTTAAAGCTTTCCAACACAGAGGAAACAGCTGTGACACAAATAGTTCAGTTTTATGTTTCTGTGCTCGACTGGAAAACAAACTGTTTACATTATGTTCTGATGCAAATTACAAAGTGGAGTCTTTGTTTTTCCTCTAATTAAAACCCATCCATCCATCCATCCATCCATCCATCCATCCATCCATCCAACCATCCAACCAACCAAGAGCAAAGTGAACTGCTGTCATCTTTAAACAACTACAATCTCAAAAGTTTCAAAGTAGTTCATGTGAACTTTGCTTTATAAACATGTCCATGACCACCAGTTTCACATAATACTGTTATTTCATCAGAAATATATTTATATTCCTAAAAAAATTGCCACAGACCGCAAATAATGTGTTAATATTAGAGCTTATAAACATGTAGAATTTTGTGAAGCCACGTTTGTGTGTGTGTGTGTGTGGCCTTGTTTCTCCTACATCGTGTGGGCCCAAATGCAAAATACAGGTGGGGGGTTAGGTTTAGGACCATGGTGGGAATTGAGTTCAGGTTAGTTTTAGGGTCAGGTAGGTACCTGTGAGGTTAATTTTAGGGTAAATGGTCACGGTTAGGCTATAAAATTTCCAAAAAATGAACGGAAGTCAATGCACGGTTCTCACGAAGATATACAAACCAGACCTGTGTGCATGTGTGTGTGTGAAGATGAATGAGATACATTTTGGGGACCACTTTGAAGAATCAAAAAGAACTCTATATGTGTGGATCCAGTCATTAATGAGATATTTCAGTGTTTAGACTGACACAACAAAAAGAAGTCACTTCTTTAATATTTATCCACTTGTGTCAAAACTAAAATGTAACAGCAAATGGCACAATTTAAATGATAAAGGCAAAAACAGCACGTTGTTTATTTTTTGACAGTGTTATCATTGGCATCACTTTTCCCTTTTAACAGGAGCCATCTGTGTTTTCCTGCTTGATAAAATATGTCGACTCATTTTCATTTTGTTCTGTTTAACGCTTGAACAAAGATTTTAACTGTCCATGTAGAAAGGTTTAATTAAACTTATTTTAACTTGAGGTGCTTTGTTTGGCAGAGTTTTTACATCATTTTTTCCCTATAAACATTTTTTAACCACAGATTGTCCAAATACAACATAGTTTATGTATCAAGCATACATATATTTTTTTGCATTTGCACACATGCCAGTTTTTGTTAGATGTAAGTTTACACATTTCCATGCCAAAGAAACAATTAGGAATTGTTTATTAAATCAACAGATTTGATATTATTGAAGTTATTGTATCTGAATTTCACTTTAATGTGAGCAGAGGTGATCCGTGTGTGATTCTCTCTGGGTTACATTAAACCAGGTCAAATGGCTGTTGTGAAAGGTGGATTATGAAGCTACAATGCAGCATTAGCTTGAACTGGGACACAGTGGAGTTAATGTGAATTTATGAGAAGTAAATGGCTGTTTATAGTTGAGACAGGTTATTTAACAGATGGTTGTTTTCCCTGTGCTGTGCATTTTCCCTCAGTTTATTGTTGCTTCATTTGCATATTATATTTAATTACTTCGCCTGGAGAAAACACAAAGAACTTTCTGCATCAAAATAGATTCTCAGCTCATTATAACCTGTCAAAAGTTCAAGCTAAATCTGTGAATTTCTGCTCATATGGCGGAATTTTATTCTAATATTTGAGCTCAAGGTCACTTCTTACAGGGGAGGAAGATGGGAGGGAAAGGATATGAAGCCGAGCCACATTTTACAGTAATGCTTGTTCATTTACATCACCGTGCAGGTGGCAATTTATAACTATATTTATTCACAGTAAAAGCAATCAACTGTCGGAATCATCAGTCATAACAAATGGACACATTTTATGATTAATGCTATGCCAGGCAGAGCTACTTCCATTAAAGTTACTGGCGAATTATTCACAGCCTCAAACACATTTACCAAGAGAGTGAAGGCAGCGAGCAGCAAACCAGAAATGTCTGAGGAAAGGCAAAAAAAAAAAGGAAAAAAATGGTGGCAGGGAAAGATATTTCAAATTTAGTGTTGGCCCACAGACACAATTCCATATTTAATGGGATTGTAAATGCATTCAGTTTCAAGGGATGCCTTTGCATTTTAAGTTCTCTAATCACTCCGGTCTATAATGCGCCTGAAGAAATGCCACGATAGTCTGCATTTGTGTGAGGCATTTAGCTTCGCATTCTCTTACAAAGATTAGAAATCAGGGGCAAATTACACCGTGGTGGAGCTCGGCTCGGCTGAATATTGCCCTGCTGGGAGATCACAAGCTTGAAAGAACTGTGCCTTTCAGAATCTCTCTCTCTCTCTCTCTCTCTCTCTCTCTCTCTCTCTCTCTCTCTCTCTCTCTCTCTCTCTCTCTCTCTCTCTCTTTCTTTATGTCTTTTTTCTCTTAGTCTTATACTACTTTTTGGGGAGGGAATGCCACTCTAACCCAATTCCAAAAGATACTTGTTTTTTATCTTAAATTTCAGCGCCAGGTACTTCAACTTTAAACAAATGTAAAAAAAACAAAACTTTCTTGAAGAAATGCTTGTCACCCTCCGTCTCAGATGACAAAGTTTTAATTAAAAATGTTTAATCTGTTAACATCAAAAGTATTTGTTGAGAATTCCTTTCAGCTCCTGCCACAACAAATATTATCTCAGTATCTTTAAACATGACTAGATTCCAGCATTTTTTTGTGTTTTCTAAGCTTAATTAACTGTTGCAGCCATCTTGACTCAGGTTGATTTTAAAAGGTTGCAGTTTACATGTACATCCATGCATGTCATTAAAATGTGCCCAGTGGTTTATAAGATATTTTAATAACTGACAGACAAAAACAAACAGGTGCACACACTCCAAGCCACAGGCAGCTATAAACGCAAGTCAATCATGAAAACATCTCCTCTGTTCAAAATGAAATCACATTGTTGATAACCCTCTTTGTGTCATTTTGTTTATTCAACACATAAGTGTGAAAATTACATGTTGCAAAGAAATACTTTGACCCCACAAAATTATAATTAGTTGTTGTTACACCTAAACAAATGCGATGGAACGTGTTAATTAGTGAGCTCTAGCGGCACAATTTTAGTGTTTGGATGGAGCTGCCTTCTTGAATTTCACAATTTTATTAACAGATATGAAAATGACACCAGTCTTCTTAGCTGAAACTCTGCAAAGAACTCTGGCAAACAAACTTGTTATTTGCATTCTTCATTTTTGAAATCCACATCAGCAAAAGCGCTGAGAAAAGCCAGGGCTTCTGTTGACCTCTTCCTGTTCTGTTTGCAAAGGATTTCTCTTACCTCTGGGATAACATGGTAATAAGGTCACAATCCTGTTTGTTTATCCGGATTCTTTGTCTTCTAGTAGTGTCTACATATGTTGACCTCATTGGGTATTGTCCTTACTTAGAGAGTGACACACTTCACACCAGGTTTAACCTCTATATGAAAGCAGCGTTTAAATGTGCCAAGCGGCAAAGTCATTTAAAGGGGAGTCTGGTAAGTTTTTAAGCAATGTTTGGTCAATTAGTTAGCACCTGATTCTCTATGACATCAGTCACAAAACACAGAGTATGGAGAAAATAGCGTCATACAAGCTAGGCTAATGGCAAGTCAAATAAAAACCTTTTTAAATTAGATTTTCAGGTGTACAAAACTTTAAAAAAAAAACATTTTAAGTTCTTTTCGCATTTAGTTGTTTTACACAACTGAAAAATAAAATAAAACTGGCACTTCAGCTAAACATTAGCCTAGACTGGAGGGGGAAAAAATAAAAAGCTTTTTCCTATTTTATGTGCTCTGTAACTGAGGGTTAGACAACTCTGGGGTTAGAACTGACAGCCTGGAGTTTGCATGTTGCAGGCGTGTTTCTCTCTGGTTTCCTCCTATAGACCAAAAACATGTATGTTAGGTTAACTGGTGACTCTAAATTCTCACTATTGTGAGTGAGAGTGAAAAATAGTGTGAGGTCTCTATGTGACCCTGTGATGCAATTGCGACCTGTCCAGTAACCGCTGGAGATACACACCAGCTCCTCTCAATCCTGCATGGAAAAAAGGGTAACATAAATTGATGGATGGATATTGATAACTACATCAGACTATCCCTGTGCATTTTCAACACACCTTTGAAATCGATCTGTGTTGCTCACTTGGGGAAAATGAGCATAACTTTAAGAAAACAAAGGTAAAAAAAAGAAGACTGTACATTTTTTAAACCACAAACGAGAAGCGCTGTGGATTGTTGTAACCTATTATAGGGTGTTCTTCAAAACATGCTTTTTAAACGCAGGCTGTGAAATCTCAAATGCCCTCGGATCCCACAGGCAACATCAGATCTTTTTGTTGTGAAGATGGTCTCTGCTGATTAATTCAAGCATCAAACTCAAAAACTCTGGTGTTTGTGCGAGCCAGAAGAAAGCCCGCAACGTCACACGGGGGTATAGGGAGGTTTGAAAGCCTACTGGAAGACTTAAACTGAGAAAGAGGCTGGTGTTATGTTTTATTGATTCTTCTCCTGGAGTTTGGAAACAATAAGGCGGGTGAATATTTCATTACTCTTTTTATGTTCGGACCGAGAGCTGTATCCCTGCATTCAGGGTGTCTCTCTGTAGACTTGTCACACACACCAGACGTAAACAAAGTTATTAAACAAGCGAGACATAATTCAGGAGGAAATTTGGTACTGGCGGCCTCAGACGGCGTGTGCCGGAGATTCAAACTGTCACGCTTCATTGTTCTTTTGGGAAAATGGGCATTCTTTGACGTTCACTCCATGGTAGTGTGTCTCATTTGCAAACATTGCACACGTAAATGTGGATTTACGGTGTGGATCTGTCAATTTTGTTTGTTGAGAAATAGATCAACATACGCGCAAAAAAAGTGCAAAACATTGTAGAAATATAGGTCATCTTTTCCAGCCAGCGAGATTTTCTTTCTTTTCTTTGTGTGAATATTTTACAGTCAAAGTGTGTGCTCAATTGTGTGTGTTTATAGAGAGAGGGGGTGGGGGTCATATCTGTGATGCAAGGGGACCATCATGTCTCGCACAATACAGATGGAGGAAAGGAGCCTGGGCGTTTAGAGTTTTCTCGCCACTAGCATAAATATGGCTGTGTTTCCTCATGTGATTCGGCTGTGAGCAACATGGTGTTTGAGGCTGCACAGAGCTGGCTGAGGTGTAATTATGCAAATTGTATTCAAAGGAATCAGCAACAGCTCATGTGGAATGGATGTGTCAACAAGGTGTCCACGTTCACTGTAAGAATTTGCTAATTAAACCCGACACCCTTTCTTCCTGAACACATGGGTGCAGTGAGACGCTGTGGGATTTAATAAAAAAAATAAAAAAAAAACACTGAGCTATATGTTGTATTACTGGCTGACAAATAGGCTTTCATTTTGCCATGTGAAGTGTGAAAAAAATTGCCCTCGAGTTTACTATATGACCATTAAACTTCACGCGTGTCGTTGATGTGTGTAATGAAAGTGCCGAAACTTCAAACAGCCTGTCTGCGTGCAGCAGCCTCTCTGATGCTTCACTGCAGAAAAATGGATGATTTATTACACCGGGCTGTTTGTCTGTCCCACTAAATGCTTGAATTCTGTTTGACAGCAGGCATAGATAAACTGCTCGGTGTGAAAGTCTGAAAAGCACTGTACCTGAAAGGGAAAGATTAATTCAGTCCATCACAAAGCTGAAAAAAACATTTTCTTTTCTTCTTCTTTACCATATTTCTCCCCTGTTTTAATTGACTGCAAAATTATGAAGATGGAGAATGAGACTTTAAGACTTTAAACCAAGCATTGGCAAAATAAGGACCAAAGGCTAGAAGTGGAGTGTGGATCAGCAGCCACTGACATCCTTAAACATTAATGAGGATTTTAAAATAAGATCATCTTATAGTGAGACAGGTAAAAATGATAGCTATTTTGATCAAACCATGTAAAAAGCATATTCTTGTGCAATATCTGGCAATGCTTGTAAGTGCTTAGAGAATACTGTATTGACTCTCAGGTACAACGCCTCTGAGTTTTCTGTAAAACGGATGGAGTTAAAGTTGTTTTTGTGTTGGCTCAGGTTGGCTGTGATGAGGTAATAAATTATAGCGTACATCATTGAATACTTTTTTAGTTTCATTAAAATTTGTCAAGTGGGTCATGTGACATTTTGCTAAAAGATGGACAAACACACACAATCTCTTGATTGAAATGGGGTGATAACTGTGGTTCATGAGGCACAAAAAGTTGATGAAACAGTAAAGAACATAATTTAAACTAAACTTGTTAAAAAAACAGGACAATATTTATATACAGAGTAATCAATAAATGCTGCTAGGAAACTGGAAGTATAAGATGATTTTCAGGAGACTAGATTTACAAAATATACAACAAAATGTTGTCCAGTGTGAACCCTGCCTCTTGCATAGTGACTGCTGGATATGGGCACAGAGACCCCTTGACCCTGAAGGAAGAAGTTGGTAAAAAATGGATGCATGAATGGACAACAAAATGGAAAGCAAGAAAACTCTTTGAATGAGAAGATGTGTCCAAACTTTTAGTCTTTACTGTATATATATATATATATATATATATATATATATATATATATATATACTGTATATATTTTGGAATCCTCAACAGAAAAACTTGGACATCAAATATCAAACAATAAAGAAAAAAAAAAAAAAAGAGAAAAAAAAACTTTCAATGCAACAGGAAATACAGCAAAACAATTAAAAAAACACCTAAATGGGTGGTTCATACATCGATCTAAAAAAACATGCTTACTGCTGTGTTTATATGGTGAATTTTTTGGTCTATTTTTTGTTTTGTTTTTTGTTCTTTTTGGATTTTCCAATACATGTCTCTTTTTTGTATTTTCTTGCTACATTATTGTTTTTGCTGTTGCGTTAGGTGGAATTAATCATGTGTCAAATTATTTATTTTTATCTTGTGTTTTGTGAATTTGTTGTTTAGTTTTGTCCAGTGTTATCATGTGCAGTGGCACCTCAGGGCCACCGTACAATGCAGAGGGAGGAACTGAGGCAAGATCTGCTCTGCTTCTGCAGTTGTAGTCAAGGCACGTGACTCCTGTGTGTGTTGATATTATATATATATATATATATATATATATATATATATATATATAAGGTTTTGTGTGTGAGGCAGTGAGACAATTAATGAAGGGAAGACAAAGTGTGTAGGGAGGCTGTGAATGACATTTGAATGCTGGCAGGGAGTGAAAAAAAAATGAGTTTTGAAGTTTTCCTTATACTCCCTCCTTCTTATGCCTTTGCCCAAGATGAATTGGCTTTTCAGATTTAAGAAAGTGCATGGCTGAAATACAAAGAGAGGCTCATCTATCAGCCCCTGAATAGTGAGAGAAAATCCTGTGGCTGTGTGGAAAGGGGGGGGAGGGGGGTGGTTTGCGTTGCTGGTCTCTGATTAGACCCTGGGCCAGTTCTACTCGGGGGCTCGCAGCAAAAACATCAATCCTCTCTTCTTCCACTTCAAATCCTTTGAACCATTTGAGACAATTTCTTCACTGTAAGCCCAATTTTAAAGATTTTCTTTATCAAATGTGCCAGAATATGTGTCAGTGAACACTTTACTGCTGCCTGGTTGTTTATCACTAAAATTCTAACTTGACAGAGGCAAACTCTGGGGATCAGTAATGGAGTTAAAAAAAAAAATACAGGGAAAAAAAACATGCTGCACTTTCATCACTCAGATGCAAACTGTCCAGGGTCCAATGAGTGAGTAGATAAGTCTGCAGGAGGAAGAAGAAGAGTGGCAGTGTGTCACTCTAAACAGAGGATAGAGACAAAAAATACTGATAAATTTTAACAAGCTTGCTATCCTCTCAACACACCCTCACAGAAAGAGCATAACCAATTACTCACAGAGTGGCATTATAGAAAGCTTTTATAATGTTTCCAGGGCGTCAAGATCTTAATTTTTGATGCTGCTTCATGTGCAGCGAGAGTATAAATTGGCCTCCCTCGGTTTGCTGAAGTGATAAGAGGTAAACACCAAAAACCAATAACTGTCAGCTGAACGTTAAATCAAACTGACATGTCTCTTAAAAGGTGCGACCATGAAAAATTAACTGGAGGATTTTTGAGATGTTTTAAAATGTGGAGTTTTTTCACTCTCTTTTTTTTCATCCATCTCAGCTGGTGTGATCCACTTCTTTTTAAGCACAGTGACTGACTTTTGTCTGAGTCTGGAATACAGCAATTAGCATAACAAATGCTCAATTTATCATAAGGAACAAAATGATTGTTAACACAACTACAATACCAGACAGTATTATTAATGTCTTCTTTTTATATGAGCTTTGAGACTGGTAAATCTTGTCTGCAAAGCCAGTCACAGCAAATCGGTTTGACATGAAAATACACTGTAAAAACATTATATTTATTTAAATACATTTTAAATATTTTTGATGGATTAGTGGATGGATGGATGGATGGATTGGATGAATGAATTTATGTCAAGTTTTTTTAATAAATATAAACATATTAAAACCTATAAATAAAACATTTTTGAGTAATGTTATTTGAAACTTAAGGCCCAGAATAGTTTGAAGGATACTCTCAGACACAAAAATAAATGCAGACTCAGATAATGATCATTATATGTATACAGCTGACAAATTTTTAAAGCCAACCTGATTCAAGATGGTCATCATAGCTAAACATCCTAAGTATTGGTTATAATGGGTTCCTTGCACAGGAGGCGACATTGCTACCTTTCCATTTATGTAAGTTGTGCAATGAGGAGACTTTTTTACTTTTCCTTCTCAAGCCAAGCGACTGGTGAAATTCTTTCATGTGAAATTTCAGGCTCGTTCACTAGATGTGTACTCGCAGCCTTGCAAAGCGATGCAAGAAAGTTGAAAAATGTTCAAAATTTGTCAACGTTGCATGGCCCTACAACCAATCAGCAAGGGTTTTATTGTCTGACCAATGAGAGGGGAGTATTCTACAACTTTCAACATGGAGGGAAAAATTATATTAGCAGTGTCCAACTTTCTTTTTTTATATAACACTTCACAAAGTGATTACAGAAATATAGTAAAATTGAGGAAATTGACATAAAAAGGCAGTCAAATGGGAACTTGTTAGCACCAGGATGAAGTTTGTCCAGTAAGTTTTCACCACATGAAGTTGTAACTTAGCATTTGTTTTTGTGAATTTTTCAATATTAAATTTATTTTTATTGCAATATGTAATGGTAATGCACACCATTCAGTTTTTTTTTGCCAACAACAAATAAAATCTACAAGAAGAAAAAGAACCAATTAAATTTCTTGGAGAAAAGTGACCCAAGAGTGCAATTCACAATGCTGCCTTCTCCATCCCGTCCATGTGTTGGGTTTCACCCTGGTGGCAATGACTGCTGACTGTCACTGTCGTTTGTCACCCCTTTTGTGTTGAGCGCTTTACTCATAGTTTAAAGATACTGACCTAAACTCTGGTGTGGTAGTGGCTGAAAGTCATCCTCAAAAGTTAACAAAATTTTAGTCAAAACATTGGCATGCAAGGCAGCAAGTGAAGTAATTGTGTCTTTTTACAGTGTGCAGACGCAGGATTAGTCCCCTTGACTCTTGTCAGACAGGATCTAAACATCCTGCCTCAGCTGATTCTGTGACCAAGTGAGAAAAGACGTTTTATGAACTCATTGAGTCTTTACTGTGTCCCTCGTTGAGGAAAACTAGAGTGAATGCAGCAAATAACCAAACTGAGTGTGAGTGACATTAAACCCGTAATAGTTATTGGTGAGATATTAAAGGATTACAGAGCCCATAGGATCCAGTGACTGAATAGAAAACACTCTGTCAAGAAAACCTTTTTAAGATTAGCATGTTACATGCTGATGTGTCTAACACCCCCCTCTGTGTGTACCATAAATCCCATCAAAATGTGCATGTGTGGCAGTTCGGGAAATGCTACCTAAAATTAGAGGCTTCATTGCCCTGACACATGTAGGTCTTGGCTTTGCATGGTTTCTGCGGAGGAATCGCACAGGGATTGAGCTAAGGTATGGCAAATTTAAACATGTCAGCCAATTTCCAATGTGTGAAGCAACAGAGTGCTTCAGCAGCGCTGGCGGCTCATGGCCTTGGGCCTCGGGCTGTCTGAATGTGAAATTCACAGTTCAGAGCACACCCGGAGATGGAGCCGGAGAATCCTTGATGCCCCACACAATGAGGCCATTTTGGAGTGGATCGCGGTGGTCTCTTGCTGGTGTTGATGGGAGAGGAAAAGCATTTTGACAGCTCTATGAAGAATTCATTTGAAATGTCTTGCGGTGTGGGAGAAGATTTGCATGCACTTCAAAAAGCTACAAGTGAAAACATGAGAGAGCATATAGTTATGAGTTTATTCAGCTATTAGACCAGTCTGGTTTGGTATTTTTTAAAAACTCAACTAAACCTGTTGTCCACAAAATCTTAAGTTTTTTTTTGTGTGTGTGTGTGTGCATCTAAACAGTTTGTCTCAGCACATCACTACTGGCAGAAAGTCCACAAATCTTGCTCAAACTACACATATTTCATGGCATCTCGCTGTGCACAGCAGTTTGTACGGAAACATTCTTCCAAGAGAGAAAGACAGAGAACATGAGGAAGAATCAGAGAAAAAGATTAGGCCTGACAAGAGAGTTCTGCAGTTGATTCTGTGGTGACAGGCTGCGACAGGACTCAGAGAATACAGGTAGTAAAACACAGGAGTTGAGAAATGTGCTTACAGAATATATGTGCTGTTTGCAAAATCTAATCAGACTGAACAGCGTGGCACTTAAGAAGGTCAACTTTCCTTATTTTGCTTTAGAATGTAAAAAATGTGACATGGCAGGGTTTATTTATTTTCTCAAATATCTCAAGATAGCAGTTTTTGTATGAGGAAGAATCTACAAAATCTATTTCAGAAGATTGGAACAGCGGCAGTGCAGTTTTAGTTTTGTGACTTTCACTTTGTTAGGCTTTTTTTGGTTTGTTTTCAGTCACTGGGTTTCTTTCCTACTGCTGTGGGATCTGACACACAAAATGATTTATTGTGCGGAACCACAGCCTATAGGCAAGGTAAATCTTTGCCCTTTTTTGTATTTTTAAAAACTACTGGGGAAATATAATAATGTATTATTTCTCAGTCAAAACTACTTTCTATCTTAAACTTCTTCAGAGCCCATGAGCAGTTTTGAGAAGCTGTATTATATGTTAGGGTGGTGGAACCTCTGCAAAAACAAAACATTTTAGTTGATTTTGCTGACAGAGAAAAAACAAAACAAAACAAAACAAAACAAAAAAAAAAAACAAACAAAAAAACAATAAAATCATTTTTTTCTACAAAACTTTTCATCCAACTCTAACTGCAATTTTCAGGCTCACCGGCAGGTTGATGAGGTAAAACTGAAAGGCAAATCAGCTGATGTGAATTATGAATGTGTTCAACATGCTGGTGGTTTTACATGTAAAACGGCTCCATAAAATCCAAATTTATATACCGCCATGGTTTCCAAGGTATAGCAGCAAATCTTTACTTTGGTCTAAAAAAAATGTTGACAAAGAATGCTTTTTTAAAAATGCTCTTTTTTTAAATAAAATAAGTCACCAGAGTTATTGAGGTAACAAACAAGAAAGTGTGAATGACTCTTTTTGTTTTTTTCCAATTACCTAACATAGAGAAAATTGTTTATTGTCATCAGGTTTATATAAAAAAGAATGCTCTGATCATTTCAGTGGAGTTCTGTGAAAATGACACAAACAGTTAATATCTTACCTGTAGTATATAACTCTGAACAGCATCCATATGCAGAAATTGTTGTATTTTTTATTGCAGACTGGCACAGCACGACTGCATGGCTGCCTGGGCGGTGTGGCGGCCTTTGTTTGTCTGTCTATGGGGTGGTGCGTGTGTTTGTGTTAGCTGGATTTTTGCATGCGCGTTGGCCTGCTGTTGGAGTCTAGTATGGCTTGCTGGCTGGCTCGGTGTTGGTATGGGATGTGTTCCTTAGCTGTGGTTGCCTGGCTGTGGCTGTGGTCTGGTGTTGGGCTGGTGGTTGAGGACCGTTTTCTCGAGATAACAAGTTATGCTTTTCTTGTGTATCATTTAGTAACCGCGGAGGCCACCCTTGCAAAAGAGATCCGCGCTCCTAATGGGATTTGCCTGGTTAAATAACGCCAAAAAAAATAAAAATAAAAATAAACAAATAATCAAAAGAAATAACTAGTAAACTTCATGAGTTACTGAATGATGCATTAGAGGATAACCATCTGAAAATTAACTCTTTATCTTAAGAAAACGGTCCTCGTTATTTCGTGAAAACAACATAATATGTTGTTATCACGAAATAATGAGAAAACCACAGAAAATAATCATATGCAGAAAACGGCCACTCTTGGTTTTCGTAATTTTCTACCAAGGATTATAAATATTATGTTTCTGGAAGCACCTTGCAGTATTTGCACCGTAACACCGTGTGTTCACGTGCACAACAAAACCATGAGAGATGAGAGGCAGCTGGACCTCATCTCCACCCGCAGCGCGATTCTAACCTGTGATAAATGTAATTCAGTAAATATGAATAATAAATAGTATTAAATGATTACATGAGCTGAAATCCTGTAAATATAATCACATTAAATTAAACAATCATTTAGGAAAGAAAACTATCAGTTTTGTTAAAAAACAACCCCCCTCCAAAAAAAATATATATTTTTTTAAATAAAATAAAAATCTTTGCAAGAATCCATGCCATCATTTTTAAAATAAATATATCAGAGCTCCTCATCTGAAAACACTAAAATGAGATAAAAGTACTACTCAAGCATCTCCTGAAACAATCACCCTGGTTGACTGACAACGTGTGTGTGTGTGTGTTTGTGTGTGTGTGTTTGTGTGTGTGTGTGTATATATCTATATTATATATATTATATATATATTATTTATATTGTACAACTACCAGTTTATACTTTTTCCAAATAAAAGTTTGCAACTATTCAATCTTGTATCACGTTGATAAAAAGATTCATCTGAACCAGTCTTTGGGAGAGAAGAGTAACACGAAGGGGGGCAGTGGGGTGACATTGACTAGGAAGTAAGAAGGGGGGCTTTGAGGAAAATAGGTTGGGAACCACTGAGCTAATAAATAGTCTGAGCAAAAACTAAAGGAGATTGCTGCCATTGCATGCCCAAATAATAATGTGCATGCTCATTGTCAGTATTTCGCAATGCATTTTGGTCTATTTATGCCTTTTGGTTCATTGAAACACATTTAGTCTAAACATTTGTTCATATCAACCTGTTTTAGCTGTGCTGTGGAGTCATTCCGACATCTAGCAATGTGGCATGTTGAGGATATTTTGCCATCCCAACATTAAAATAAATATAAAACAAATTTATAAGTGTGACTGTTTATAAAAAATAAGAGAAAATCAGGTGTAAAAGACCAAAAAGCTAGAGTTAAACAACAACCTTAAATACCAGAAATATCTATGAATGTATTTGTGGTGTGGTGCCCAGTTTTACAAGAGTACAACACATTTTATTTCTCCTATCTGAGGCTGTTTAAAGAGCTATCTGCAACAGGTGAGATATTACTTCTTCACAAACCTTCCACAGAATGCCAGTTCAACAGATCTAAACTAACCCTTAAACTTTTAAAAGATATATTTCTAGTTTTGTCTCTCTCCAGGCATCAATTTATCACAGAAGACTTTAGCCCTACAGCAAAACTACACTGATGAAAACATAGTTTGCAGTTTTCAATTCTTGTCACTCTGGGCATCCCTCAGATTCGTCCGTGAACTAAACCACTTGGTTCTTAAGGTCATATAGGTCAGTTAAACATAAAGGTTAAAGCACAGTGAAGAAAACCTTGGGTATGTGGGCATTTATTTATGGCAAACTTTTTTAATGGAACTGAATTTTGTGAAGTTATACCATGAAAAGCCAACTGAAGGCATCTGATATAAAACAAAACACCATTGTAATGGAGCACTGTGAGGTCACACAAATATATACATTATCTGGGGACTAGATTGTCTCATTTCGTTTATGCAGCCTGCACAGATGGCCTATGGCCCACTTAGGCCACACCCTACGTGGACTGCAGTCTATGTGGGCTGCAAGTCCCATTTTGTGAACAGAGCTTGCAGAAATGTATATACTTATAAGGGAACTTACCTTGTGCATCTTGTTGATAATAAAGCTAAAATAAAATAATTGCTGACAAAGCTTCTTACTAACCTCGTTAGAGCTAGTTATACAAGTTATGTTAGGGTGCCCAAGGCAACAATGCAAATTCCATAACAAAATGCAGAACAGGTCAGTAGCTTAGTCATGGCTAATGTGTTGGAAGCATGTGGCCAACATCAAGTGTTGTTTTTTTCATTGTTTTGGTTCTTGTGCAGTGATTTGTGCCGAGCGAAGCTGTGCCTCGGGGACACATAGACCAGTGGCTGCCTGGACTGTGAGAATATCTGTGAAACAGACAGTATGTACAAGCCTGAGGGCATGGGAAATAATTTACTTTATGTGCTGTACTCCTGTCTAACTGTCAGTGTCTTTTTTTTTCCAGTCAAGTGCAGATCATTATCTGGCTGATTCCTTTTTCTTTTTTCTTCCTTTCTTTATTTTTGGCACTGTTGTTTTTAATATTTTAAAACTGCTTCTCCTGTTGGGTTTCCCGTGGGCAGGCTACGACTATGCCAGAGACGGTTTCCATTTACTGTATGTGTTTCCTCTTACTGAGAAGAGTTTTGCGATGGTCATACAAGATGAGAACACTGATTTGTATTTGTACATCTTGCGTTGGTGTTGGCTGCCTCTTTTTAACTCTGTTTCACAGACAAAATTGTATTTTCATTTGATCAATAAAACTATATGTGACTTCGCTTCAGTTGGTCCTTCAATATCTGTGTTGATTAATGCATGCATTAAATTCTGGTTGATTTTAATTAGATTTCAAATTAGCATCTATTTTTGCCAATTACTTGTATTTTCTTTCTTTATTAATTTGATTTAAAC
Source organism: Cynodonichthys magdalenae (assembly GCA_031762555.1). NCBI lineage: Eukaryota > Metazoa > Chordata > Actinopteri > Cyprinodontiformes > Rivulidae > Cynodonichthys > Cynodonichthys magdalenae. The sequence goes on along the minus strand of JARVJO010000061.1, from coordinate 14,655,510 downwards.
TGTAAGTAATTTTTTACTTTACTTTTTTCATGGTTACATTGTGTGATAGCAGGCATGACTAGTTTTGTCATGTCACACATCTGCTCACACACCTGCAGACACACTCACACAAAGGTTAATTAGGTACAGATTTGCTGGTGGCACTTTTCAAAGCTCAGTCTGTGCCCTGTTGGCCATGAAACTTTAACCCAAGACATTGGCTCCCAGCAAAGATTGAGGCAGCTGCTGAAATAACTCTCTGCAAACATCAGTCTTTCTATAGATTTGTCGCTCCTGTGCACAGCTGAAAAAATGTAATAAAGAATGAAAACCCAAATCTTTTAAATTTTGTTTTTATTCATGTTTCAGCTAACTTTCACCTGTATTTTTAAATCTGCAGCAAAAGCAAAAAAAAGCAAAAAAAAAAAAAAACAGAATGACAGAAAATACATTTATCCTGATAAAAGGCATACCACCTGCCACTTTTAATGCCCTAGTTTCTATAAAGATTTTAAATTGTTTGTTTACAAGTATATTTTGGGGATTATGCTCAGCTACTACCACACCAAACTTTAGCTCACTATCTGTAACACTGATTAATTTACAGCACATTTTGTGCTTGCTAAGGTTGATTAGCAGTCATCCAGAAACCTCATCAGTTAACTGTTAAAGTTGACTGCTCTTGTAGAATGTCTTTAAAATTTGTCCAAAGGTTCATGAAATATTTTTCTAACAGACAGACAAATGTATGCAAACACATCCACACAAAGTGTTACATACTGTATTTGACAACCTTTTATTGTAGCAATGATATTCATGAATAAATTACATGACAAATATTTGCATGTATATACTGTTTTTACTTACAAAGTTACAAACAAAACTACTTTAACCATGCTGTAACATGTAATATGGTGACTATAAGTTCATATCAACTTGTGTTACATACTACCACTGTGCCTCATAACTGCTTAAAATAAAAGAACGATGTGGAGAGAAAAGAGAGACAACAGTCTATTCACCCTAACCGAGAGGAAATTGTGGATAAAATAGGAAAGGTTATGTCATCAGTTTGACAGTATTAATCAGCCTTCTTTCTTCTTGTCCTTATTTAAGTGAGTAAAACAAAAACCAATCAATAATTAATTTATAAAAAAAGTTTTTTGATTTCTTTAAAAAAAAAAAATGTTTTATACAATAAGTAATACAAATCACAAATAAAATGAAACACAGCAGAAAAAAACATCTTATAGCTGCCTCTTTAAAAAAATTCAAACAATAATAATCTTTAAGTAACAAAAACAAAACAAAAAAAAAGTTAACTCCTTCTTGAGCAACAACTCATTTAGATATACAATATACTATTTCATATTTTTTTCAAGAAACCAACTTTGATCATTTGATCATGAGCCTTTACAAGCCCTTTACAATACTATATTCAGCCAAATCAAAGAACTTCAATAACTATGATTAACAAAATATTATATTTGATTATCTTGATTATTTGACTGTAATATTTTCTAGTGATTATTCTTACAGCTCTTTTCTGCCAAACAAAAATAAGATTTGGAATTGTTTTACATGCTTTACCTCAGAATTCAACACAATAGATTAAGTTTGAAACGATTATTGCATTATACAACATATACAGAGCTATATCATTGGATAACTTCCTTGCTTTGTAAAGTACTGCAATAGATTTATCTATTTTTGTTCTTTAAAAAAATATGTGAGGTTTCAATGTACGCTTTTCATCGATAATAACACCCAGGAACTTCACTTCACTGACTCTACAAATCTCCTCTTTCTATTACAGAATATCATATTGTTAGTTTTCTCCAAATTTAGTGATAATTTACTAAGCTTAAACTAACTTTGTATTTTTACAAATACTGTCCGCATCATATCCATCATCATCATCTCGTTTTGTGTCTTTACCCAAACAAATAAATGTAGTGTCATCTGCAAATAGAACACATTTAAAAAGTCCTGACACAATTACCAAGTCATTCATATATAAAATAAATAACTTTAGTCCAAGTACAGAACCTTGAGGAACTACTTTTGGTATTTTAGCAGCAAGACTTGGGCCAACATTCACAAAGTAATGATTAAATCCATTTACAATTTCAGTCTGTTATTGGATTTTATTGTCATGTTTTAAAAAATATTGTGAAATACCTGATTTTAGTTAATTAATTTCAGAACACTATTCATTACCCGCCAAGTTGATTTCATATCACTGTTACTTTTGTCTAATGCATCACCATAGCATAATCCATAATCCACACCAATTTATTTTTATACTTCTTGTATCTCTTTTGTGCTCCTTTTGTTCTTAATTTCAGGAAGCATGAGTACACTTTAATATTTTTCATCAGCATTTCTTAACCCTTTTGTCATCCATGATTTATCAACATCTCCCTTTGTGTAATTATTTTGCACACAACTCTTTTTATACAGAGCTCCTAAAATATTTAATAATACATCATATGATCTGTTTATGTCCTCAACATACACATCCCTCTAGTTTTGTTTTTAATTCATCTTTTACTTTATCCAAAGTTTTTTTGTGTGTTTATTTTATTTTTTCATTGTATCTACATTTGTATTGCATTGATCATTTTTATGAATTGTGAAAACTGGTAAGTGATTACTTACATCAGTAATCAAACTACCCCCCCCCCCTTACCTCTCTGTTTGTTATGATTGTAAAAATATTATCAATTATTGTAGCACTTTGAGATGTGATTCATGTAGGTTTTGATATCAATGGATAAAGATTTAAACTGAGCATTGATCGATATATAGAACTTTTATTATTTCAATTGTTATTATTTCCATAATATTATCCATAATTATTGACATTTTAAAGTAAAGCCAATCCTATTTTAGTGCTTCTGTTTATTTGATATATGTCAGGCCCTTCAATGTGAACATTATTTATATTTTCATCATTAAGCCATGCACCTGAAGGTGCTATTATAATAAAAGTTCTGTTTAACTGCTTTAAATAATCTGTTATTTTGGATAAGTTTACATTTATACTTCTACTATTCAAATTAATATTGTTATATTAATATCATTAAATTGGTCTTCATTATAATATTTACAACCTTTAATTGCAGGAAATAAATTGGAAGCAATCACATCATCTACATTATATAATTTTGACTCTGAGTCTTCATATGTTGTCATATTTTAATGTATGTGTCCATTTGTCCTTATATTTTGTTAACTGCTTTTGCACCAAGTTGTCCTGGTCTCCTGAACTCATCTAACATTTCGTCCATTTATTATTGTAGCTTGAGACCCTTCCTTTACTCTGATCTGTTCTGTGTCCAAGTTGCTACTATTTTTTCTGTATTTTTCAGCAACCTTGCCTCGTGGGCAATGTTTCCATTTTTTTAGTTAAGTGTTCCTTTATGTAAACATTGGTTCCCTTCAGGTTTTTGTTTCTCTTTTTTCATTATTAAATTATTTCTTGATTTCCTACTGATGAACCTGATAACTACAGATGGTTTGAATTTTTCTGATTTACTAGGGAAGGTGTGACAGATAGAAGTGTCCTCATGTTTGATGTTAATGTCTTTGTTTTGCCACTACTTGTTGCTGTATGGAGTATCTTTTGTGGTGTTTACATTTGCTGCAGCTCTTGCATAGGTCTGGTGCTTAACTTCAACTCCAGTAATTCATCTCATCTTGTACTTTGCTCCTGATCATGTATTTTTTGTTCCAGTTCAGCTATCTTTTTGTCTCTGTCTCTTATCAGAACTTTCCATAGTTTCACTTTCATCAATCAAATTGAACATAAGTTCTTGCTGAGATGCTACAGCTCATTAAACAGCACCCCAAACAATAACCTGAATAACTTTGTCAGTAAACACCACTGCAATCATTTAGAGAGCAACAATAACATTTAAATTAAAAAAATGGCTTTCCTGAGATGAAGTGCTCCAGAGGCACAGCACTGAAATGGAACAAATAATTATCAATATCGACTGATGTGAAACATTTTTATCATGATACATTTTTTCAGCCATATCGCCAAGCTAAAATATATTTTACAGTAGCACCTGCATACAATTAATTATTCCATTAAAGTCGTATAAATAAAGGAAGTTTGAAAAGTCTATCTTGATATATACATAAAATAATGATTTTATAATGGATCCTTGTGGAACACCTGTTACATCTTCCTAGCAGATGATTTGTGATTTTGTATCTGAACTAACTAAGATCAGGTTATTAAATGTGATTTATCACTTTGTGACTAAAAATAAATAAATGAATCTAGAAAATTTCAAGTTGTTACTCACATCAAACTGTTTTTTTTTTTCAATAAATTATCACAATACCAGCAACAAAAACAGAATAAATTATTAATTTCAATACATATGCTTTTCTATAGCTAAGGATAATTAAAACAGAACTTGGATGGGTTGTGTATCAGATAGCCTCTCTGGTAGTTCTGTGCATTTGATTGTCATGTCACTGTTGCTTTGTTACCTCAAAGAAAAAAAAGAAAAAAAGAAAAAGACAAGGGAAAATATGAGCAGTATACTGAAAGCTTCACTGCAGAAATAGGTTTAAATATTAAAGCTTAATTCTGCCTCCACTCAGAACATTAAACAGATCCCCCTCTGTTCAGTGTCTCAGTGTGATGTTGAATATATTCATGTGGGCTGGCTGACTGCGCTGATGGCAGGTGCATAAAAATTGAAAGTTTTCTGAGTGACAGATTCAAAAGTAAAGGAGCCGTTTTGATTTATTTTTAATAAAGTGAACACAAATGATCGCGGTTCCTCTAACTTGAGCTAATATCTTCAGGGCTCGGCATACGGTCGAAACGTTCGATAATAGTCTATTCTTTGGCTTGAATTAAATATTTATGCTGTTTTGTGAGGAGGGTCATTTCAATTTTGCCCCTGCGGTGCTCCTCTCATGTTCTCCAACAGCGGAAAAGCTAACAATGGTTCATTTCTATCTCCTCAAGCAGCAAAAATGTACTCCAGTGTTACCTGGTTTTCCACATGAAAGCAGCAGACTGACCGACCCCTGATCTTTGTCAACACTCTCCACTTCACTCTACGCCACAATATGTTTTGGAAAACAGGAGCTGCTTACAGGCGTGTTGCATTTAAACACGTTTAAGTCAGATTTTCCAAAAACAAATCACGAACACACCTATATTTTCAGATTTGTTCAACAGAGTTGTTTTTTTGTTTTTCTTTTTTTTTCATTTTTGGTTCATGATTCTACATCCTAATTAGCCCCTAGGAGATTCATCTAACAGTTTGTGATTTTTCCTGATTTTTAATCAGTCTAATTTTTCTCTCCAACTCACAGGCACGTTCGGCAGCGTACACACACAAAGCCTCTGTTTGCATAATGTGTTCACAGTCTGCTCCTCTGAGACCGTGCAATGTTTGTGCATCCCTGCATCTATCCACTGCTGTGTGTATGTGTGTGTGTGTGTGTGTACGTGCAGGACCGAGATTGTTCAACTTCATTTGTATGTGTTTTGGAGGAGCAGACCCCACAACCCCCCCCCACCCTCAGCCATCGCCGCCCTCCTTTTAGTCCGATGCCCCGGCTGTGGCTTGGCCATGATTGCTCTGAGAATTCAAAGAAAAAAAAAAAAACACCCTTCTGCCAGACTGTTTTTCTTGTTCTTTTATGTAAATTGGATTTTCTATCTCACTTCATCTTCATACTTCAATATCTCTTTGTTGAGAATGGGGGCTGTCGAGCCTGTTAACACATTTCCTCATATATGAGTGCTCTGTTGTTCTGCAAAGCTTAGTTGAATTTCAGCTTCTGATCCTCGGTGAGAAATTAAATTTTCTACAAACTGTATGAAATGTGAACTGCACTATTATAGCGATTGCTCTCTCAATCACACTTAATGTATTTTGTCTTGATGGGACACTGCTGAATTTCCTGGTTGAAGCTATTTTTCCCAAAAGTCCTGTCTGCTCTGTTCATTGTGCTGTTCAGTCATGAAAACATTGTGGAGTCACGGCGAATATTATACATCCCTGAAAGCACATTATGAAACTGTAGCCTTCGTAATAAAAAATTTGCTCATTACATTCATTTAGCAGACACTTTAATGAGCATCCTACCAGTGAGAAAGGTAACCCGAGACCCTCTTGCTGTAAGGCAAAAGTGCAAACCACCAGGGTGTCCAGGGGGCACCACTGAGCTGCCCCCTTTTCAAATCCATTTATATACGACACAAATTCACAACAAAAGCTACCATACAGCAGAACACATAAGAAGCAAGGTCCAATTCAAATCTAATTATATACAATCACAAATTATTAGGTGTGATTATAGATTGTAAACTCTTGGAAACTGCCTTTAGCATATCAAAAATAGATTTGCATTCTGTCAGTGTTTAGATGAAGACTGCTTGCATAAATTGTTTTTCTTTCCTGCAATCACAGATATGTCATACTGTGTTAGAAGTTAGGTACATTATTATAAATGAAAGACATGGTTATTCTTCATTCTTAAGGAATACATATTGCATTTTGAGTTTTATTCTAAGCACATCTGATGTGTGAAAATGTGGTTTCAGCCTCTTTTATTGAATTTGACAATGATAGGTTCAATCTTAAATGATATTGTGAGAGGTCTTACAAAGTTTATTAAGGACGGCTTCTACTTACTACTTCAAGTTTTACCTCAGTATTTGTAAAACTGGTATTTTTGTCTTTGCTGAAGTTGATTTGTTGTGTTGGCCTGCTTGAACTTGGTTGACCATAAACGTTAGTCAGTTTAAAATCATTGTCCAATGATTGCATTCTGATGTTTTATTAAGATTTGTTTAACAACTTATTATAAGGCTAACTCCTAAAGCTGATGCTAACATTTAAAGCAAATGTCTTACACAATGCGAAGCATTTGGTATATGACCCTGGAGACAACTCTCTGCTACTACCACTTAGACTCAAAACTTAAAATCTGTAAAACTGACAGAAATAAAATCATGTTTGTGGTTGCTAAAGTCAATTAGATGTGGGACCATAATGAAGTGGTTTGATTTCAAAAGTTAATCAGTTCTAAATGTACATTTATTGATTATGTAAGGAACCTCCTGACCTCCCCTGTGGCCCAGATATCAACATGGTTCCCCTAAAAGAAAACTTTATTCCCAAGTCTAAAATTCAAACTCATAGACTAAACATTTCCCCCCATCCTGCCCTAACTATTTGTGCAGTTTCCCAAGGACTTCCTGCTCTGCACCTGTCCTTTAAAAGAGAAAAACTTTTATTCTTAATGCAATGTTCTGTGATGTCCATTTCATATGCTCTAAATTTTTGCTTTCATTTGTTCAACTCAAATGTGTTTGCTTAACTGTGTCACAAATTAATGCCTAGAATTTTATGCTTATACTCTGCATTTTTTCATAATTGATTTAATCAGTAATCAATTAGTTTAGTCTTTGAATTAATAGGTAATCATGTTTTAAAATCATGTTTAAACAGTTATGCTGTGTTGTTTAATTTGAACTGAGTTGTAATTGCTCTTAAACAATGTATTAACGAGTTGTGCTTCGTGACATAGAAATGAAGCAGAAAGAGGTTCGTGTGTGACCAGAAACACCAAGGTTACTCCAAGAAACACTGTTTCTCACAGATCCAGACAAACACCTGGCATAACAAAATCATGTTTTCATTTTCTTATCTACTCTCTGTCTGAACATCTGTTCTGCTCTGAGAGTCTCTAGCCGTCTATCCAATTTTATTTCGAATATTGAGCAAATTTTTTTAATTTTGCAAAAAGGATCTAAATAATAAATGCGACTCAAGACGTGTTTCCATTAACTGGCTTGATGCGAATCACCCAGTAATTACGTCAGACGCATGTCTGTAGTAAACAGGAAGTAGAAGCCGCAAACTCGCAGGGACTACACATCCCAGGATGTGTTGCTATCTGGAAAGTTGTACTTATTCTGTCATATGAACAAGTTTTGGTGATGTTACATGTTGTCTGGAGACATAGAAAAAGAAGAGTAGGGTCCAGCTGCAGTCCGGTACCAGACAGACAGCGGGAATAGCTGATCAACATGTGAGGTAAATGTTCGCTACGTCAAAACTTATTCGACAAATGTGTTTCCATCTCTCCATTTGCGCATTAACTCTTTTTCGAAAAACCCCAAAACATGTTTTATTTATTCACATGGTGTCAATTATACAGCTGTACAACCTCCAGTAGCCTGAAACCACAACCCAACCTGAAAACAGCCCCCCCCCTTCCCAAAACAAAAGAACTAGGACTTCTGTGACAAATGGTGTCAGCACATTATTCTGCTGAAGCATTTTTCATACATAATTCACCCTCCAGATCTTTTAAAATCTCTTTGAAGTTCTCTCCTCTCTATAACAGCCTGGCTGTGACTGCCGGTGCTGAAATAAGTCACCTGTCTGAAAAGTTTACACCTTGTGTTGCAGGACAGATTTACATCAAATAATCTTCTATGTTTAATACTTAAAGCTGTTTTGTCCCAGATAAAAAATAAATGACATTTGAGTTCATGCTTTACTTTAAACTCAGGACTCACTGGAAGAATGGAGCTGCAGGGTCTTCAGAAGTTTGAAAAACAGTTGTAGCAAATGATGAATAATTTTGACAAAGTAAAGGTCTGTTTACACTAGATCAACATTTTGTGGATATGCTTCCATCCACACATGTTTTAGGAGCCACTAAATGGTATTTTTTGATACTGGGTTCCAGTGAAACACCACCATTATTTGAAGATGTGTCCTAATCAGCACTGCCTTGAGAAAAGACTGTAAATTGTGCAAAAATATTTTACTCTCAACCCTCTAAAGATGAAGCATACCTTTCCCTCCATCTCACACTGAACACTGGACGTGAACAGATCTCTTTCTGTACGTACGTTTGGACCACCCTAACTCCTAGACCTCAGCAGTTTATTGTGACACTAAAAGGAGAAGTTTCACTTCAGTGCCAGTCCATAAAAAGATTTAGTTTTGGGTCAAACTGCAGAAATAAATGATCTCATGGAGTTATTTAGATTTTTTGAGGGGTTCTGATTAGAGAATGTTATATGTTTTAATGGTATGTTTGAAAATCTCCTTCAGAGCACAGATTTTTGACCGGTGTTTAAAGCATTTGTGTAATCATTTTAACTTCTTTAAAGACTTGATATGGATCAAAGACAAAGCAGTGAAGTTGAGTTATCGGTGAAATGTTCAGACCAGAGGGGACCACCTTACAAATAAAGTGCTATAAATGTATTTTATAACTGAATACTCATGTTTCTTTTTCTTCTTTCAGTATCTCCAGATCTGGAGCTGAAGGTCCAGTCCAGCCACAACTTGCTGTGTTCCCAAGAATTGCCATTGGACAGACAAAGACATTTCCAGGCCTTGTCATATCCCATTAAACAAGGATTGAATATTCCCAGATCAAAGATACGATTTAATGTTATGCCTGCTGGAACTTTGCTCGTCCGAACACTGAATCCATTTTTTACTTTTAATAGGGGCTATAAAACTGAAAAAAAGTTTTGTTCAAAGATGGAGCCTTTGCAGCCCATGCTAAGTCTAAATCCCAAATCAATGCTATGTTAGCTTGAACAATTATTTACAAAAGAACAAGAAAACAAGACAGAACTCAATGCCAACCATCGCTGATGTCCCTGTTGCCATTCAGTAGTGAGAGAAGCATACAGCATGTGAAGTCTGCATGTTCAAAGCTGAGTTAGCTCTGATACTGCAAGAAAAGAGACAAATTGGCAGATTTGATCCAAAATGGCAATACTTCCAGTGGAGATTGGCCATGACCCTTTTTGTAGGTCCTGAGATGTATGATTACAAGTCCAAGCATGGCTAGGGGCAGATTTTGTAAATAATTGTAGAGGGTGCTGTGGAGGAATTAGCTCATTGTACTGCATTCCTGTAGTGGGGTGAATTAGGATCAACCATAGTGAATTTGGTGCTGATTCACAGATTCACCAAAAATTCTTTACGCTTTAAAGCAAGAGAGATCAAGTCCTTGACTGTGTTCTGACACAATTTGTTGCTGATTAGATCCAGAGGGTCAGAGATGGAGCTTTCCAAGTCAATAAAAGGTCACTTCCTGTTGTCAGAGGGCTGGGTTTTGATGATGTCAGATGACCACATAGTATGGTCGGGCATGTAACATGGATGACACAGACCAAGTTTGGTGTATTTTAACATTTCAATGTGAAAGTTACGGCTGTCTGAAAATGTAACGGACAAACAGACAGAGAGTATTTCTAATTCCCTGCCTTGGCAACGGGGACAACAAGGCGAGTACAGGAAAACCATGACTATAATAAAATGTTAGCTGAAGGTTTGGTGTTGACTGCAACACAAAACAGCACAAAGGGGTTATAGAGAAACAGGCCATGTAAACAACAAGGGAAACTTCCTTACTATATTAGAGGTTCTTAGCAATCATGATGCAGTTGTGAAAAAGAAATTGAAAACTGGTAATGCTAAATACACAAGCCACCAAATCTGAAATGAAATGTTGGACACATTAACAGAAATGGTGCGTGTCACCTTTATCAGTGAAGTCATGTTGCTGTTGACGTTACAGGACATCGAAGAAGAACCGGGTGCACTGTCTTTAAAGAAGATTGAGTAGCTGCAAGGGATTCTGGGTAACTTGGAAGTTATATCTGTGCATGTGTATGACTGTTAAAGATGTTCATAAGTGTAAAAATGGTTAGTTGTCTTGTTCAGGTTGGTTAGTTTATATTTAAATCTGTTACTAGCTGTTAATTGACATGAGTCAAACAGACTTCCTGGTGTGTCTGGCGGAAGCATTTACTGTTGAGGTGGTGTTGGTCCTTGACTGCTGGCTACAAAAAAAGTAAATCGTCCGTATTTATTATCAGTTTTATATTTGCTAACTCTTTCCTCTACAAATACTCTCGGTTTCTCTCAGTGTCTGACCTCTGATATAATTGCTGTTTTTAAATTAGTTATATTACTAATTACTAATTATATTAGCCACTTTTTAATTTGTTTTTATTTATGTATTTGTTTTATTATTTTTTTCTGCTCTCGGTAAAGGCAGACGCTTTTCCCCTCTCTCTTCAACCTTTCTTTATTTATCCTGCTTTGCTGCATTCAGGGCCTGTTTTGCATATCTTCCAAATTGGAATTTATGGATCTGGTCAGCTGGGTCACTCAACACTATTGATCAAATTTTCTACATGGTGAGATTAATCAAAAGAGAGCCCTCTTTGTCCTGACAGGACATATGCTGCTGGGCATGTTATGGATCCTTGGGGTGAGTGGAAGATAATGTGTCTGTTTGTACTGTCGGTCAAGGACGTCAAAGATGTATACATATTTGGATTATGTTAGCAGGATTTCTGCTTATTGGATTTGGTTGATACCTGACCTATCGTGAAATTTGGAAAGTGTCGGTAGCTGTTCAGGCTGTGATGAGGCTGCCCGGCCTGATGGAATTTGTCAAGCTGTCAACACTCAGATGCTTTGGAGCAGAATCGCAAACTGGAGGCGATCCTTGCTGAGGGTCACAGGCCAGCTGTGGTTCTGCCCACTGGTGGAATGGAATAGATCTTGGAGTAAGTTGTAAGCTCAGTGAGGCAAGAAAGACCCAAAAATTTGGATGATTGGAATTTCCCCATTGAGAGGTCCCAGTGAGACTCTAAGGCTGAGAGAAAATCATAAGTCAAGCCTGTTCCAAAATAATCGTGATTATCTGAATTTGGTTCCCAAGTGTCGACTGTGGAGGAGTGGTTAGGGGAGTTGTCCTGGAACCGGAAGGTCATCAGTTCGATCAACTGTTTCAGCTGTCTTAGTTGTTGTATCAGAGGGTCCGTTGGCGCCGCTGCATAGCAGCCCCGCCTCTGTCAGTGCGCCTCAAGGCAGCTGTGGCTACAATGTAGCTTAACATCAGCAGTGTGTGAATGGTGAATGCCTAAAGTGTAAAGCGCCTTGGGGTCCAAATGAATTTGATAAGGCACTTTATAAGTTCAATCCATTCACCATTTTACCTTTTAAAATCTGGATATCTCAAACTCTTCTGGTTGTTTTTGTGACCAGATGCTCTGCCCCCACCCTCTCCTTTACCACTCACGTCTGTGAACTGGTGTCCAAGAGTAACCAAGGCCGAACTGATGAACTCGACATCCCTTCAGGAACTATTGCGGGTGGGGTTTGGGGACTTGTTTCACAGTCTTACTCAAACATGCACGCATAAACAACACTACAAATCTTCAGAGAACCCCCTACCCCCACAAATCTTTAATGGCTTAAGTGTGCTCTACGCAGAGAGGTTTTTCTTTCAGACTCATATTAAGTCTATAGGATACAGTATGAGATGCTTTTTTTTATCCTCAGCCATCCTCATGTTGGCTTTTCTTTTTTCTTTTATAAGGGTAGCTCCTCTTTATGGCTGCAGGACCGGGGCACCTGTTCTCCTATGTTAGTTTGCGTTTGTCTCTCTTGTGGATGGTGGTTTCTGAACTGTAATTTTGTTGTGCTCTGTACAATGTCAATAAACACAATTCTAATCCAATCTTATTTATTAGCATTTTCAGATGTAAAACACCTTAAAAACCTTTACTTGAAGTGTATCCAGTCAGTCTGTAGATGTAGATGTGATGGAGGACACAGTATCTGAATGTCCTTCAGGGAATAAAAAGAATGAAGGTCTGCAGCTCATCTAAGCCTCAGAGGGCCAATCAGCAGAAGAAAGAGAGATGTTGAGTTAAAGAAAGTGAAGGGACACACCCGGCCCACTTGGATGTTGTCAGTCTTTTCTCTAGGTTCCTGTATTATCTCCTTGTGCACAGGGGAATTAATTATACTTAATGATTGGAGAAATGAAGCTGAATAATAAAATATATGACAAGTTCATCAGAGTGCTGCTTCGCTTGTTCTTCCTTACAATGATTTTCATGCCTGTGAGCTGCTCTTGTCATTGATATGCAGCTTCAACACAGCAACAAATCTCCGAACTAATGTTAGAGTGAGGCGGTAAAATGGCCTGGTATATGGATGTATAAAGGAGTGCGCAGCTTTCACACTAAAAGTTGGCGTACGGACAAACTTAGAAAAGTGCACCGGATACATCCCGACGTGTGTGCAGAACCTGGCGCACACAACTTTTTTATGCGTGTTTATACATGAGGCCCCAGGTCCTTTGTGATCTGCTGCAAGAAGAAGCAAATTTCAGCCTCTATTCAAGATCTCATTCTGTCTAGTCGACCATAATTTATATTTCATAACAAACTCAGCTCCTTTTTCACTGTCCTCATTACTCCAGGTGAAACCCTGATCCACTGGTCCATCCCACCATCACTCAGGAACAAGGCTCTGAGATACTACTCAGGGATTGATTAATCAAAAATGAAAGTGAATTTCCCCCCACAATGCTTTGCTGCATGAACAAAGCTGCATGAACAAAGGTCAAGCCATGCACTGCCTAGTGATATGATTTCTACCTGACTGCAGAAAATCCTTAATGAGCTATCCTTGATAGATGAAGGGATGTATTTGAACATTTCTTTAATGTGACAGGTTTTAGCACTCATTCTAACAACAAATAAATCCATTTGAATAAAGACTGACATCTGAGGGAGAGTGCTTCTGTGACTGATGTAGATTAAAAGAAGTCATTGGGGTCATTTAGTTGATATGTATGCAGCTGCATCGTCTGTACAGCACACACAGAACACTCCTTTAGAGAACACAGAAACTAATCATGTCAATGTTATTGAGATGAACAGTCATGATTTATTCATCATTTATACTTGCTTTGAAGAGGCAACCATTTGTAATCAGGTTTTACTTGGTTCAAATCATTGTGGCAAATTAAAAATTCAAGAGGCTGAATGTATCAGCTGTAATTTCTCCCACTGACCAGCACGTCATGGTACAAAGTAAAACTAGTGTTAGATCTGGCAGTAATGGCTAAAGGCTAAAGGGTCGACATGCAGGTGAGCTGCAAACAATCCTGTAATTACAGCCAGCTGTGAAGTTGAGAGTAACAAAGTACATTTACTTTACTGTACTTAAGTGCAGTTTTAGAGTATTTGTCCTTTATTTAAGTAGCGTTTTTTTTTACTTTTACTCCACTACATTTTAACAATAAAAATCCTACGTTTTGACTCCACTATATTTCTCTAAAGGCTTTAGATTTAGTTATTTTTTGGCTGTGTTTGTGTAGTTTGCGTTTATTTTGTTTTACTGACACACTGTAAAATTACACACTACACCTATATACAGGAGGTGATGATATGCAGCTACACAATAATAATAATAATATTTATCCTACTAGTGTTTCCTTATAGGCACACTAGGTATGAATACTGTCATGTCCCTACACAAGATCATGTATATATCTGTAGGTGTGACGGTGGTGGTCTGGAGGGGCTGTAGGTGCAGAATGGCAGCCACACTTCCACCACTGAGTGTAAAGGAATGATACAGGAAACTGTAAAATTTTGTAAAATTTTCCAAGTTATTCTCAACTAAACTCAATTGAAATGCCTTGTTAAAAAATTTCATAATGTTTTGAAAGAAAACTGCAGTGCTTTAACTTAAGTATAATTTGACAGAGCTACTTTTACTTTTATTGGAGTATTTGACCAGTAGGATCAGTATTTTTACTCAAGTAAGGAAATTGAGTACTTTGTCCACCACTGGTGGGTTAGAAGAACTGCTAGATATAAATCTATGTTGGGGCAAAACACCCCTGAAAGCTTGGTCCAATACAAAATGTTATTGTAGGTTAAAACTAAACAAGCTTTCATTGTTAGGCTCATCATTATTGCCGTATTCTTACCAACCAAAAAATTGATAAAGGTGAACATGCAAAGATAAAGTCTTGACTATGTGAGAATATTTACTAGAAGAAACATGTACCAAAAAATCAACTACTGTATATATTTGAATTTTACCACAAACAGTCGTTTTATGACTTTAACAGTTGTCTGCCTGATCAAATGTATGTATGTATGTAAGTCATTGTTGTCGTCTACTTATTCAGGAACAGCATTAAAGAAGTTTAGACCATCCTCTTCAAAGCCATTTCCTCCTATTTTTCCAGGGTACCCCAAGCATCCCCAGGCCAGTCGAGGTAGTTAATCACTCCAGCTTGGGTCTCCTCCCAGAAGGACATGTCTGATACACTGACACAGGCGACCAGGAGGCGTCCTTTCCAAATGTCCAACCCTCCTCAGCTGGCTCCTCTTGATGCACAAGAGCAGCATTTCTACTCTGAGCTCTAATCCTAACTCAACAGCTCATTACATTCCCTGCAAGAATCAACACGTCTTTGTTTTCTTGAGTCGTCAAGAACAAAGTTAGTTTTGACATTTTATGCTTAACAAGAACTCAATAGCAGAACTCCTGGGGAGTCATATGGCCCTCCCGCTTCACCTGCACAACCCAAAGCTCACAATCATAGCTTATGTTGGTACCAGAACTCAACAGGTAATTAAAAGCACCTGTCTATTGGCTCCTCCCTCCTTCCTTCAATAAGACTAAACAAGACCTTGATAAACCTAAACTCCTTGACTTGAGGCAAAATCTGTCACACCAACCCTACAGACATACTGTAAATGTAGATTAAAAAGTTTAAACCCAAATTTTCTTTTTTTTGTGCTATGTTAAATGTTAAGTAGTCAGTTATGATTAATATGTACCAAACATAAAAACTAAACTTTACACTAAATGGAAATGAGAAAAAACATTTTTTACTAGTAAAGTAAATTTTACTGATAACAGTGGGACTGTAATATCTTTAATTTTATAAGTCAGAATAGTATTGAGACCAGGAGAAAGGATAATATTTAAACCTAAAGGCCCTGTCACACTATGGCATTTTAACTTATCTTATGCTGACATCTGCAAATTTTATCCAACACGCTGAGGAAGAAAAAAGAACATGAATTAGTAGCTTCATTTGGAGATGTACACATGTTGAACAGATATAAAACCTATGAGTAAATTATCCCTACCTTAAACATAACAATATATATATATATACACAAGTTTATTATACTATGTTTGGACTTCTGCAGCATATATGTGCAACATTAATGAACCTTCTTCGCAGCATGTTGGAGTAAACAGTGACATCAGCAGTTACAGTGAAGCACAGCTACTTATACAAAAAAACAACATGCTTATGGAAGTTAGGTTACACTTTAACACTTTAATATAAGAGGGCATACAGTCCCCTCCAAAAGTATTGGAACAGCAAGTCAAATTCTCTTGTTTTTGTTGTTCACTGAAGACATTTGGGTTCAAGATCAAAAAATGAGACAAAAGACAAATGTCAGCTTTTATTTCCTGGTATTTGCATGTAGATGTGTTAAACTACTTAGGGTATATGAGTGAGAAAAACTATTGGAACGTGTGACTGACAGGTGTTTTTTATTGACCAGTTTGTAGAAATAATGTGATGTTCAAAATGGTATATCTGAATAAAAGCAAGTATCCACTTGGATTTATTCTCAAAAACTTTATTCTTGTCTTCTTACTCCAATCAAGTACAGCACACACAGCACAGGCCTCAGCGTGCGAAAACCCAAACAGCCCAGCAGACTGAATCTAACAGAGTCTGCAAAACAACTTCCAAAAACACTTCTAAACTTCAACATTATAACCTCTTCAGTCTCTTCCTGGTTACACCCCTGAAAGTGGTAACTTTTACATCAGACGTCAAAATGTAACTAACTTTTGTTTATACAGACAGAAATAACATCGATAACACAAACACCAACTCTTTGTCTGCTTTAACCTTACTGCTGCAATGATCAGAAAGTGTAAAAATACAAAACTGCATCAAACATTCAGTTAATCAAGTACAAAATTTCCTTTAATGGAAAATGTTGCCTTTAAGGTCGATTGTACAAAAAATGTTATAGTTCTACATGACTAGTCTACTTTTTGGCTTGGGTTTAAACCTGTAAAGTAACTTTTTAAAGAGGATAAACCAACATGAAGATCAGAGAGCTGTTTATGAAAGAAAAGCTGAGAAAAGAAGGAAAATCAATCAGAGCCATTGGACAAACATTGGGCATAGCAAACACAACTATTTGGATTGTCCTGAATAAGAAAGAAACTACTGGTGTTCTGACCAACAGATGTCCAACAGGTCGACCAAGGAAAACAACAGGAGTTGATGACAAAAATATTGTGATAGCTGTGAAGAAAAACCCCAAAACATCAGTGATGTCACCAATGACC
This sequence comes from Cynodonichthys magdalenae, assembly GCA_031762555.1. Lineage (NCBI taxonomy): Eukaryota > Metazoa > Chordata > Actinopteri > Cyprinodontiformes > Rivulidae > Cynodonichthys > Cynodonichthys magdalenae. Next base: position 14,638,291 of record JARVJO010000061.1, on the reverse strand, counting down.
TCCACAGTTTAGGGGTGAAGGGATCACAATCCACTGTTGGAAGAAGACTCAGAGAGCAGAAATATAGAGGCCATACCCAAAGATGAAAAACACTCATCAGTAATAAGAATCAGAAGGACAGATTGAAATTTGTAAAGAAGTACAGAGATGAACTGTAAATTTCTGGAAGACAATCTTCTGGACTGATGAGACCAAGATTATGATTATTCTCTACCAAAGTGATGGAAAGACCAAAGTGTGGAGAAAGAAAGAAACTGCTGATGATCTGAAGCACACAAGATCATCTGTGAAGCATGGTGCAGGTAATGTTATGGCTGCTTCTGGAACAGGCTCATTATTATTTATTGATGATGGTAGCAACAGAATGAATTCTGAAGTGTACAGAAACATTTTGTCTGCCAAATTACAGAGAAATGTATCCAAACTAAACAGGAGGAATTTTATCATGCAGCAGAAAAAAGACCCAAAACACACTGCCAACAAAAGGACTTCATCAAGGGAACAAAGTGGAAGGTTTTAGATTGGCCAAGTCAATCACCTGACCTGAACCCAATAGAGCATTTTTTTTTACTGTGTCCTGTCCGGCAATATGAAACTCAGAATTAATGTCTGAGTATCAAGATCAGGCCCAACAGTTTTACTTTCACAAGTGCAGCATAACTGCTTTTACAGAGATGCTCCACTTGAGATATATTTAAACTTTATTAGAAATTATTTTGGGATTGTTTTTTTATATATAACGGACACAGAGACAGAAAAGTAAACAGAACAGAAAAGGAGAAAGGTAAAGAAAGCGATTTAAAAGAGAAACAAAGAGATAATAGTAAAGAAGAGAAGCATAAACACAAGACGACACATTTGTAGTCTGCCTCTACATCTGCAAGAAAACAGGAAGAAAACACAACAAACAACAACATATGTGTCTACAATTATTATATTTTTATAAGGAGATAGATAGATAGATAGATAGATAGATAGATAGATAGATAGATAGATAGAAAGATAGATAGATAGATAGATAGATAGATAGATAGATAGATAGAATGTAATTAGTGGCAAATGCAGTCCCCACATAGTGTATCTGTGAAACACCTGGATCAGAACACCCCTAAGGCCTGAGGCAGACATAAGGAAGACTAGAGCCAATGGCACGGAAAAGGACCCCAAGTGCGGACCCCCCCAGGGGTGCCACTGCAGGAACAACCGCAAACACACCCCCAGAGCGGAGCAGAGAAGAGGACCTGAGGAACCGGTTGAATCCCCCCCATCAACCACAATGTAGATGCCAATAGAGCATCACCTACTGAAGGGAGAAACCATCTGAAACAAGCAAGAACTGAAAGAAGCTGTGGTAAAAGCCTGGAACAGCATCACAAATGAACAATGCAACAGTTTGGTGTCAATGGGTCACAGGCTTGAGGCAGTCAAACAAGGGTTATACCACCAAATATTAAATGTTATTTACTTTAAGAATATGTGCTCCATTACTTTTGCACACCTAAAAATACTGTGGTATAATAAAAACTGTGATATAGCCTGAGTTTTTTAACACATCTACATGTAAATAGCAGGAAATAAAAGCTGACATTCAGAACTCTTGCCTCATGCTCATCTTTTGATCTTAAACTCAAATGTCTTCAGTGGACACAGAAAAACAAAATAATTTGACTTTTTCCAACAGTTTTGGAGGGGACTGTATGCCCTTGTAGACAGAGGACAGTGGGGAGAGAAGTCTGGTAACAAGGATCTCTGCAGAAACAACAACAGCCAACAGCTGCACATGTTCTGACACAAATAGGATGGTTGTTGTGGCACAATTTGATCAGCCGCAGTGGAGCACAGCCTAGATTTCCATTGCATGCAGCTCTGCTCAGCTGCCCACTTCACCACCATTCATGCCTAACTGGAAGTCACTTTACTTTTGAGATTTAAGCATCATTAACAGTAAAGTAGTTATTTTTATATGGCCAGGATTAAAGGTGTGCTTTGGTTTGCTTTTTCAGTCCGTGTCAGGTTTAAATAGTTGCAATTTATCATAAATATCTGTAAATTTAAATCCGACACAGGATTACAAGATTCTAAACAAGGTGAATTAGATGAGCCAAACTTGTTTATAATTGGAGCCAGACTGTAATATTACTGTAGATGAATGCATTTGTTGGTAAACTGAAAAAAAAATTGTTTTTTTAGCATCAATTCTGTTGATTCTGTTTGCATAAATTATTATAATGCATAATAATTGTTATGAATAAATTAACTTAACTTAATAAATAAACTTTGCAGTGAAGCTTTGTATAAGTGAAGGTAGTCAGAAGGCCAAAAAAGTTACTGTTTGCACAGAATTATCTTGGTGGTGGTGACGTAAGTCCACTTATGAGTAACAAGTTAATAACTCACCTTTAACATATGTGAACTAATGCCCAAATTATCTGTATCATACCTGTAACTTATGCCTCACTTATGTCAGCAGCACGTTGGCATATCTGAAAATTTTGAATATGTCCAAAATTACTGTCTGACAATCAATCGGACAACATATTCAAAACATACAGCTTACAGCAACATGTCGGACAAAATTAGCATAAATCGCATAAGTTGTCTTAAATGTGACAGGACCTTCAGATCATAATTTAAGTGAGAAGTGTGACTTGATTAAATGTTAAAATGGCCTGCCATACATGGGCCAACCCGAGAGAGCCAACAGACAGAGTTGACGCACACACACACACACACACACACACACACACACATACACAGGAGATGTTGAGTGAGCAGAGATGTTTTCCTCAAATGCACCAGTGTATATTATCACAGAGATTGAACAGTGTTTGTGTGTGGTAAATGATTCAGTTTCAGGGATGCAGATGTTCTTGTCCTTGATAGAGAGGAACATTGATTTGAGAGAGGAGTAAAGAAAGACATTTTTGTGAAGAAAAACCCAAACGTTCATCATTAAACAGCATTTGTGTCCTGTTGTCCCCATCTTACAATGCTGTTATTGGGGTCAGGTAATGTGAACTTGATCCTCTATGAACAATAAAGATAATTAGAGCACTAATAATCTATTGGTATGCTGAGGGTCCTCCTTTGCATGTGAACAGACAGTGTTGATTGTCATCATTAAACCTGTTTGTCCACCATGTGGAGGCACTGCTTATAACACTGAGTTCACTTGAAACTCCTCTGACTTTAGAAAGATGGAAGTCATGCATGCAGCGTGTGTGTTTATGTGTGCATCTGTCCAAATATGGAGGAGGCACAGCATCTCCTTGTTGCTCCAGGTCTGTCCACGGTTCATTGTTTGTAGTGGTAGCGTTAGCAACACTGAAGGGCTAATTGTTACCACATTGCTTAGCAAGAGTGCCTCGTGAAGTCCATGGACAACTTGGTTTTTATCTGGTTTCTGTCTATTTAACAAATGTATATTTTTAGGCTTAAATCTTGTATCATTTGGTCCACAACCAACCAGCTACATGATTAGAGCATTAGAGAGGTTCCAGCAGGCAGCTTGTTGATGTTCAGCCTGAGATGGTCTCCTGAGTCTCACAGACACCAGTTAGTTACAGCAGAACAACAGAGACTTAATTAGAGTGAAATGAGCCCATCTGAATGTTCTGTCTAAGCTGCAGCTCATTACAACAGTTTCGTTACTTCTGTGCAGAGCACTAGTAGTGACAGCAAACAGCTGAAGCCTTTAGATTCTCTCAGCTACCTGTAGCTAACTGCTACAGCTAGCTGCTGCAGGATGTACTCACTTGTTTTGGTGCTTGAAGCCCTGCAGATGTGCATGGTACTGGGCCACAGAGTTGAGCGTGATGCTGCAGACCTCACAGGTGTAGCTTCTCTTCAGACCTGGAATCAAACGCATCAGATGAGTCAGAACCTCAGTCTGCATTTCATCCTCAGTGTTTGACTGAATATTTTCTTTAAAGGCTCGTTAGCAGACACCAGGTGGAGGAGAGCTGCCTGCAATGGAAAAAAATAACATTTGGATTATTTTTTTCTTTACCCTTTTTATTTGATCTTTCCAGATGTTTGGCAGTTTCTTTTGGAGATGTCAGTTATTTTCACTCTAAGGCTATGTTCACACTACAGGTCTTAATTCTGATATTTTGGTATGAACTTTCACATTATATTTTAAATGTGACTTCCCTCTGACACCAGTGTGGACTCTACGCAGCCCTGATGAGACCTGCATGTGCAGAAGATGAAGTGACACCACATTCAGGTCACTGTTTAGCACTGTTAGCTAAACATGGATGCCACTTTTAGCATGTTGATTCTGAAGTTGTTTAATCAGAGCTGATTAATTATTGATCTGACATGTTTAGTTCAGTGTTTATATCTGAACCTGCCTCTTACCGGAGGCTTCCATGAAGCATTTTATTTTAGGAACGAAGCGAGGTGCTAGAAGTAAAGTATCGAACGAGTAAATTTAGTATTGACGTGGTCAGACAACGGTACTAACATATGTTTCTGTAGATTCTTATTAATCCAGGACATTTTGCATCAGTCTCGTCACTGATGCCTGTGCCCACTCCCAATGGTTGCTTGTAGACATTAAGGGGTTTGTGATAGAGTCGGGGTGGGGGGAAAACTGACATCAACAGCATATCTGAGGGTGGAGGTTAGTATCGACACGGTCTGACAAGGGTACTAACATATGTTTCTGTAGATTCTTATTTATCTAGGACATGGAAAATTGAAAAAACAAAGTCAACGCAACCAGAATTCTCTTCTGTAGCAGAAGACATGTGGAGCTACAAGATTTAAACAGCATGACTTGAGGTTAGTGTCTTTATCGATCCTTCACCCCCAACTCACTGATGTAAAAGTCAGATGAAATGAGACATCTGCGTTCAGACTGCAGTCACTTTGAAAAACTTCAGATATGAATCTGGTTCAGTACCACATACTGAGAAGACCTGGGTTGGATTTGAAAAAATCGGATTTGCCACTTTCAGACTGTTATAAAAAAATTTGATGTGTCACAAGGGGCAAAAAAAAGGAAAAAAGAATTTGGGTTGCATTTGTCTGCAGTGTGAACGTAGTCTAACTTATTAATGAAGGGTGATATTTCCCACAGAGAGTGCAGCAAATCTCTGCTGCTCACTTCCAGTCTGATGAACTGCTCAGTAACCTGCTGCTGTCAAATGCTGACAGCAGGACTGAAAGTCTCATTTAGTCTCCATCTCTGTCAGGAAGTTCTGCAGAAGCTGGTTCTGAAAACTATCTGAAAAGGTGAAACAAAATACTACTAAATAAATCTTGTGCTAAGCTTAAAACATTTCAGCACACAGTGAAGATTTTCACATTTAATTATTATGACCCCCACATGCAAAGTGGGGGTTGTATTGTTTTCGTACTGTTTATTTATTTATTTATTATCAGGGATTTTCAGTCAACCATATTATGGAAACAACTGCATCAATCAATGTGAAATTTGTCAGGAATGTAGATGTGTCCGTACTACACTGTGCCAGCAAACGGTTTTATGATAGACCCCATATTTGAGGAGGGGGCTCCATCCAAATAAGGGGTGTCTGGACATACAAAAATGCTTATAACTCAAACACTATTCAACATAGGAGCATCGGATTTTTTGTTGTTTAGCTCTGATGAAAGACTATCCATCAGGTCCCCCATGGCGCCCCCCCCCCCCCCCACTCACTCTGGACCCCCACCCAAATCTGAATCTGTTCTGTGGAGGTCTGGTGCATTGTGTACATGTGGGGGTCATATATGCTATGGCTGTGCAATATCTAGTTTGTCATCCTGACTCTTCCCAGTGTCCTAGGTCCACATTCTTCTCAGGCCAAGAGTCAGTGACCGCTTTTGCTGACCTAAATGTCACCATGACTTAACTGTATATCCTCTGTTTTCTCTCAGACAAATGTTTTTCAATTAGGACAAGATTTGTTAAAAGTAATCATTCTTGCTGGGTAGTTTTTCAAATATCATCTTCTCCTCAGCGCCAAGAGAGGTGAAAATGACTAAGTCTTCACTAATCCCATGCAAACAAACACACATCTGGAATAATCCTGACATCCTACAACAAAATTCTATGTTAAACTTCTCAGATTGGAGATGTAAAGGAATCAAACATCTGGAACATATATTTGAAGGTGTAGACTTTAATACATTTAATAAATTAATAATACAATATTGCATTGACAAGAATTTTTTTTTTAGAATATTAACAAATCTATAATAAAAACTAAATTTAAGCTCAAGAAAACTTTGTTAGAAACATCATTAAGTATATTAGAGTTCCTTCATCTTAAATCACCCAAATTACTATCTATCCACCAGTTAAAATTGCTGTAATTCTCTGATTTGGTTGATTACAGTATTTTGTCGGTTATGTATAGGGCTCATAAAAACACATTGCCTTCAAACATC